>CP092873.1:18966004-19131828 GCA_030710605.1 Cordylochernes scorpioides | reverse complement strand
TCTCCTGTCCCAGAGGATTCCGTGGAGTTTCTTCCCTGCTGGGATTCGCTAGCCCCCCTGTCCCAGAGAATTCCGTGAAGTTTCTCCCCTGCTGGGTTTCGCTAGCCCCTGATCCAGACGAGCCCGTGGTGCTTCTTTCCTGCTGGGGTTCGCTAGCCCCCTGATCCAGAGGATTCCGTGGAGTTTCTTCCTGCTGGGGTTCTCTAGCCCCCTGACCCAGAGGATATCGTGGAGTTTCTCCCCTGCTGCGGTTCGCTAGCCCCTGTCCAGAGAATTCCGTGAAGTTTCTTCCCTCCTGGGGTTTGCTAGCCCCTGTCCCAGAGGATTCCGTAGAGTTTCTTCCTGTTGGGGTTCGCTAGCCCCCTGTCCCAGAGTATTTCGTGGAGTTTCTCCCCTGTTGGGGTTCGCTAGCTCCCTGTCCAAGGGATTCCGTGGAGTTTCTTCCCTGCTGGGGTTCTCTAGCCCCCTGACCCAGAGGATATCGTGGAGTTTCTCCCCTGTGGGTTCGCTAGCCCTGTCCCAGAGGATTCCGTGGAGTTTCTTCCCTGCTGGGGTTCGCTAGCCCCTGACCCAGAGGATATCGTGGAGTTTCTCCCCTGCTGGGGTTCGCTAGCCCCCTGTCCCAGAGGATTCCGTGGAGTTTCTTCCCTGCTGGGGTTCGCTAGCCCCCTGTCCCAGAGAATTCCGTGAAGTTTCTCCCCTGCTGGGTTTCGCTAGCCCCTGATCCAGAGGAGCCCGTGGTGCTTCTTTCCTGCTGGGGTTCGCTAGCCCCCTGATCCAGAGGATTCCGTGGAGTTTCTTCCCTGCTGGGATTCTCTAGCCCCCTGACCCAGAGGATATCGTGGAGTTTCTCCCCTGCTGCGGTTCGCTAGCCCCTGTCCCAGAGAATTCCGTGAAGTTTCTCCCTGCTGGGGTTCGCTAGCCCCCTGATCCAGAGGATTCCGTGGAGTTTCTTCCCTGGTGGGGTTCTAGCCCCCTGACCCAGAGGATATCGTGGAGTTTCTCCCCTGCTGGGGTTCGCTAGCCCCCTGTCCCAGAGGATTCCGTGGAGTTTCTTCCCTGCTGGGTTCGCTAGCCCCTGACCCAGAGGATATCGTGGAGTTTCTCCCCTGCTGGGTTCGCTAGCCCCCTGTCCCAGAGGATTCCGTGGAGTTTCTTCCCTGCTGGGATTCGCTAGCCCCTGTCCCAGAGAATTCCGTGAAGTTTCTCCCCTGCTGGGTTTCGCTAGCCCCCTGATCCAGAGGAGCCCGTGGTGCTTCTTTCCTGCTGGGGTTCGCTAGCCCCCTGATCCAGAGGATTCCGTGGAGTTTCTTCCCTGCTGGGTTCTCTAGCCCCCTGACCCAGAGGATATCGTGGAGTTTCTCCCCTGCTGCGGTTCGCTAGCCCCCTGTCCCAGAGAATTCCGTGAAGTTTCTTCCCTCCTGGGGTTTGCTAGCCCCCTGTCCCAGAGGATTCCGTGGAGTTTCTTCCCTGTTGGTGTTCGCTAGCCCCTGTCCCAGGTATTTCGTGGAGTTTCTCCCCTGTTGGGGTTCGCTAGCTCCCTGTCCAAGAGGATTCCGTGGAGTTTGTCCCCTGCTGGGGTTCGCTAGCCCCTGATTCAGAGGATATCGTGAAGTTTCTCCCTGCTGGGGTTCGCTAGCCTCCTGTCCCAGAAGATTCCGTGAAGTTTCTCCTGCTGGTTTCGCTAGCCCCCTGATCCAGAGGAGCTCGTGGTGCTTCTTCCCTGCTGGGGTTCGCTAGCCCCCTGATCCAGGAAACTCGTGGTGCTTCTTCCCTGTTGGGGTTCGCCAGCCCCCTGGCGCAGAGGATTCCGTGGAATTTCTGCCCTGCTTGGGTTCGCTAGCCCCCTGATCCAAGGATTCCGTGGAGTTTCTCCCCTGCTGGGGTTCGCTAGCCCCTGATCCAGAGGATTCCGTGAGTTTCTCCCTGCTGGGGTTCTCTAGCCCCCTGTCCAGAGATTTCCGTGAAGTTTCTTCCCTCCTGGGGTTTGCTAGCCCCCTGTCCAGAGGATTCGTGGTTTCTTCCCTGTTGGGGTTCGCTAGCCCCCTGTCCCAGAGGATTCCGTGGATTTTCTCCCCTGTTGGGGTTCGCTAGCCCCTGTCCAGAGGATTCCGTGGAGTTTGTCCCCTGCTGGGTTCGCTAGCCTCCTGATCCAGAAGATTCCGTGGAGTTTCTCCTCCTGCTGGGTTTCTAGCCCCCTGATCCAGAGGATTTCGTGGTGTTTCTTCCCTGCTGGGGTTGCTAGCCCCCTGTCCAGAGGATTCCGTGGAGTTTCTTCCCTGTTGGGGTTCGCTAGCCCCTCCCAGAGGATCCGTGGAGTTTCTCCCCTGTTGGGGTTCGCTAGCCCCTGTCCAGAGGATTCCGTGGAGTTTCTCCCTGCTGGGGTTCGCTAGCCCCCTGACCCAGAGGATATGTGGAGTTTCTCCCCTGCTGCGGTTCGCTAGCCCCCTGTCCAGAGAATTCCGTAAGTTTCTTCCCTCTTGGGGTTTGCTAGCCCCCTGTCCCAGAGGATTCCGTGGAGTTTCTTCCCTGTTGGGGTTCGCTAGCCCCCTGTCCCAGAGGATTCGTGGAGTTTCTTCCCTGTTGGGGTTCGCTAGCTCCCGTCCAAAGGATTCCGTGGAGTTTGTCCCCTGCTGGGGTTCGCTAGCCCCCTGATTCAGAGGATATCGTGAAGTTTCTCCCCTGCTGGGTTCGCTAGCCTCCTGTCCCAGAAGATTCCGTGAAGTTTCTCCCCTGCTGGGTTTCGCTAGCCCCCTGATCCAGAGGAGCTCGTGGTGCTTCTTCCTTGCTGGGGTTCGCTAGCCCCCTGATCCAGAGAAACTCGTGGTGCTTCTTCCCTGCTGGGGTTCGCCAGCCCCCTGGCGCAGAGGATTCCGTGGAGTTTGTCCCCTGCTGGGGTTCGCTTGCCCCTGATCCAGAGGAGTTCGTGGTGATTCTTCCTGCTGGGGTTCGCCAGCTCCCTGGCGCAGAGGATCCGTGGAGGTTCTTCCCTGCTGGGGTTCGCTAGCCCCCTGATCAGGGAGCAACATCAAGGTTGAAGGATCATCTTGGCATCAGAAATCCATTGATAGGGAGGTAATGTAATTGTTTAAATATTAATGAGCTATTTTACTCACATATCAACTAGAGATATTTTAACCGCCATCTTTATAATCAGAAAATTACCACACACAAAGACCAATTAAATCTATATTACTACCAAGATATTTTTTTCAGTATCAATTTTATAAAAATTAATTTTGTGAATGAAATATTTTTATCTGAGATTAAATTGGTATGTTGAGACCTATTAGAAATTTTCTCAAATGTATTTAGAATATAAAACTTACTAGTTATCTTTGTAGAAGTGTGTGAAATAATTACTAGCAAATTCCTCTTATTGAAGCAAATGATTAAGCATTTGATTCCAAGAACTGTCAAAAAATGTTTCAAATTGGGATAAATTTGTCTTTCTTTTTTTTTTTAATATTACCATATAATATTTAATGAAAAATATTGAGATTAGAAACACACCCTTTGAATTATTAAATGCTCAAATACAATAACCTCTCTGTAAATCATTGAAGGAATTTCCCAGTTCACCAACCATATGGGTAGGTAGGTATAGGTATCAGTATGTTGGTAGGAAATTGAAAGCTGATTTCTATTAGGTTGAGGGCACTATTGATGATACATATTACACATTGGTTATACATATTATAAATTCTTAACTTTAACCACGAGCCTTCGACTATCGCCCTTCAACCCGTAAAAAAAATGTTATTAAGAGTGAATGGGGAAGGAAGCTATATATTGTATGAGTATTTATATTATTTTATATTATATTATTATATTATATGTATGTATATTATAGAGTAATTATTATTGTTGCAGACCACATACGGAATATATACTCGTAAAAAGGAGTCAGGGGAAAGGACTTACAAGAAGTTGGCTGAGAGTAGACCAGAGTCCAGCAATGGTACAGCTGGCGTAGTGACGGCGTCGGAGAGTTCTATTCACTAATCATTGAATCGAGAGTTTTCACAGAGTAATATATGCTGATTTTTTTTTTCTTTTTAAGAAAATGATTTCCGTAATATGCAAATATGTATATTATGCATTAGAGAAAAAACGGTTATGTAAATATAAAAAGGATATCTATAGGATATGTGTGCGCAGAATTTGGGATTGTATTGTCTAAAAAAAAGTTATATTCTGTAGTGTCTTAAGATTTTGAGGCAACAAATAAGTAAGAAACAATATAAACAGAAGTCACTAATCCAGCCATCTCAAGTTGCAAGAATTACCGGGTGTATTTAACTACCTTTATGTAAATAGGAAAGATATTGCGTCAGACAACGTGGTTTGATAAGGCTTAACTTCTTGCTATTTGAATCCTTTATATATCCTGACAGATTAGTTCCATTCAAAAATCATTATGAGGTAAAGTTTCTTATATAATATGATTTAAATCTATATTACTATTAACTCACATGAAGCTAATATTAAACCTTAGAAGAATAATTTTATTGTGATTTTCTAAAAGCATCATGATCGTCTTTATGAATTCATGATTAGATTCGAAACATCTTTGAAAACGACCAGAAAGTCACTTTTATAAATTTATCTATTGAATGCTTAGTCTAGATACAATGTATGTTCTCTTAATTTAAAGTATATTAAATGTTCATATATTTTTTTGCAGATCGCATTGTGTCGCCAACCAGCGCAGATTGGAAAACAAATTGTTCCCTCTGTTACTGCGAGTGGACCGCAAATGCAGGTATTCAATTTATTTCATTTTTGAGAATAATATATCTCTTCTTTCTCTATTTGTTGGAAATATTTGAATTCCTGTAGTATATATCTATAACCTCTTATGTAGGTGTTTCTTAATAGAGAATTTGAATATTATATATATCTTATATAAAGAAAAGAGATTTTTTGCTTGTATTTTTTTATTATATTGAGGATTAAACTATGTTAATGCAGTCTTAGTTAACAATCTTGAAAGAAATTAATATTGAAGATCATAGATTTATTTATTTGAACTAAGGAATATATATACTAGTATATATAAAAACATAATTTGATAAAAGTACTGCCTGGCTTAAGGCGAGTAGAACAAGAAAAACAAAATATTATTTACATAATGTACAAAGATTTGAGCCGGCCAACGGGGAAGAACAACAACGAGTTTTTATAGGGAAAGCATGACCTCTGGCGGTCGAGTTAGCAGTATTTGTATCTATGTAATATATTTTTAAATAGAATAATATTTTAATATAACATTTTAAATGATACACCTTTATATAACATATATATATATATGATCATGTATGAGGATCATTATATTAAGAATAATTTTAGAGATAAAATATTGTACTTTTTTTGTTTTAAACACTATATTATTATCAAGGTATCATAGATTAAATATATATATATATTTTGTGCCTTGTGTTATATGATTATCTTTTATTGTTTTGTTGTCCAGGTTTAAAATACGGCTGGTCCCTCCAAATCTCCTATGAATTTTTTTATCTTTACTTTTTATTTTCTCTTAATTTTTTATTTAAACATATATAACCCTTTTTTTTTCAGTTTTAAAAATTCGAAAAGGCGTTTTATCTACGTGCGCAATTATTGGTTAAAAAGTAATATTGGCATTATAAAATATTTGATCCTTTGCCCAATCAATTCCTGGTACTGTTTGGGCAGGGAGAAAATCCAGATTTTCTTGGTGTTTTGAACTAAGAAATCTGATTTAGTGTTTGAGATAACAACCACAATGTTGAACTCACCAGTTCTAACATTACCAGATTGATGTTCAGAGGTGTACCAGATGGTACAGAATGCTATGCATTGCTAGCGATATTGAAGTCATATTCTGATATGGAATTTGCATTTGAAGAATGACCTATGCTGTATCAAAACTGAGCAGTAAATGATTGGCAGTGAAAATTGATGAAATGCAGATGATATTAACGTGCATCGAGAATTTTTAATCCCATCGTCAAATAACAGCTGGTACTGTTAGGATGTGTATGTGTGGGAGAACAAGCAGATTTACCTGCTCTTCTGAACCAGTAAAAGCTGGTGTTTGAGGTAGAGTACCTCAGCTCTGGTGATCCAGGGTTCTACTCTGGCAGGCGTGGGTGGGAGCCTGCCAGGGGAGGGGGAGGCCCCTCTCGCTCGAGCAGTACCAGGTGATCAATCGAGATGTACCAGATGGTACAGATGAACGTTACCAGTGCTGTGGCACCATGCCACTTTTCAGGGAAATTCCTTCCTTTTTATATTAAAATTCGATTGAAATATGAATAGTGTGAGAAAGTTGAAACCAACCCAGATGGTTAATGATTGAATGTCTGAATTTTCGGCAAAATTGAATACTTCATAATCTATATATAATAAAATTCATCTTCACTCTTCTCAAATTGACATGCAATATTTATTCAGAGCTGGTTATGAAGAGAATAATGTAATTTTCATTGATAAAATATTTCAGACATTTTCGGCAATATAAAAAAGTGATAAAAGCCTAAATATATATAATCAAATTCATATATGGAATTTGTTGAATTGATTAAGCGCATGAAATTTTTGTTTACTCATTCACGTGAATTTAGAAAGAGATATTGAATTTGCATATAGAATATATATTGAAATATATTTCTGTTTGAAAAGTGTATATGGTAAAGGATCAAATATAAATTCAATTCACAATAAGATTTTCCCAGATTCTAATAATGTAATCACGAGCAATATATAATAGAATCTATTGGTAGATTCTCAAAATTATATGAAATGTAAAGGCCTCCTAATCCCAACAAAATTCAATGAGAGCATTTTCACTAATACATTAAATTGTAACAAATATGAAAAATAAAAAGTAAAAATCAAATTTGTCTTTACACTCACAAAACGCACTTTTCAAAAATTCCAAAAAAGGAATATACATAATGCATTTAATATTGTAAGCCACTTTATACAAGACATTGAATAAATATATTTAAGAAAAATTCTAATTCGGATTCAACGCTATATTGAGAATATATTTAAAATTCTTTGTGTGTGACAGTAACAATTTAAATTTATTTATTGACTTAATTCAATATTTACAGAACCAATTCAAATACTAGAATAAATAAATAATAAATATTTGCACAATCAGCCAGGAAGCCACCGCGCGAGAGTTCTATTCCAGGCGATGACGGGATCTTCGATGCCAACACCCAGGCCAACCTGTACAAAGTACTGGTAAATTGGGGTCTTCGCTGACGAAAGGCAGGCTAGCCCTGAAGAATCATGCCTGTAGGTCAGGGGGTCTTCCGGTGATGTTGAAGGCCACCCAGACCTCCAAGAAGCCTGATGTTCTGGCATCCCAAGGATCGGTGACCCAAGGAGCCGTTGGCGGACTCGCAGGCAGGGGCGGGCGTACCGGACAGATGCTGGATGGGCTGGGTGAAGCAGGGCATGCAGGGAAAATCGCTGAGCGACATCGCCATGCGAAAAGCGCGGGTTGAAGGGAGGCGGCGAGCGATCCCTCTTTGAGCAGCTTGGAGCAGTGGTCGAAGAGATGGTAGTGGGTTGTTGTGTAGATCTTCACACGATCCAGGAAGCCGCAGGTACAAGGATCCTGTCCAGTCGGCTGCACTCGATGCGGTCACCATGGCTAGCTACCCTGGTGGGCAGTGTCGAACAGGGTGGCTATGTCCACCAGCGTAGCCAGATCCTGAAGAGTGGAGGGAGCATCCACGGAGACCGATGAGTAGTCCCCGTCCTCCCTGTTGTTGGAGTACCCAAGAACCAAGGCTTCCTTTTAAAATCTCAGCTGCCGCTATTAGCTTAGTTGACAGAGGACAAAGTGCCAGGCATTTACCCCGAGTGGCCAGCTCGCGCGCGTTGATGGTGGCGACGCCGAAGCTCATGGAGCCTATCGACTAAGTAGGCCTCCGGCTTTTAGATGGAGGAGGCTGAGTCAAGTCGCCTCTGCGTGAGAGCACGGACCAGCTGGAGCAAAGCAGTCTTCTGGGAGGACTGTTAAGTTGGTCATCTGGGACTTGAGCTTGACAGTGGAGACGAGGGCACGTAAAACCTCTTTCCTTTAAAGGCCAAAGTTGTTCAGGCTCGGCAAACAGGGCCTCGTTTACCTCCACTCCATCACATCTGCGCAGATCTTTTGGGTCTCTTTAGCACCGTTCGATGGCGCTTTGTCACAAGCCGTCCGCCGAGGCAAAATATGCATATCCCTCTCCAGCGGGCACATTTTGATGTTTAGCAATTTCTTGAATTTTACTTGAAATTTCGTTTTTGAAATTAGTTTTCACCACCCTCTCCGCATTGGCTTGGAGTCCTGAGTTGGACCTTTCAGGCACACGTGCATCTCTTGAAGGGCATTCAGCCAATACTATATTTGGTACAACTTCCATCACACCCTACCAAAGTCGGAAAACGGCGGAGCTCGAAAAGGCGTGGCCACTCCCTCTGGTGTGTGTGTGTGTGTAAGCTTATATCCATATAAAATTTTAAAATAACATTAATATTTACACAGAATTAATTGAATATTTTATAATATCATATATAATAGTAGAACGGTATGAAGATCAATTTGACGAAGCTATTTTATTTTGAATAAATGAAAACAATTGTTTTCTTTATGAAGAAATTTTAACATTTATACATTTCATCTCTGTTTAATTTGAGAATATTTATAAATATTTAGCTAATCTCTATATATGAATATATATATATATATGAAAAAATAGTACAAATGTAACATTGTACTGGGATAAGGTGCATAAATTAAGAAAAAGGCATCTCCTTATCGTGCAACTGAAAGTTGCTGATGGCTGGCGCCATCTATCGGAATAAATATCAACTATTCTCGTTGATTTTTAATTATTCCAGAATTGGCCGAATACCCATTCTTGATTATTAACCACGGACGCGTTTCGGGCTGTTGGCCCTCATCAGCGTGGTGCAAGCTGTACCTCAACGACCAAAAAATTGGTCATTAAGGCATCCTGAAAAATCATGGAACGGGTAGTTAAGGCCAGAATTGCGTGAGGACGCTACACAATGTGAAAAAATAGTAACATTGTACTGGGATAAGGTGCATAAAGCTTGCACCACGCTGATGAGGGCCAACAGCCCGAAACGCGTCCGTGGTTAGCTTTTCTTGATTAATCAAGAATGGGTATTCGGCCAATTCTGGAATAATTAAAAATCAACGAGAATAGTTGATATTTATTCCGATAGATGGCGCCAGCCATCAGCAACTTTCAGTTGCACGATAAGGAGATGCCTTTTTCTTAATTTATGCACCTTATCCCAGTACAATGTTACATTTGTACTATTTTTTCACATTGTGTAGCGTCCTCACGCAATTCTGGCCTTAATTACCCGTTCCATGATTTTTCAGGATGCCTTAATGACCAATTTTTTGGTCGTTGAGGTACAGCTTGCACCACGCTGATGAGGGCCAACAGCCCGAAACGCGTCCGTGGTTAGCTTTTCTTGATTAATCAAGAATGGGTATTCGGCCAATTCTGGAATAATTAAAAATCAACGAGAATAGTTGATATTTATTCCGATAGATGGCGCCAGCCATCAGCAACTTTCAGTTGCACGATAAGGAGATGCCTTTTTCTTAATATATATATATATGAAAAAATAGTACAAATGTAACATTGTACTGGGATAAGGTGCATAAATCATGAAAAAAGAAAAAGGCATCTCCTTATCGTGCAACTGAAAGTTGCTGATGGCTGAGCGCCATCTATCGTAATAAATATCAACTATTCTCGTTGATTTTTTTATTCCATAATTGGCCAAATACCCATTCTTGATTAATCAAGAAAAGCTAACCACGGACGCGTTTCGGGCTGTTGGCCCTCATCAGCGTGGTGCAAGCTGTACCTCAAAGACCAAATAAATTGGTCATTAAGGCATCCTGAAAAATCATGAAACGGGTAGTTAAGGCCAGAATTGCGTGAGGACTCTACACAATGTGAAAAAATAGTACAAATGTAACATTGTACTGGGATAAGGTGCATAAATCATGAAAAAAGAAAAAGGCATCTCCTTATCGTGCAACTGAAAGTTGCTGATGGCTGAGCGCCATCTATCGGAATAAATATCAACTATTCTCGTTGATTTTTTTATTCCATAATTGGCCAAATACGGAATTTGGCCAATTATGGAATAAAAAAATCAACGAGAATAGTTGATATTTATTCCGATAGATGGCGCTCAGCCATCAGCAACTTTCAGTTGCACGATAAGGAGATGCCTTTTTCTTTTTTCATGATTTATGCACCTTATCCCAGTACAATGTTACATTTGTACTATTTTTTCACATTGTGTAGAGTCCTCACGCAATTCTGGCCTTAACTACCCGTTTCATGATTTTTCAGGATGCCTTAATGACCATTTTTTTTGTCTTTGAGGTACAGCTTGCACCACGCTGATGAGGGCCAACAGCCCGAAACGCGTCCGTGGTTAGCTTTTCTTGATTAATCAAGAATGGGTATTTGGCCAATTATGGAATAAAAAAATCAACGAGAATAGTTGATATTTATTCCGATAGATGGCGCTCAGCCATCAGCAACTTTCAGTTGCACGATAAGGAGATGCCTTTTTCTTTTTTCATATATATATATATATATTAAAAATGGCATATCCTGACCAGGAGCACATGTGCTTTTCAGAAGGCAGAGCGCCATCTGGTGGAACAGAAATCAACTATTCATTGATTTAGCCTGTTCCCTGATATTTGGCCAACCCAATTTCTTGATAAATCAAGAAAAGCCATCCACGAACGCGTTTCGCGCTTTTGGCGCTCGTCAGCGTGGAGTAGGCTGAACCATTGCGACCAAAAAATAATTTTTGATCCCAATGGCTTCCTGAAAAACCAAGAAATGGGTATTTAAGGCCAAACTTGCGTAAATACGCTTAGCACATTAAAAAACGAAAGAAAAAAATAAAAGATAAAAAGATCAGGTGTTGAAATCAATATTAAAAATGGCATATCCTGACCAGGAGCACATGTGCTTTTCAGAAGGCAGAGCGCCATCTGGTGGAACAGAAATCAACTATTCATTGATTTAGCCTGTTCCCTGATATTTGGCCAACCCAATTTCTTGATAAATCAAGAAAAGCCATCCACGAACGCGTTTCGCGCTTTTGGCGCTCGTCAGCGTGGAGTAGGCTGAACCATTGCGACCAAAAAATAATTTTTGATCCCAATGGCTTCCTGAAAAACCAAGAAATGGGTATTTAAAGCCAAACTTGCGTAAATACGCTTAGCACATTAAAAAACGAAAGAAAAAAATAAAAGATAAAAAGATCAGGTGTTGAAATCAATATTAAAAATGGCATATCCTGACCAGGAGCACATGTGCTTTTCAGAAGGCAGAGCGCCATCTGGTGGAACAGAAATCAACTATTCATTGATTTAGCCTGTTCCCTGATATTTGGCCAACCCAATTTCTTGATAAATCAAGAAAAGCCATCCACGAACGCGTTTCGCGCTTTTGGCGCTCGTCAGCGTGGAGTAGGCTGAACCATTGCGACCAAAAAATAATTTTTGATCCCAATGGCTTCCTGAAAAACCAAGAAATGGGTATTTAAGGCCAAACTTGCGTAAATACGCTTAGCACATTAAAAAACGAAAGAAAAAAATAAAAGATAAAAAGATCAGGTGTTGAAATCAATATTAAAAATGGCATATCCTGACCAGGAGCACATGTGCTTTTCAGAAGGCAGAGCGCCATCATGTGCACATGTGCTCCTGGTCAGGATATGCCTTTTTTAATATTGATTTCAACACCTGATCTTTTTATCTTTTATTTTTTTCTTTCGTTTTTTAATGTGCTAAGCGTATTTACGCAAGTTTGGCCTTAAATACCCATTTCTTGGTTTTTCAGGAAGCCATTGGGATCAAAAATTATTTTTGGGATCATTCAACTAAAAGCTTTTACATTCAAATAATATCATCCTTATATTGGTGAATTAGTGGTATGTACTTCTTGAATTAATATTTTTGTTGTCATATTTTTCATGAATTTAAATAGAAAATGAGAGAGAAACTTCCGCTCAAAAAGCTGGGTTTTCAAACCCATATTTATTCCGTTATAAATATTAGAATCGATGTTTTATCGTCGTTGAAAATACACATATCAATCACGAAACATTATCAAACGAACTTTTCAAATAGGTCGATAAATGATTTATGATTTTTTTATATCTTGTTTTTGTAAAATATTAGCACATTGTTATATTTATATTTTTCTGAAAAAAAAGTATTATATATTTATTAAAGAAATGGGAAATAACCATTCTAAAGGTGATATATTTTGAATTTCATATATTTTATTAAATACTTTACCACAAAAATAATTAAATCCAGAAATATTCAGTTGAAGAAAATGTAGAATAAAAATTATCATATAAAAAAAAGATATCGAGTTTACAGTCAACAAATTCACTTGTACAATAATATAATATAGAAAATAAAGTTTCTTTTAAATTTTCATCAAAATTTTGATCAAGAATATTCAAAGTGAAAGATTCAATTTATCATATATTTACTTAAAGGTTTTCTATGTATAGGTGAATATTACTTGTTGCATAAATTAAGAAAATGATCTACAAATTCTTTTGGAGAAAGAAAATATTTTTCATTTTTTATGATTTCTTCCATTCTCGTTCAATATAATCAGGGAATAAATTAAATAAATATGCTTCACTTTTTATTTTATTATCTGATTATTCAGAAATTTAATATTTCTATAGCCACTTGTCTCTGATTCCAGAAGTTCAGTAAAATAATTTAAGTTTTTTTAAATCGTTTTTATTTTTGTGAAAAATCAACAAAATAATTCTTATCATCTCTCATAATATTTCTTTGATTTTTTATAAAAAGATTGTTTCAACCCATAATATTTCAATGTTGATTTCACGATTTCTTCTTGGGAAATAAATTCTTCAAAAATGATTATTTTTGTTATCTTTAAATAACAATAAAAATCAACACAATATAAAATTTATCGTTAAAATATATATTTTTAAATTTCAACATTTTCTGAAACTATATTGGAAAATAAATGCTTTTATTACTTCTGTTGATTTTCATTGTGAAAATAAAAATTTAACTAGATTAATAAATATCTAAAAAAATAATTATTTCCATTGTTCTCCCTCTTCTGGACTAAATATTATTTTATTCAAAGTTGAGATTTATTTAAATTGGCAATTAGATATTAGTGATTTTAATACATTAAACGTTATGTTTTAAAATATTTAAACAAAACATATAAGTTATGTTCTTGTTTTAATTGATATTTTTCTAAAATATTAAATTTGAGAAAACCTTAAAATATAAAATAAGATAATATCGCCACATGTACATTTATGGAATAAATTAATTAATCAAGAATTATTCTTTTCATATGGAGATAACAAATTTCTGCCGTTTTTAATAAAAATTAAATTTAAATAAAGGCGGTAGAACTTTGTTTCTCTTTTTGAGAAATTGGAAGAGAGAAAGGGTCAGCGGTTTTGTCAATTTAATCTGAAGATCGCTTTTAGAGTTCTAATATCTGCTTATATAACACTGTAGGGTGGTGTTTTAGGTATGGTATTTGTTGACCTTGCTTAGAAATTTTAATGAAACTGATTCCAAGAAAATATTATTTAAACATTATATTTATTGATTTACAAGAGAGAGAACAAAATATAAAATGGAAACTAATATTAAACGAATAAACTTTTTTTTTGTTTTGGTTAACGCCTATTTACATGTGAATCTTACACACACTCTGTGGTAACACTTAATTAACATATTTATAACAGTATTAATGCAAACAATAGACATAATATTTTAGTGGGGGGGACAGTAAAGTTACATATAAATATATTTATATAAAAACGACATATCTTGAATTGAAACTATGCTCTGTTTATCTCATATCTAAGATGTTGCGTTTTTATATGTACGTTAAAATTTATAAATTTCTAAATATTTTCTTTGATAAATGATAAAATATATACTCTGCACAATTTATTTTTACGTTTATCATTACTCTTTACAATTCATCCTTACATACTTCATCTTTAAGGTTAGAAATAATCGTTATTTCTCCTTAAAATAAATTTCGATTTTTCGTTCAAAAGAAACACATACGGGATAATTTTCAAATATCGTTCTACAATATTAATGTGAGTCAACAACAAACTCAGCACCATATAACATCAATAAAATCCTATTGACGTTATGTGGGACTGAGTTTGTTGTTGACACACATTAATATGTTATAATACCCTGAAAAAAAGTTGGCGTTCAGAAAACTGAAATATTGGTAAAAATAAATGATATTTTAATCCACTATATGCCTTTTTAATTATATAAAAATGTATATTAAACGATAAGGAACTCTTAAAAAATTGGTTAAACGAATAAGCATAAAAAAGATAAGAGGAGCTTCTTTTATAAATTTATTGTGCAAGCTGTCGGACTATACGTCCTTCTACAGGCATGGATAGTGGTAAATGCCTGTAGAAGGACGTATAGTCCGAAAGCTTGCACAATAAATTTATAAAGGAAGCTCCTCTTATCTTTTTTTATGCTTATTCGTTTAGAAATGTATATGTCGAATTGGGAATTGGGGTGTTGACTTGCTGTGGGATTGCTGTGGACTCTAGGTCGAATCCTGGCGAATTGTGTGGTTGGGTGGATATGATTGGATTGATGGCGCAGTCTTGGTCGAATGGTGGTTTTCCACAGGGGAACAACGAGCACACCTGGATGGGGTAAAAATAGACCTTGCGAAAGGGAGAATTATGAGACTGACTGGAGGTATTTGGCCTTTCACATGATGGAGCGTACACTACCTTGGTTGGAGCTTATGTTGAGCACACCTAGCTCGTAGCACGGTCATCTACCTTCTTTTTTTCTTTTTGTACGAGATCATCGTCATTAACTCTCTCGACTTCTCATTGGTGGAGATCCTTCCACGTGCTATCTGATGATTCGCTATCAATTGGTCATGCTTAAAGGTGATTGTTTGTTGATTTGTCATGCTTAAATGTGATTGGTTTAGTACCTCCATTGTCGCCATGATTGCAATTCTCCAGGAAGAAGAAGGCCTTTGAACTTAAGTTTTATGGGTCCAGGGGCAGTCACCATTACTTCCTGGATGATGCAATCCTGTTAATTGTTCTTTTTCCCTCTCGCGAGGCCTAACTTTATTAAACCTTCAGACGATACATTATACATAGATTGTGGTGGGGTTACATATTCCTATATACAAATTATCACATAATATATTCGTAAATATATAATATATATACAGCTCTAGAAGCCTATGACTATAGTTTGAATATTGTATTTAGTGTATATGAGACACAGAATATAATCTCAGATATTGTATTAAGATTCTATTTTTTATGTGTCTCAAATATAAACAGAATCGTCCAATACAGATCAGAGCTTAAAAAGCAGATTGGTTTATAAAATTGGCGAAAGAGTTGGGAAAGTTCACTCTCCAAAGAAGAAGCTTTCTCAATATTTTTCATTACTGTAAGAACGGTAGAAAGTTTGTTTTTTGAAACATATTCGTGCTTAAATGGTTTTATTTCTTATAAAAATACAAATTATTCATTTTTATAGATGCATTTAGGTTAATCCTAAAAATATATACACACACACACCATAACTAGACAATTAAAATTGCTACCCACAAAAAGTTGTAAGAAAGAAGAAAAAAAAAAAAAAGAAAAGAAATAAATACTGAGGTATTCAAATGGTTTAATTGTCAAAGTATATGTGTAAAAAAGATGCCGGCAACAACAAGATATTGTACAGAATGTTTCTGATACCGTAAATTTCATTTGAAACGTTGCTTTGTTGTGGAATTTGCCATTGATGCCTCGTGTAAAATGTTTTAAAGTGTTTATAACACGTTTCTGATTTATAGAAGAATCATTGTAGTAAGTGAAAATTTCAGTTAAATGTAAAATGGTATTCTGCGGGGGATCGGTGGAAGGATGGCCTAAACTGTTGGTTTTTCGACAGTTACAACCCGGGTTCGATTACCGCATTGGAAACTTTTTTCTGATTTTAAATAAAATGCTTCAATGGCTCCCGATTCTTGCAAAAGTCCAAATTCACCAGCGAGTGCAAGTAACCAAATGGGACTTGGCACATTTGTGTGCAAAAGTCGAACTGCTTTTCACATGTGTAGACCTGTGGTGCACTTACAGTTAAAAGCAGTCGCAAACTTCTATCTTCCATAATTATTATGGCCTGTACAATGTGTACTAGGGATAATAAAAAAAAAACAGTATTCTGTTTGGGTAGATTCCACGACTTTTAGTAGAATTTGAAATCAAAGTTTTTCAGGACGGATATTTGGAACGACGTCCTGGATCTAAGCGGTCCGCTATCACTAACAAGACTTACTTGATTCCCGCATGATCTTAATGGATCTTATAACTCTGTCAAGAGTCTTCAGTCAAAATTAAATCGTTTCCTATTCAAAAGGTTTCTACACGAATACATGGTATTTTTTAGAATTTGAACTTGGGAAGGTTTAGTGACCAGATGACAAACATATTCTATATTGAATCCATTTTAATCGTAATATTTTATTTCATAATAAAAAACGGCCTCCTACTGTTATTATTGTGAAGAAACATATTGTGATACCATACTAGAGACGTCTGATGGATTAAATTAGTCTATCCGCTGGAAATATTCACCATTGATGAGTCAAACTTAGACAATAGAGTGAATCTGTTTTTTTTTAATTGGTCGTGTGTGTCTTTGCATATTTGTACTGTTGCATAATCTGTACTTTGTAGTAGTATAGTTTACATAGTTTTAACTTATTTGTGCTATAAATAAGACGTATGGATAAAAGTAGAGAAGTCCAGTGTTAGGAGGTTGAGTTGGTCTTCTTACTTTAGATGTCAACTGTAGAGTTAACTCCGCCTTTGCCGGTCCCAAGCTCCGATGAAAAAAGAGGAGGGGGAGCAGTAACAAGCTCACTAAAAAACCTGGGCTCAGCTGGCCCAGCTGATAGAACCCTGTAAGGGCTTCTAATCAAGGGATATAGTATGAGCAGCGTTTGTACTCCATGTTAGGAGCGGCTGCACATGGCGTCTGTTCCTCGTGTTAGAAGCGTCCATTTTCTTTTTTAACTAAGTCGGACTCTCACTGAGTAGTGTTACCAGTCCTTAATGTCAAAGGCAGACGTATTCTATTTCACTCAGTCATGATGGTTGTCAACTTTACAAGCTTGATACCCTAATGTGATTTAGTGGAGATAAGAAAGAAGAAGACTGTAGTGTCAGCTTGGCAAATAAATAATATTTTTTAAAGTACAAGAGTGGTTCCTTGGCTCAGAGCGACACGACCTTATAAAGAGCAATCACGCTATATTTGTAACAAATTCAGGTGCAGAAATGGCGTGTGTTCCCCATATGTATTTATTTTTTATTCTATAATTTCTATCACAATACGTGCACACAAGTTATGATATAGAAAACACCTAAGAATGGAAATTCAATCATTTCTAATATGATTACAAGACTACGAAAGTGAAAGGTATTGCGGAATTATTCCATCAACATTCTTAGCAATACATTTGATGATACAAGCAGCGAATAGATGTAACATATCATAAAAGGTATATCTATCTACCCTTTGTTCATTTAAGATATATTAATAATTATGATGCATTAGCGCGCCATATTTTATGATAGATTCCATGGTAGATTAAACTGGCGAAACCGCTGGGAGGGTTCACCACTGATGAGCCAGGTCCCACCCTTTTATGTTTCATTTAACTAAGGGAAGTTGAGAAAATTGTTTAATTTTTAAAAGAATCATACGCGTCTATAATAGTTTCGAATTCTCATATCATTCTCCTAGTGTTTATGCAAAAAAGACGAATTATAAAACCTATATTTTATATAATATCTACATTTAGAAACTTTGATAGAGAAACGGTTGAGAGAGTAGCTTCAACCCTTATTGTAAAATCCAAAGCTTTAATGCTTTGTTTTAGACTGGCGACCCCGCCCTGAAGGACCCACATCGATAGATGTAAGTAAAATATTCCCAATTTTACAATTACTTATTCTATCTTATTGAATATTTGATATATATCCATGTTTATTATCATCATTTAAAATAACAAAGATCATTAAAATCATTAATCATAACATATAAAATAACAACTAGTTATGTAATTCATGGTAAACGGATTGCGGATTTCGACAATTTAGAAAGAGGGGATCATATAAAACCATCTTCAGAAGTTCACCTTCCATAGCCTCGATTCTAAGAAACCCAATCACCAAAAGCACCGACCAGAAACAGAAAAAAAGATTTAGTTTACCAAATTCCCTGCCTCAACTGCAATAGTGTCTATATCGGCGAAACATCAAGAGATCTTTCAATCAGAATCAAAGAAAACCAAAGAAACATTTCCAAACTTAACCCAAACGCTTTAATAGTCGACCACGTCAGAGAAACCGGACATACTCCAGACTTCAATAATACCAGAATCCTCCATAAAAATGCCAAAACCAAAACCCAAAGAATCATTCTTGAAGCAATAGAAACCATGAAGCACCCTAAACCATTAAACAAAAGTATACAGTTGTCATCACAGTACGTTCCCCTTCTATCCTAAAAAAAATCTTCAAAAGCCATATAAAAACAATAGCCATTCCATTTTTTCTCTCCACTAAATCCTTTGAACCGTCTATAGTTGATTCTTTATATTTATTCAATTATGTAAATTTCTTTAAGATATTTTGTACTATATTTACATAGATTTCTCTTTAAAAACGTTATATAATCTCTCTCTCGTTTGCCTTGTTTGTACACTATAGTTAGCTGAAGAAGGGCTTGCCCGAAAGCTTCCTTTAATCGCGTTAATAAAAAGAGTTGCGGCGATATATGATCCTCTCTTTCTAAATTATTTATGTAATGTTGCCAAGTGTCTTTGAACAGGCGCATGGAAGCTTTGTATGGTGAATCAAAATGCAAAAAAATAGGGTTGAATTTACAACCATCCAATCCTTGTCTGTCTAGAGTAAGTAACATTTGAAGTATTATTTTTTGTTTAATTAACGGAATTATAATATTTTTACTCAAATTAAGTTATAAAATGTTAAGAAGACTAGGGAGACCTCTGCCAGCAGGATTCCAATGACAACGGTTCTCAAACCACAGAACAGCTTGGTGTTTGGATTCTTTATTTCGTTATTGGTTGACCACTCACTTACTCCTACTTCAGTTTTTATTGAACATTTCTCTTTTCTATCTTTTCTCCATGACTTACTTCTAGTTTATATCTTTTACCACTCCTCTAACCTTTGTTATTCTACACATTTTCAACTTTACTCGTTCACCATTTTTCATGATTTTTGTCCTTTCACTAGTTTTCTAACTTTTTCCATTACCTCTTTCTAGCTTATATCTTTTTACCACTCCTCCAACTTTTGTTCTGTTACACATTTTCAACTTTATTCCTCCACCGTTTTTCTTGATTTTTGTCCTTTCACTACTGTTTCTAGCTTTTACCCCTCCATCAATATTGCCAACAACTTCCACACTTCTGTGTCAACAAAGTAACTATTCACGCGTTTTTCTCGCATTCCTCATAACACTCACTTTCCTAACTGTTTTAATCCGTTTGTTACCCACATATTCTCATGCCCAGCAATGGCCGCAGCCTCGCAAAAATAACATGGACCCAGAACAGCAGCTTTACACACCCAAGATAGTGGACTATCTGTGGCTCTTCATTGGACACAACAACAACATTAATCCCTTGAATTAAAATAAATTTGGATATATCAAGCCACCAGGTACAGGTTTCTTTTTAAATGAATCAGTCGCTTCTCATGAGGGTTGCTGGGGGACTCCTATTGATTCATTTAAAAGATTGATTACTTGATGTCAAATAATATTCTTTTCTTGCTGGTTAAGTTTTGATATAGGGCTATTTCGACTCCATTTACTATTCTGATGGGATCTGAATTTGCATATACAGTACATATATAACCTCTCTTTAACGAACAACCCGCTAGAAGACATCTCTCCACAAAGAACAGTTTTCATTTGAAAAATTATAATTTTTACAATTTAGCAACTCTCTGGAAAGCATATACCTTTATATAGCTAAAGCTCTGCAATTAGGTGTTCTTTAAAGGGAAGTTCTACTGTACCCCCCCCCCCCCCTATATTTCATACTTTTAAAAAGAAAACTATCCTGGAGACTTGATATTTCCACCTGAATTTAGTCTATATGAAATATTAGGAATTGATATATAGTGAATTCTTGTCATTCTGTGCAGGATGACGACCAATGCCCGGTCCCACCGCCCACCACACCTCTCCATCGGCCCAAACAGGCCAAAAGAACGTAAGTTTCCATCCACAACATCCACAGAGCTAGATGACAATAAATAATATTTCCAGACCCAACTCCGGCTTTGACAGGAAGAGTCCTGTCACCAAAAGACTTCTGAAGGTCAAGCACCTTCTTAAAGATTTAAAAAAGAAGCTGCAGTACGTCGAGTACTACGGTAATTATGTTATTCCACTTAGATATAAAATCACAACAAGTGATTCTAAATACTATCTTTGGAACATCTCTAAAGATTCAATGTAAAGATATTTAGAATTAAGAAAATTGCGATATACTTTTATAAAAATATCAAAAACCTTATGCAATAAGTTTATTCATTACAAAAAACCCCCAGGCTTTCGAGTCTTCGCTCTTCAACGGGCGAAGTTATAAATGAGATTGAGCATGGGGGTGTGGCGACCTCGGGCCTACCAAGCTATAATGAAAGCCAACAAAATTTATACTGATGTACAAAGATGTGAAGTTCGAGACAAAGTCCTGGTTAACCAATGTCAGAACTGTTTTTTATTCAACCCTAACCACAAGAAAAAACGACTGCCCAAACTTGAAAAAATGCGTGAACTGCGGTACAGAGGGTCAACATCAATGTTCTAATATAATAAAGTGTTGCAACTGCGTCAAACACCCATATTTTAAAAATAACAATCTTGATCACAAACCAAATTCTAAGGATTGTCCAATTTACAATAAACAAATCAGCCTGATGATTCAGCGAACAGATTACACAACAGGCTCATAAGCGCTTCGCATAAATCTCCATTATGAAAGAAGCAAAATTTTAACCAGAGGAAAAATTAAATGCATACAACAGAACATTAGGAAAAGTATAATTGCAACTACCGAACTCAGAAGCTCAATTAGAGGACAATCCTCCAGATATTCTCCTTCTTCAAGAGCCTTATGTTTTAACTAGAAAGGTCGTGTTCGATATGGACTCTCACATAGTACATTGTTCTCAACAGAAAACACTTATACTGCAACGGTTATATATAATAAAAATATAAAATATAGGAAGTTGGAGGGTTTCACAAATGAGTTTTGTACATCAATCTCTATAAATACACCTAAATCTAGGACGATAATAGCAAACTTTTATATTCCTCCAAACAAATGCGATGACGAACATTTGAACTTTTTAAAGAATTTGATAGCTACCTTCGAGAGTACTCCCCTAATCCTCTGTGGAGATTTTAATTCCCGTCACCCGGTTTGGTTCGATAGAATTACAAACTCTAACGGATATAAAATGCAACCTATCATCAATGAATATAATCTTTTTATTCACAATAACAAAACTCCTACCTGTCGTAATAAAAGCATAATAGATCTCACTATTTCAAATAGACATTCATTGAAACTGGTAAACAATTGGCAAACTTCTGAATTGACCAATATTTCCGACCATGTGACAGTTTCATTTGATATCAATGTTAACTTAGATATTATAAACAATCAACAAAAATCTACATGGAAATTTAGCGAAAAGAAAGCAGACTGGTCACTGTTTTCAAATACAATTTCTAAACAGGAAGTAAGAAGATTGGGAAAACGATGTAAAAAAGGTCGAAAGGGAAACTGATATTGACATGGTAGTTGACAGGCTATCGGATATAATTCTGGAAGCTGCATATCAATCACTGGAGGTGAAATCTTCCAACTTCACTTTCGATACCGGGATCAAGTGGTGGAACAAAGAATTAGAACAAAAGAAAAAGTATTTTCATTATGTGAGAAATCGATACTTTCATCATAAAGCAATTAGTGTTAATGAATATAAGTCTGTCAGAAATAAATATAAAAATAGTATTAGAAAAGCTAAGAGGAATAGTTGGCGAGATTTTATAGAAGAAAATGGATCTAATAATCCGTTTGGAAACGCCTATAGAACCTTAAAAAAACTGTGCTCCTCTAATCAACAAAAGGGTTTACCAATAATTGAACAGGCACCAGTAGATTCTAAAGAAACTCTAATAAAAGATCTGATTAATGAACTAATTCCTGATGATACAACTATATCGGATACTGCTCACCATACATCAATAAGGAACTATACACCGAATTTTACAAACTCCAACTCATGCAAAATTCATAAGAAAGAAATAGAAGAGATAATCGACAAAATTAATGTAAATAAAGCTCCTGGTCCAGACAATATTAGTAATAATATGATAAAGAATGCTTTTCAACTAATACTTCCGATTTTACACTCAATATTTAATAAATGTATTCAAATAGGATACTTCCCTAAAAAATGGAAAACAGCAGCACTCAAAATAATAGCCAAACCCGGCAAAACCAATTACGAATCAGCTAAAAGCTACCGTCCGATATCTGTATTATCAAATTTTTCAAAGATTCTAGAAAAAATTCTCAAAAATAAAATCTATGAATTTTATATTCAAAACAATCTGTTAAGCTCGAGGCAGCACGGATTTATCAAGTCTAAGTCAACCATCACTGCTTTGAATATTTTAATCGATGTATTAATGGAGCATAAGCAAAAAGAACTGTCTGCACTAATTACAATAGATATCTCGGGGGCTTTTGATAATGCCTGG
This sequence comes from Cordylochernes scorpioides, assembly GCA_030710605.1. Taxonomy (NCBI): domain Eukaryota; kingdom Metazoa; phylum Arthropoda; class Arachnida; order Pseudoscorpiones; family Chernetidae; genus Cordylochernes; species Cordylochernes scorpioides. The sequence continues at coordinate 19,108,838 of CP092873.1, read as the reverse complement.
TGGCCAGCGATCATCAAAAGAATAGACTCAGATAATTTACCGGAAAAACTGATCAAAATTCTACAATCATATTTAAATTCCAGGTTCATTTCTTTCAGTTACGACAATCTAACAACTTCGAAGCCAATTACCAAGGGGTGTCCTCAGGGCGGTCCGCTTTCTCCACTTCTATGGACAATTTTGTTGAATGATTTTCTGATGAATTTGCAGGTGCCCAATTGTGAGTTGATTTGTTATGCGGATGATATTTCGATCATATGCTGGAATAAAGATCTAGCATCACTAAAAATAGTTATAGAGGAAGCATTAAATACTATCGAATTGTGGTGTATTAAGAACAAGTTAGAAATCAGTTCCGAAAAAACAAACATTTTATATTTGCATAATAAAGAGAAGATCCCAGTTAAATTTAAGAGTGGATTAATTTCACCAGTACAAAAAATAAAAATTTTAGGAATAACAATTGCAAATCATAGAAGAAAAAACAATTAAATTTTGCTTTTCATATAGAGGAAATAGTGAGCAGAACTCTAAGAATAAAAAAATTTCTATTCTCTCTGTGCAGCAAATCATGGGGTTTGAGCTCCCATAAAAGAATTACATTGTACAAATCTTTATTCAGATCAACTTTAACATATGGATCAGAAATATGGTTCAAATTTTTAAATAAAAAATCGATACAAAAATTAAACTCAATGCAATATCAGATATTATTATGGAGCATTCAAGCTTACAAGACAATTTCGTACAACTGTGTTCACAGTTTGGCTAAGACTCCATTGATTGCAGATTACATTGAAGCAAAAAAATATGAAATATGACTTAAATAACTTATCGTTCGAGGACAAGCAAAAATACAACATCGATATTCCCTTTATAATTAAATCCTATATAGACGAAAGAATGTTGCTCTTACTGAATAATACAAACGAGACATTTACAAGTTTTTTCAACCGGGGTATTCCTAATTATTTTCGCCCTAATTTCCACAACACACAATTTGTAACCAACCATGGTAATTTCGGAAGTTTTCTGGAAAGAATACGCGCATCGGAGGATCCGGGCTGTTTTTGTGGATGCCGCATTCAAGATTCCACTCACCTTTTACTTAAGTGCCCAGCATTTCAAGACTACAGACTCAATAACTGTATCCTCTGTACCGATCCAAGAGAATTGATATCCAGCAGGGATTCATACATTGTTTTCAATAGATTTTGTAAATTTATATCAAAGTTTTTAATTAATCTCAAGTGTTAGGTATAATTAACTATGTGCTGTATATATGATTCTTTTTTTTTTCCTTTTTCCTTTATCTTGAGGTGTGTTTAAATTAAATTACCTATGTATATAGTATGCTTGTTTGAAATCAATTTCAAAAATATGTAAATGCCTTGAGCATATGTTTTTTTTTTTTTTTGATATGTAAATAGATTCTCCCTCTCTCTCTCTCTCTTGTATTGCTTTCCTTTGGGCGCCAGTGTCCTTGGCGGGACATCGCGCTTTGTATTTACAGTTTAATAAAAAAAAAAGAGAACGGTCGAAGTTATAAATGAGATTGAGCATGGGGGTGTGGCGAGATATTTAAATTTGTATAAGGTTAAAATTCCTTTTAATTTAGCGTTCCATTATCCTTAATACACATGGTACAGTCCATGATATTCATGGTGGTTAGTAATTAACGACAGTCTTTTCTGTAAGTGCATCATATATCCACACATGTGGAAATTAGTTCAACCCTTGTACTTAAAAGTTGGACGAACCTCGTTTGCACTCAAAGATGTGCATGGACTTTTGCAAAAATAGAGCGCCGTTGGAGTAATTTTTTTATGTGCCCAATGGGGCTTCGATCCTGGGTAATGGTTTTCGGATATAGAAGGCTCATACATATTGCCAGACATTTATTTTTATTTTTTGTTGTTCACAGTTCTTTTTTATCGTTTTGTTTCTATTTCCTCTTGTTAATATCATATGACTCTTCTATTCACGGCCTAAAATTATTGTAAATATGTATATACAAATGTAAAGGCATACATGTATGACAGCGCAAGTGTCCCTAGGGGACATAGCGCTTTAAATTGAAATAAATAAATGAAGTCAAAGACAATTTTTCTGTAAATGGCGCTAATATATATATATAGAGAGAGAAAATATTCCTTTCACATTTTGAATAATATCTTATAGAATAACATTTTTTATTGTTGCAGACGAAGGTGCCTGTACAGCTGCTCCTTCAGCAAAGAAGGTAACTACATAAATTACCCCCCATATCTGATAACTTTTTCATTCTGAATATATATAATCATTGAAAGATTATTTCCAAGTAACTCAACGCATATATTAAATATGCATAGAGACTAGCTATAACTGGAAAACTGAGAACTAGAGAATGTGATTCAAAACTTTTTTTAAAATTATCCTTGGTACACATGGTACAGGCCATGATAATCATGGTGGGTAGAGGTTGGCGACTACTTTTATTGTAAGTGCACCACATGTCTACAAATGTGAAAAGATGTTCGACTTTTGCACTTACAAATCTGCCAGAACCCCGTGAATCACAAACTAGATTACTTTAATATACCTTTTAGTTGTATATCTTATGGAGAAATAGAAAGCTATAATACAAGGAGGGATCAATAAATAAGGTGAATATTCTTATTTCTTAAAAATTAAAAGAGCAAAAATAATTTAAACCACAGAATATTAAAATATAACATCGAGAGACTATTTAAGGTGTTCTGTTCTTTTTTCCCACTCGCGGCGCGAGACTTATAAATAAACTAAAATGGAAGCTCCCTTGAAGGATTGCACCACGCTTGAACAACGTGCAGTTATTCGTTTCTTGAATGCAGAAGGTTTTCAAACATCTCAAATATGCCAAAGAATGAAATATATATATGGTGAGTCTTGTTTGTCTCAAAAAAAAACATTTATAAATGGGTTAACGAGTTCAAAAATGGACGAATTACATGTACCGATATTGAGCGACCTGGACGACCAAGTGTTACAGCGACGCCAAGCACGATAAATGCGGTTGAAAACTTAATTTTGAAGGAAAAATATATATCCATTTTTACCATAGGCAATGTATGAACAGCGACCACTATTGTGACATTCTTGTAAATAAGCTAAAGCCCGGTATAAGAAACAAAAGAAGAGGGAAGCTTAGTAAAGGTGTTCTCTTCCTTCATGATAATGCAAGGCCGCATACATCATGTAAAACTGTATCTACAATCATTAAATTAGGTTTTGAAGTTTTAGAACATCCTGCATATAGTCCAGACCTAGCCCCCTCTGACTATTTCCTTTTTGGACTACTAAAGAAGGAGTTAAAGGGAAAGCGATTTGACTCGGATGAAGATGTCCAGAAAGTGGTGCAATATTTTTTTCACACGCTTCCTAAGAGTGCCTATAAAGAGGGTATTTACAAGTTGCCAGAACGATGGAGAAGATGTATAGAAAGCCAAGGTGATTATTTTGAATAAATCAAGTCCTAATTTTTAATATCGTTCTTATTTTTAAAAATAAATTATAATTCACCTTATTTATTGATCCCACCTTGTATATTGTGTTGTATTGGCTGCATTTATAGTTGTGGTTAAATTTGAACGCCTATTAATATATTTTTGGTATTTTGTTTTCTTTAACGGATTAATTTTATAAATATTTCCCTCGAAGGGTTGAAGGAATCATGTTCCAATAGGTATCCATTGTATATTTTATATATTTATCCCAGTTATAAATAAATCAGTAAAGGATATAAATTTAAAGTATTTCAGAAATTTTAGTTAAAAAAAACTTTTCAATATGTAAATATGTAAATTCCTTCTACACCTCTATATATATATTGTAGGCATTTGTGAAACAATTGGCCTGATGATGAGCTGTTCCATTTTTTTAAATTGGAATTTTGTAAACGAGCGTAAACCACCAAACATTTTAAAGAGCCTGTAACTAATGAAAATACAAAAAAGGGGGCTAGGACCAAAGTAATTTCTTTGTACACTCAATTAAAACAATAAAAAAAGGGGGAAAAGAAAAAAACAAATAATTTCGAAATCTCAATCTAGATTTTTCTCCCATAATACTGAAGAAAACATTAAGTAGATGGTGTATATATATGTTATATTAAAATGGTATTTTATTCAAAAAAAAAATATATTTCATAGATTCAAATACTCTGCTAAATCGACCGCCAGAGGTCACGCTTTCCCTATAAAAACTCATTGTTGTTGTTTCCCGATGGCTGGCTCAAACCTTTTTTACATTATGTAAATAAGTTTTTCATTCTTACCCCTTATGTCAGGCATACCTTTCCTCATATTATGTTTTTTTCTATATTCCATAAGCCCAATTAAAACTATATATTTCTAATCTTTACTATTTTTATTATACTTTCAAGATTTTAACCACGACTGCATTACCATAGCATAGTCCTCGATATAATAAAAATCAGCAGAAAATCTCTATTTTTTTTACATAATATATATATAATCCGAATTTACATAATAGAGATTACATATTACAAAACTATTTTAGAGGCGTAATATTATTTTTAAAAATAAAACAATTTCTACTGTCCTTACTGCGATGGAAAATATTGTTCAAATAAAAGACACATTTTGATATTTGCGGAAGAGCGATTGCTCGAAGCATATTATATATTTATAATTATATTTAATTCTGCTGTCCTAAAAGCTTATGTCCATAGTTCTTCTAAAATACCCATTTCAAGAGTCTTACAACAGTCAACTATAAAAGGAAGTTCCAAAAATGCAATATAACAGCGGTATGGTAGATTAAACTGGCGAAACCGCTGGGAGGGTTCACCACTGATGAGCCAGGCCCTCCCTTTAATTTTTCCATCGCCGTAAGGACAGTAGAAATTGTTTTATTTTTAAAAAGAATATTACGCCTCTAAAATAGTTTTGTAATTTGATAACAGATGGCGCGCTAGTACATCGTAACAGAGATTACATATATTAGTATATATATAATATCAAAGAAGACCATGTACTGATGAGAGCCATAGCATGAAACCTTGGTATACAGGTTAGCCTTAGTTTATGTTTCTAAAAACTGGTATATTGTGAGTTAGTATTTATTATCGCCTCCAAATTTTTATTAAGGTCATGAACATAATGCAACAAGAACCTACAAGACATAAAACAACTGTCCTGGTGTGGAACTAACACCTACCCACAAATTCTCGTGCCCAGCAATGGCCGCAGCCTTGCAGAAATTTGACATGGAGCCAGAGCAGCAGCTTTACACACCCAAGATAGAGACTGCTTTGATATAGATACATGGTGACATCTGAGGCTCTTCATTGGACAGAACAACAACAACAATACAGTATACACACTCAATATAGAGGACATTGCGAATGCTATGATAGAGATACATGGAGACATCTGAGGCTCTTCATTGGACACGACAACAATAACATAATGCATATTTAAAGGGAAATGTTGTTCTATTTTTACATGTATACCATCCTCCCGGACCTTTATATTGTATTCTAGCCTGAATTCGTCCTGTATCTTCACAAATGTAAACATATTTTTGGAAAATTCAACCAATTCCATAAATTCTTTCTTTAGACGTTATAAAATCGAACTCGCCCCTGTGTGGTTCTAAGGTTGATATTCCGAATCCCCCTGTTATACAAATTGACTTTTGACAAAATTTACCTAAACTGGCGTTGTGGCTTATTATTTTTATCACCATCGGTTAAATTATTTTCTAAGATAAGAAACCTGATGCAATTTTATTGCATGTATTTTACAGTAAATAATTTCAAATGCCCCCCCCCCCCCTTACTATATGGCGCTCTTTTATTGTATTTTTATTGCTTGGCTCAAAATAGTAAATGATATGAATATATGTTTATCCCCTATATATAAAAACTACGAATTTTACTCGTGTCCATTCATTTGACTTCATAAATCTTCAATCGAATTTTGTTTCATTAACAATTTATTTAATACATTCAATAATTATGAATTGTTTTATAAAATGGATCAAAAAATTCCTTTTCAGTGGTTAACTGTTTATGTGGTAATTTGTCATTGTTACGATATAAAGTGAAAAGTGACTCTTTTGGTACAAAAATATTGTATCATTTTATGTCATATGTATGTATTGAAGTGAATCTCAATCGAGGTGGAAAGTAGTAAAAGGGTTTACATTAGAGACAAGAACAATAATTTGTAAGACGTAAAGAAAGCTTCACGATTTTTCGTGTCATCCTTGCGCAGGGGCCATGCTAATCTTCTCTGTATCGTTTCAATTTTGGCATATGTACCGCCGAACAAGCGTGTACAGCGTGCAAGATTTTACATCTTTGTTGATTTTACATCTCAGAGAGTGAACTGAAGGTCAAGCAGAGCTCAGAGTGATGTAGTTACGGCGTCATAGAATTCAGGCCACTAAGAAAGAATCCTGCTTTCTTAATAAGCTGCTCAGATAATGGGCCAAATGCATTAACTTCTGAGATGTATGATATATATTATATAATCTAAAAATTGAAATATTTTATATTTTAAAAATAGATTTTTTTTATTATTGACAATTCTACTGTTTTGACCATCGTTTTTAGAATGACTTTCAACATGCGTAGTTAACTAACCTTTTTTTTTTAATTTAATAATATAGAATTAATTTCATAAATTCTATATGATTGTGAAAACAATTAATGTGTAAATTTTCTTCGAGTAATTAAAAATAAAAACTATTTGAGAGAGAGAGTTAGTAAATAATTATTTCTCTTTTATCACGACTGCACCTTCAATCCTTTATCTAACAACAAACAAATTATTCATAACATATATCTCTAAGAATTTAAAATGTTACATCAGACTAGACGTGGTCTGAAGATGTTAATCTTCTTTCTTTATATTCATTATTATTATTATTCATTCTTGAAATATAATATGAAACAATAATGTATGAATCCTTAGTAACCTAACTTTTGAATATTATATTTTTAGTTTAGCTCTTTACTATTCGAAGCTTTCAAATTTTAATTTTAACTCTCTCTAAAATCAAATATAATTTCTATGATAGAAATTAACATTTTTCTCATTATCTCTTTTTTTACAGGGCTAGATAAAAGTGCGGGAACTCTTCAGTGAAGCCAACTCATTGGCATTCATGCATGGACGAATCTTCAATCTTTGAAGCGGGTTACAACCTGACATCTGAATTACCAGAAAATATCGTCAAAACTGGGCTGAGATATAATGGAGGAATAAATTTCCTAAAATAAGATATAAAAAGGAACAAGAAGATCTCGACTTCTCCAAAGAAAACATCTGCGCCTCTACCTGCCACATCTCACCAGACCAACATAGTTCAGAACACGGTCGAGCCGCGTCAAGAAGAACACTATCGACTAAATTAAAGACTCGTGAAAAATACTCGAGAATTCAACGGAGAAATATTCTACTGAAACTTCCACCCAAATGAATATTTTCAGGAAGCAATTCTAGTGAACTACATCTGAGCTTAGACACCAATCGGATAAAGGCTCTGTTTGCACAGATAGGAAAATAATTGAATAGATACTGGGCGGTCTAGCTCGACCTAAATGGCTGAAGTTCACGTCATTTAAGAAGCTCTTCTCAAAGGTCTACCCTACAAGAAAATGTTCAAAAACCGCTAATTGCGGGTTACCCTATATCAGCGATGTTATTATTATGATGCAAGTTCTGAATTCCTTCTACTAGGTGCTTTCTATCTCTCGATCCGTGAAAAAGCCCAGAGAATACACCTGGTTGGATTGCATTCTCATGAATGGAGTAAAGATCACTAATCTTTCAAATATGATTCTGTGCTCAACAAAGGTTTCTTAGCAAATATGTATCCCGACTTCAGCTTCAGATGTTCTAAGTGCTATTGGATGATCGATGAAAGAGTAAACTGCTCCTTGATCATTAGAGCGGTATACTTTCTCCAGCCATAAAGCAAGGAAATCTGTGCGACAACCATCGTGATTCTGGAATTTCTATACCTATAAACTTCAAAGCTGGCTCACGTGTATATATCAAACACCTCAGCGCTAGAGATTGGTTCAGCAAATATTTCGCTATTTTGTTTGGCTTTAAACCTGAAATACTCATGTCTCGCTCCCACTGGTATTTCTTATGGCCAGATGTTCTGTCAAAACATGATTAACAACAAGCTGATATCAATAAGCGTCCAGATCTCTTGCACAGCTCCCAAGCATTCTCTTCAAATAGATCGAACTGCTTGGTATCAATAATGGGGCTATCACGAAAGCCATATTCTCCCTCCAAAAATTAAAAAAGCTCTTATAGAAATTGCCCAATAAGCAGAACTATAAATTAACTTTCTCAGCGTAAAAAAATTATAGAATGGAAGTTGAAATTATCCATTAAAAGATTTTCGTCAATATCAGAGCAAATCCTAAGTGATCTCATGGATTTCCGCCTTGCCTGCCTTAACGCGGCCGGCCTTGCCGCTCGTGATAGAAACCCCGAGCTATGCTACTTCTTGAAGCTGTATGAGGTCGACCTAAATTTCATACAGGAGACAAACATCAAAATATCTGACAGCTAAAACTTCAATATGTGATTACATCGGTCATGTTTCCTGAATTTGGCGCTAAGAAATCCATATTCACTTGTAACTTTGGGCCTGTTATCCAAGCACTCAGGCAACTGTTTATATTTGCTGACAATAAGGCTATCCAGAGTTTCGCAATCTGAGGTCTGAACGTCGAGGGAGGGGCGAATTACTTTCACGATTAAACCTTGAGTAACCTCAAGAAAATGTCAGCAAAAGAAATTGTTACGATGTACTAGAGCGCCATCTGTTATCAAATTATAAAACTATTTTAGAGGCGTAATATTCTTTTTAAAATAAAACAATTTCTACTGTCCTTGCTGCGATGGAAAATTAAAGGAAGGGCCTGGCTCATCAGTGGTGAACCCTCCCAGCGGTTTCGCCAGTTTAATCTACCATACCGTTGTTATATTGCATATTTGGAACTTCCTTTTATAGGTGACTGTTGTCAGACTCTTGGAATGGGTATTTTAGAAGAACTTCGCAGCAAGGACAGTAGAAATTGTTTTATTTTAAAAAGAATATTACGCTTCTAAAATAGTTTTATAATTTGATAAAAGAAATTGTATTATAAAAGTTTAAGATCAAAACAAATTATCCTCAACAATCATGCCACTTAGCAAACAACTAAAATCAAAATAGTTTGTTCAAACAAATTTCCAGAATACTTTTTTTTCGATCAAAGCGGACTATTCATCTCTGCCAGTTATCAAACGTGCGTTCCCCTATCTATAATAGCGCAGGTCGAATCATCGAGGGACGAGGGGTTAAAGACATGGCTTCCGGAAACTTTTAGGAAGGATTACCCGCTTTTCATGCCTTCGTAAGACATCAGAAGCCTTCTACGCAGCGTGAATGCAAGAATCCCATTAGATCAAAATAATACACTCTAGGAGTTGGTCAAGGATCAGATATCTGCTTCCATTGGCTGCATCTGCCAAAAAAACACTGGATTGGATGATTTTCCAATTGAACTGATTCACTGCTTTGAAGACTTTTGCGAATGCTTTCCATTAACTCTACGAAAAATATCAGAGAATGGTGACACCCTGAATCCTTCAAGGTGGTGTAGCGAAATGATTGATCCAGCCCGCGTCATGGTCCAGGTCTCACAGAACTATGACCTCTCTACCGACCACCAACTAATGGTCTGTCACCGCGCCTTCATCTCTGAAACATCCTTCCAGAATGTCAGATTTAATCCTTTCAAACGTTAACATATTGCTTCCTTGACTGAATGCCAGTTCCCAGCATGATGAGAAGAATACCGATGTCCGTCATTCTAAACTACTTATAGTCTGTACTTGAAGAGACACACTATCAAGGTTTCCTATTGTCACCTCTGCTCTCCGTTGGCTTGCCAACAGTCGTCGTGGGTTAGTTGCTCCTACACTATGTTGGGACAAAAGCAATAACAAGAATCGACGGCATTAGGGTTACTTATATGTTATACCTGCTCAACAAGTTAAGTCAATGCTATGCTTCAAATGCAGTGTTCTTCATCGTCTGCGTTGGTGTCTGTTTTTACTGCTCGACAAAAATAGCATCTTGGTATATACAAATTATATCGCTCTACTTCTCCGCCAAGATTGGCAGATGGAATTCTTTGTGGAACTCAGGCCTTCCTCAGAAATAATAGTTAATTTCTTTAGGAGGGCTTCTAGTGTGGCGGATGGCTGAACCACGTGAATTCTCACTGGGAATCATTTTAAATAGAAATATATGACCATCGTTACTACAACTCCAGAACCCATGCCTAAGAGTAACATGTGTATGGATTGCTTGAGAAAGTCATCATAAAACGGTCTCCATTTTTGCACGGACGCTTGCTGATCGAGCCAGAGGGGTAAAGCTTTATTATTCTACGATAGCCAGTCCTATCTGCCCAGTGATACTATCATCTCAAGACACTATTCAAAATTTACGCTATCTGTTGTGGGGGATCTATCGCACCTCATGGTTTTCTATTAACGTCCTCGCGCGGCCGATCTCCGTGTGGCAATAATGTTCAATCATGACGGACAAGAGTGCCATGCGATTGGCCTTGCGCACCCAAGTTCATCTTGGCCGAGCGATACCGCGTGCGCGTTTTGTATCTCAGCCACAAGTATTGAACCTGTATTAGTAACCTGGTTTATATCAAAACGTGCTTCTCCACCCTTCAATGGCCATCAGAATCACAAACCTGGATATTTGAACGAGGTCTGAACAAAGAAAGACATTGAGATTTGTGCCTCTGTGAAAGGAATAACTCTAAATTTTAAGCCTGAACAGGAGTTATCTGATGTTAATTTCGGAGAAGCTGATCCTTCTATTTACCTTCTTCTGGTGGGTTTCTGTACTATATGAAGAAGAAGAGGCCTTCATCTGGGTTGAAAATTTCAACAGATCAGTTCATTACTTTTTATCAATTGGGTGAGGAAAGACTTCGGATTTATGCCTTCTTTTACTTTAGTTGCAACCTTGCCCGCTGCTTCGAAAGGATACGAATCACAAAAATCTAGTCGCTAATGGGATTGAAATCATCACCAGGAGAGGCATTCAATTTAATCTCAAGACTCTTGAACACATGGCCTCAGGGGTGTTTTTCAAATCTGATAAAATCTGCGGCGTCGGTTTGGTTTGGGGAGCACTGTATGGTTCTGCTATGGGAAGTTCTTGCACGTCCAAGTCACTTAGTGTCTTGGGCTGCATAATCACTGATAGGAACACTCGGGAAAGAGCTAAGTATTATTGCTTTCGGAGGCATCTTGACTCAACCTGTCGGCCAAAGGCGGCGTCGGTCTAATGAACATAGCGCCAGTTTCGGCTGTGCTGAATGGAAGTGTTCAATCTTCACCGCGCGGAAACGTCAATGGCTACTCTCTGTTGGTCCTCTGTCAGGGGATGTGCCGCAAGGTTCTGATATCTAGCACTCGGGTAGTACGATGAGATTGCTAAGTCTTTAGGAGCCCGAGTCCAGCGTCCTTGATTATTGTCATGTAGAAAATTAAGAATGACAAATTTCAAGATGACATAGCAATTTATTTTAGGCGCGCAATCACAATATAAATATAAATACCAGAGATGTAATGAGGTATATTTTAACAGAGTAGCAAAATATATACAGTAGAAGTTCCCTGTAAAGGACACCTAATTGCAGAGCCAAAGCGTTTTTTAGTAAGAGGTGTCCTGCTACCGGAGAGTTGTTAAATTGTAAAAATGGTAATTTTGCAAGTGAAAACTGTCCTTTGTAGGAGAAGTGTCCGCTAAAGGGGGGTTCTAATCTACATCTAAAAATTTATAATTTGTATATAAAATAATAAATAGATTGATACAATAGGAACTACCGGGATCTCTACTATAAAGGTATGAAGGTTCTCTGCGTCAGGAAATATTAAAAGGGTTTTAGGGCCACTAGATCTTCTATATACCGAACTCTGGTTTAGACAATTGCCGTGACTTCTTCAATGGCTCTCCTTCCATGCTGCGTTTAACCTGTACTGCGCTCCTGATCCAGCGGCATCTAAGGTCCTATTATCAGCATCTACTGAAGGAAAAGGCAATCATCAGCCATTGGATGGTGCGAAACGCGTATATAATCATCCTTCGGGTCTAAAGAACGCTAATTACCCGCATTATCAGCCACGGAATGCTCTTGGAAATAGCTCAGTACAGAAATGCACATCCCGTTGGAGAAACGCTGACGATATAGATGTACTCCTCTACCATCTACCGGGCAGACCTGTCTGGTAACTATCTCTCAGGACACGACGCGGACATTGCCCTTCGGCTGGCTGACATCCTCATCCAAACCATCCTGCCTCGAGCCGTGTCACATGCGCCTATTTGAATCAAGCAATATATCTCTTAACCACAGATACTAGAGTTGCCGAGCTGCCCGTTCTCTGCTCCGGGTTGCATTCGCCTCTTGCGACGTGCCCCAGAATTCGCATGCCTGGTATTCAGCTTCGACATATAATCCCGAGACAATGAAGATAACTGCGGTAGCAGAGGTTTTAACAAGTACATATTTAAGGTTAAGGTGGGCGATACCTGCCACTTCATCGACATGCCTGCTCTTAGGGAAAGAACCTTGGCTTTCCATTGATGACAGAGTCATTTCATCAGTGGTAGACATGTGTATATGTTAAATATGTTCACATGAATATTTATCATTTTACAACAAAAAAATATATTTTTCATTATAAATACAAATATATCTGTATTATATTTATATATATTATTATAGTAATAAATATATATATAATATTTATATTTCTTTTTAATTTCTACTCGAACATTATCTCTCTCTCTTATAAAATTATATATAGATAGAAATCACGCCAGACGGATGATTATCAATAAATAAATATTGACCGTGTCCTCAAGTTAGGGAATTCAGGTCGGTGATAAATCAACACACCAGCTATTTTGTGGAGACTGACAATTGATGACGTCTAATAATTGGAGTTTATTTTGACGGAAAACGGGATCTTTATTTTTTTATGAAGTTCTATATGTGTATAATAAAGACCTGTTCAAATCTAAATCTCTCTCTTTTTGTGTGTATAGTTCAATGATATGAAATATTAAGCTTGAAAATAGAATGGTTCTTTAGTAAATTTTAAAAGCGCTATCTCTCTGTTATTTTTTTATATCATTTTTTTGTTTTATCATCATTATTGTTAATTTCTCATAATTAGTGCGGACTGTGCACTTTCCTGGATTGACAAGATGACAATAAAATATGTTAATTTGTCTCTCTCTGTTATTGTACTGTAAGTTTCATTAAGGTTTACGTAGTCCAATTAAGACTATCATATGGGTAGAGGCAAGAAAAATCCACATTAATTTAACTAAATGTCTCAATTGTATTATAAATTTGGTCCTTCTGAATATATTTATCTGAAATTGAAACCATCCCCAGAAAAATTATGCAGAGCTGAAAGTTTTTCTTAATGGCCATGGCATGATGGGGATGAATGAACGACAGCTATTAAGAATTCTAATGATCTCTCGTGTGTCTATGTATTGACAGATTAAAGACAATCCGTTTACTGTAGGTTCAATAGTGATGGCCTTAATACATATTTAATGTATCTTTCCTTCTTATCACAAGAGAAGATTCTAGAATTGGTTCTGTGTACATCAGTCCTGGACCAACGGATTCAACGAGTCTTTAGTTAGAGAGAACCTAGGAATAACCTCCAACTTACAAATATCAAAGAAAGACGACTTTTACTTCCTCTAAATGTCAAGGTTTGATCATCTACCCGGGCCAAAGAACAGCAGGGATGAACCAGTCCGAAGACCTCATTAAACCATCCAATCGGTAGTAGCGACGGGAAAAGAAAGAGACTTTTATGTTTTAGAAAGGTTCTCATAGTTTACACTGGCTTAATTTCAAACAGACGTGCACCTATTCACGTGTTCGAGAAAGGCACATTGACTGCGCAAAGATGAAGTAACAAGATCCACATGTGAGATATTTAATTGTAAGGTAACGCGCTATCCACATATTTTATTTCCCCTAAATACGAATGTTTCTTTTACAATTCTAACAAACTTTCTACTGTCTATACCGAGATATAAATCAATAGTTATAACAAATGAAAACTTTAAGACGCGAATTTACAAATAAATCACAATTTCTCTGTCCTTACTGCGATTGAAAAATATTGGGACGGCTTTGCTCATCTGTGGTGAACCCTCTCAGCGGTTTCAGCAATTTAATCTACCAGACTGTTTCTTTAGAGCTCTAATACTGTATTGGGTCATTCGGCTTTTATTTGCAACACTGAAGTGTGGAATCTTAGAGATGGTATTAAGGCAAACTATGGACATATGTTTTTAGGACAGTAGAATTACATAAATATATAATAATAAGTAGTTAGAAAGCCCCGCTCATCAGTGGTGAACACTCTCAGTAGTTTTGCCTATTTGATCCACCAGACCGCATTTTGAGCTCTAATACGATTATTCTTATATATGCGACAATGTTATTTGGAATTTAAATTATTGTGCTTTTTAGAAACTACTGTGAAGAGCCTTTTGTACAATATAATACCATATAAATATTGACATCGAGCAATACTTTTCCTCGCAAGCAATAGAAACAAGAAATAAAATAATTATAAGGTAACAACGCCCTCTATATATAAGAAACTATTAAACACAATTGTTTGTTATGATATAGTAGCACGTCATCTGTTCTGAGAATTCGAAACTATTATAGAAACGTATGATACTTTCACAAATTAAACAATTTTCTCTACTGCCCTTAGTGCAATGAAAAAATAATAGGAGGGCCTGGATTATCAGTGGTGAACCCTCCCAGCGGTTTAAACTGGCGAAACCGCTGGAAGGGTTCAACACTGATGAGCCAGGGCCTCCTATTAAATTTTCATTGCATACACATAATTTTATAAAATTCTATAGATATAAAAATATTTATATAAACTATTATACAAATGGTGATATAAAATTCTAAACATATATATCTAATAAGAGGACAAACAAATAAATAAATATAGGCCAATTGAAAACAACTAAGGAAGCAAAGAATACATATTAGGCTGTAGTTATCATTATTAGGAGATGTCTATCTGGTCCCCACCGCTGCTATTCAGAGGCGATTTCTGTATTTGGATGATTTGGGGTGAGCTCAGGGAATAGTATAACATAAACTTCCGCAATGTCAATTCTTCTATTAATACTATTGTGCTTTCTTAATATTATGGATTCTATGATGAGTTTCTGTTGTTTATTGGGGATGTTGGAATAATGGGTTCTTGGTTTTGATAGTGCGAAGGAATGACCCGTTTCTCTTACATGATGATATACTAGAGATCTATTGTCCTGGTTTTCTATATTTCGTTGATGTTCTGATATTCTAATATTCAAATTTCTACTGGTGTCACCTACGTATTTGGTTTTTCATTCGTTGCATTCTATGGAGTATATGGCATTCTTAATATTGGAAGGATAATTAAGACTATTGCTTTTTGTTATAAGGTTTCTTAGTAGCGAACTTAAACTGGGTGAGTTGCAGAAGAAGGTTTTAATGCCGAATTTTTTCAGATGACGAGCTATTGATATGGATACTGGTGAGTAGGGAATACTGCAAATAGATTTATAAACTGGGGGATTTTGTATTTCAGAAGGGCTTTGGAAAAGTCTTAAATGATAAAGGATATTAACAAGTTTTTAGATTTCCTAAGATATTCTGGGTCTCTTCTGTTTGAAGGTTTGAAGTGAGCAGTGGCTATGGACACGTTTAGTAAGGGTCTTTACTGTATTGATTTTATGTCTGAGAGGGCAGTAGGAGAAAAACCGGTATAGTCGGGGTTGAAGGAAGGCTTATAGTAAACAGTTGTTTGGAATTTATTCTGTATACAAATGATTTTTATATATAAAATATATATCTTGACAAGAATAAATTCAGCAGGGAGTGGATTTTTTCCCCTGAAAATATTCATTTAACAAATGTTCAGAAATCAAACACTCACTCCGCTGGTTAGTTTCACTTATAAAAATATGAAACCAGATTATCAGATGTTGAATGAAGTTTGAAATGAGTATATCGTTCACAGGAAGAAGTAAGCCCACCTTTCGATTGCTGCTCCCAAACGCCCAGCGAAAACGAGTAAGATACACCTCAAGGTATCATTTCAGGATGACCCTAACTCTTTTATTCTAGATCCAGGCCGATAGAAGCCACCCCACAATCAGCCAACGTGGAGCTCCCACGTCTGGAAGGTAAGATCATATATTTTATTTGAGAGATATTTTATAAAGAGGCCGGCACAAGACTTATTTGTTCCTGGATGAGATTTCTTTCGAAGCCCTTATCATACCCTCGAAATCACGACCAAAAAATATCAAGATTTGAAGCATTGGGATTAATAAAGCTGACGTTTTGTAAATTATGTATATTATATTAGAATGTTTTCAATATAAATGCATTATATATATTTATTATATTTATAATATATATTCATTCAGGCCCCCTTCTATCGGCTGTTCTTCAGCTGTGTTAAAGCATCTTGTCATTCTTCTTTTTGATTGGGGCGGATTTTATGCAATGTCGTTAGCCTAGAGATCTTAGATAAGTTGGCGTCAAGCTGCCAGAAATTTTTAGTCTTTGGGACGTTTGTAATATTAAAAAATAAATTTTATCAAAAAGACTTATATCGGTCGACATCTCAAGATAAAGCATTCAGTCAATGTGGCATATTGTCTGTCCAGCTTAATATTTTCCTTTTCCATCTTCAAAGTTTTCACAGTTTAGAATGATTGAAAACAGGGTTAAATGCTAGAAAATAATCTAATATGGTAAGATAATATAAACAGCTGTCAACTCACTTAAATCTATTCAAATTGCGTATTGCACTAATTTATCCATCTTTCCCTTCTTGTAAATTAATAGAGAATATGCATTGCAGTTACTATAGTTAATTTAAGAGATATAGCATTTGTGTGGGGGGCATTTTTAAATTATTCAATTGTAACTCTTATTGGCGATTTAATGTAAAATATTTTCTCCAATAGAAGGGCTTTCTTGCCGAAACCTTGAAAGTTTTGTGAATAATAAAAATATTTTTAAAATGAAACTTTTCCCTGGAGGTGTGTCTAATGTTCTTATTATAAAAGTTTACTATATTTTCCCTGGTAAAGGCCATTGCCATAACTTTTCGACGCATCATATAGAATACCGTTATCATAATAGGATGTCTGAATTCACAATATCTGGAAAGGAAATATTTTTAAAATTGACTCAGATAGAAAAATTAATATTCTTTTGATTTTGTTTTCATTGCCATTTTACTTTGATACCTACATGCTATGAATACTCACTAGAAAATATAAAATATAATTTATGATATCATATGTTATATCTGGAGGTATTTGAAGGTATTAAAAATATGCTAATGTATCCAAAGTGTCATTTATTGCAGACAAAAAAATATATTGGATATAATTATGGTGATGAGCTTGAATCACCGGTCGTTCAATCAAAGAGAGCTCGGATAGGAGGCCTGAAAGAGGTGAATAATCATATTGATACTTTAACTTTATTAACATCCTATAACGCGATATCTCAAACTCAGGGATATTTGCGTCAATACATTTTTAACATGATAACAAATTGGCTATATACAAGGAGAAAGGAGAAAAAAGACAAACATACAAAAGCAATTCTCTCAAAATTTCCTTTCCTTCCATATTGATAACAAAAACACAAATAAAAATTCCCTAATATGTTATTTCCATGGCTAAGTCAATATAAAAAGATGGTTTGCAAGGTTTGGATGAGAAAACATAAGTATAGGATAGGGGCGATGCACGGAATCTCGCCCAAGACACTGCAACCCTCATAACGGCCGTGTATCCTCTGATTGAGAAGTTGAAAAAACAAACCTAAATAAGGATTTTCATTCAAGTTCAGTTCTATTTATATCTACAGAAATAGTCGTGTTTTTAAACCCAACTTTTCGTCAGCGCGTGATTCATATCTAGCGTGGCTTAAACTGCTCCCACTTTTAAACATTACAACCTCCAAAAATGTTTGACTTCAAACCATAATTTTGAGAGCTTCAGATAATTTTCTTATTATTATTTTAGGAAACTCTAAAAAAATTCAATCAAATTCAATAATAATCAAAAATTGATCAAAGAGCAAAGATAAATTGTGTGATTAATGAATTACAGCTCTGCCGCTCGTAAATACTTGATAACATTGAGTCCAAGTTGCAAGAACCTCAGATGAATGAAATAAAATTTCTCAAAAAATAGTTCAATTAATTGATAATTTTATATTTCGAAAGAGAATTACTGAAAATCTCTAAATCTGAAATAGACTGAAATCAATATACATATTACATATAATATGATCATATCTTTATATATTGAGTATATGTTACAGGGGCACCAAGTTTGAAACCCCAAGCTGTAGGGTTGTACAACCTCGGAAACACCTGCTACAGCAACGCAATAGTTCAATCCTTGGCCCATACCACAGCTGTATTGGAGAATTTCTTCTGGAAATTCAAAACTGAAAACATCAATCCGGACAGTATCAGTGGCGGCCAAATCATTAAAAGATTTGGAAATCTTCTGGACGCTCTCTGGAAAGAAGAAAACTCTTTCAGGCCCATTGAGTTCCACAAACAAGTTGGAATGTTCGAAGAAAGGTTCGGAGACTACTCAGAACAAGATTCAATGGAATTTTTACAATTCCTCCTTGAGCGTCTCCACAATGATCTCCACCAGCCTCGTGAAACTGAATCCTGGGACGACAGCATCGATGAGGGCAATAAATTCTGGCGAGAATATCGAGCGAACGAAAATAGCCCAATAGTCCATATGTTTGCAGGAATAACAGTCAATGCCACCCACTGTCAAAACTGCCCAAGAACCTCGCAGAATTTTGAGGCTTTCTGGCATCTTTCATTACCAATCCCCGAAAAGAAGGGCATTTCTTTGCTGGACTGCTTTGGCCAATTCTTCGATAAAGAAGTTATCAATGACCACACCTGCTCTGAGTGCAGCAAAAAAGGATCTGTACGAACAGTCGACGTATTGGTTTGGCCCAATATTCTCATTGCTCAGTTAATTCGATTTTCTGTTTTCGGAGGGGACAAAAACAATAAAATGGTTGACATACCGCCTATCCTGGATCTGGCACAATTTGGATCAGAAACAAAGTACAAACTGTACGCCATTGTCAACCACAACGGAACCCCGCATACTGGCCATTTTACATCGGTCTGCAAACATCCAACCTCTGGCGAATGGTTCACCATGGACGACCACAGAGTGAAGAGCATCAATTCTAACAAAGTCATCACCAAGAACGCCTATATCTTGTTCTACGAACAAATGAAATGAAAAAATGATGCGAAGTACTATTTTTAATTGACGATTCTTCAATGCTAAAGATTTCCAAAATTATAATGGCAGATCTATCGGTATGTTGATTTTATATTAAAAAATTTAAAACTATATTGCGCTTATCTATCTGTGTTCCCGTATTATAAATACCTTCAGTATAATTTTAAACAATATTTTTATACAAATAAAACTTTCGTGTAAATTGATAAAACAAATTTGAATAGTGTTGATCAATCTATTTTATATAAAACAGAAGTCAGGGGCAAGGACTTACAAGAAGTTGGTTGAGAATAATCCAGAGTCCAGCAATGGTACAGCTGGCGTAGTAACGGCTTCAGAGAGTTCTATTCACTAATCATTGAGTTGAGAGTTTTTACAGAGTAATATATGCTGATTTTTTATTTTATTATTATTTTTTTAAGAAAAGGTATATTTTGTAAATATGCAAACATGTATATTTTGCATTAGATAAAAAACGGTTATGTAAATATAAAAAGGATATCTATAGGATATGTGTGCGCAGAATTTGGGTTGTATTGTCTAAATAATGGCTTATATTCTGTGGTGTCTTAAGATTTTGAGGCAACAAATAGGTATAAAACAATACACACAGAAAGTCGCTAATCCAGTAATCTCTGAGTCGCAAAATTTACCGGGTGTATTTAACTACCTTTATGTAAATAGGAAATAAATTACGTCAGACAACGTGGTTTGATAAGGCTTAACTTCTTACTCTTTGAATCCTTTATCTTTATATATCCTCACAGATTAGTTCTATTCAAAAACTGTTATGAGGTAAAGTTTCTTATATAATATGATTTAAATCTTTATTACTATTAATTCACATGAAGCTAATATTAAACCTTAAAAAAATAATTTTATTGTGATTTTTCTAAAAGCGTCATGATCGTCTTTATGAATTCATGATTAGAATCTAAACTTCTCTGAAAACGCCCAGCAAGTCACTTTTCTAAATTTATTAAATGCATAGTCTAGTTACAATGTATTCTCTCATAATTTAAAGTATAGAGTGATTTAAATCTGTTAAAAACTATGGTATACCTTTTGATTTTGTTAATTAAATGTTTATATATATATATATTTTTTTTTCAGATCGCATTGTGTCGCCAACCAGCGCAGATTGGAAAAGTAATTGTTCCATCTGTTTCTGCGAGAGGACCGCAAATGCAGGTATTCAATTTCTTTCATTTTTTCGAATAATATATAACTCTTCTTTCTCTATTTGGTGAAAATATTTTACTTCCTGTGTTGTATATCAATAACCTCTTATGTGTGTGTCTTAATTGAGAATTTATATATATATGATCATATATATAAGGATCATTATATGAAGAATAATTTTAAGAAGAGAAATATTGTACTATTTTTTATTTTAAACACTATAATATTATTCTCAAGGTATTATAGTTCAACAACATATATTAGTTCATATAATATATTTTGTGCCTTGTGTTATATGATTAATCTTTGTTGTTTTGTTGTCCAGGCTTTGACTACAGCTGGTCTCTCCAAGATCTTCTTTGATTTTTTAAATTTTTACTTTTTATTTTTCATTTTTTTTTATTTAAACATATATAACATTTTCTTTTTTACATTTCAAAATTCAAAAAGGCGCTTTATATATATGCGCAATTATTGGTTTAAAAAGGCATTTAAAGTAATATTGGCATTATATAATATTTGATCCTTTGCCCAATCAATCCCTGGTGCTGTTTGGGCAGGGAGAACAACCCAGATTTTCTTGTTTTTTTGAACCAAGAAAATCTGATTTAGTGTTTGAGGTTGTTGACCTCATTTCAGAGTTCCAGGGAGCTCCTTAATTCTAGCATTACCAGCGTGATGTTCAGAGATGTACCAGATGGTACGAAATGCTATGCATTACTGGCGATACTGAAACTGTATTCTCATATATTATGGGATTAGGATTTGAAGAATGGCATATCCTTGTATCAAAACCGAGCAGTGAATGATTTGCAGCAAATATTGATGAAATGCAGATGATATAAACCTGCATCGTGAATTTTTAATCCCATTGTCCAATAACAGCTGGTACTGTTAGAATGGGAGAACAAGCAGATAAACCTGCTCTTCTGAACCAGGAAATTCTGGTGTTTGAGGTAGAGTACCTCAGCTCTGGTGATCCAGGGTTCTACTCTGGCAGGCGTGGGTGGGAGCCTGCCAGGGGAGGGGGGAGGCCCCTCTCGCTCGAGCAGTACCCGGGAATCAATGAGATGGTACCAGATGGTACAGTTGAACCAGTGCAATGGCGCCATGCCAATTTTCAGAGAGAAATATCATTCCTTTTTGATATTTCAATATATCGATTGAAAATGGATAGTGAGAAGGTTGAAACCAACCCAGATGATTGAATGATCTTGCAATTGAGCAAATGATATCCAATTTGTGTCCAAGTATGTGCTGAATGACTGAATTGATTTGGCAAAATTGAATACTTCGCAGATTCTCTGTATGATAAATTTATCTTCACTATTCTCAAATTGACATGGCAATATTTATACAGAATTGGCTATAAAGGACAAAAAAAAAATTTTTCTTATCAATTTCATTGAGAAAATATTTCGTATATTTTAAAGTAATGTATAAAAGTGATAAAAGAGCATATAAATGATCAAATTTATACCTGGAAATTTCTTGAATTGATTGAGCACTAAATTATTCAAACACTCATTTGAATTTGGTGGAAGAAATGTGGCAAGGATCAAATATAAATTTTAATCAATTAGAATTTCCCCGAGTTATAATAATGTAATCACGAGCAATGTACACCATATATAATATATATTATCCATTGGAAAATTCTTAAATGTGAAATATAAAGGCCTTCTAAAATCCCAAAAATATTTCATAGAGCCAGAATTTTCTCGAATATATTAAATTGTAACAAATATGAGAAATAAAAGGTAAAAATGAAATTTGTCTTCATTTACACTCACAAGATACACTGCTTTTAAAAATTTATGATGAATAAATATTCATAATGCATTTAATATGAGTGAGCTACCTTTAGACAAGACATTGAATGAATATCCCTAAGAAAAATATTCGAATTTGGGACTTAACACTATATATTGATAATTATATTTGAATTATTTATGTGTGTGACAGTATCAAATAAAATCTATTTATTGACACTCAGTCAATATTTACAGAATCAATTCACATCGCTAGAATAATTAAAAGAGAAATATTTACTAAATTAGCCAGGAAGTCTTTCCCACCGCACGTGAGTTATCTTCCAGGCGAAGACGGGTACTCGATTTCAATACCCAGGCCAACCTTTACGAAGTACTGGTAGATTCTCGACTTCACTGATGAAAGGAAGGCTAGCCTGTTGTCCTAGAGGCTAGTCCTGATGATCCATGACTGTAGGTTAGGGGGTCTCCTGATGATTGTGAAAGCCTCCCGAACGAGGGGCCTGAAGTTCTGGCTTTCCCAGTATCGGTGGTCCAAGGAGCCGTCGGCAGATTTTCAGGCAGGGGAGGGCGTACCGGCAAGAGGCTGGATGGTCTGGGTGAAGCAGGGCATACAGGGCTAATCTCTGAGCGACATCGCCATGCCAGAAGGCGGTGGGCGATACCACCTGGAGCAGCTCGGTGCGGTGGTCGGAGAGATGGTAGTGGGTTGTCGTGTAGATCTTAACACGATCCATGAATCCCGCAGGTACGAGGATCCTGTCCAGTCGGCTACTCTCGGTGCGGTCACTGTGGCTAGGTACCCTGGTGGGCAGTGTCGAACTGGGTGGCTATGTCCACAAGCGTAGCCAGATCCGGAAGAGTGGAGTGGGCATCCACGGAGACCGATGAGTAGTCCCAGTCCTCCCTGATGTTGGAATACCCGAAAACCCAGGCATTCTCTTGAATCGTAGCTGCCGCTATTAGCTCACAGTTGACAGATTACAAAGTGCCAGGCTCCTACACCGAGTGGCAAGCCCGCGCGTTAATGGTGGCGACGCGGAAGCTCATGGAGCCTACCCGAGGCCACCACGAGTCGCTTGTAGATGAAGGAGGCTGAGTCAAGTTGCCTCTGGGCGGCTGTGAGGTTGGTCATCAGGGACTTGAGCTTGACAGTACAGACGAGGGCACGTAGGACCTCTTCCCTACATTTATATACTTTATCTCTGTTTAATTTGAGAATATTTTATAAATATTCAGCTAATCTAAATGCCAGGTAGAAAATTAGGGGAGACCAACTTCGGGATGAGACAACAATTTATTTTAGGCAAATACAAACTATGAGTGATAAACAAAAGATAAGCAAAAGAGGGAAGTGTACAGAGTATAGCAAAATATAAACATAAAAAATAATACTCTGCTAATAAAATAATAAATACTTTGTTACATAACTTCTTCCCTAAGGGAACTGTGACCCACAGCTAGAAATTATTGTAACTACTGACATGGATCTGACGTGCTTCTGTCAAGGAATCCATCGAAGCTTCGGAACTTTGCTCCTAGTGCCTTTGCGTCCTTTTTCTTGCGACGTGAAGAGCGGCTTTGTCATCGTATCGTCTATAGGGACATCGTCATCTTGGAAGGAAGTCTTGGCTATGACACGTCGGTGGAATCCTGGAGCCAGTCTCAGAAAATGTAGATCACAGCACCCATGGCCTCTAGATCTTTCGGCGATCTTCAGTTTGTCTTTCCTAATTTACCTAGCATCTTCACCAAATTGCCACGTAGAAAATTAAGTAAGACCAACTTCGGGATGAGAAAACAATATTTCAGGCAAGAACAAACTATGAGTGATAAGCAAAAGACAAGCAAAAGAGGGAAGTGTACAGAGTATAGAAAAATATAAACATAAAAAATAATACTCTGGTAATAAAATAATAAATACCTTGTAAATAATAAATATATATAAATGAATGTGTGTATGTATGTTTGTCTGTACTCGATAGATTCAGAAACCATACATCCAATCGCCGTGAAACTTTGGGAGGTTGTTTACTATACTACCGGGAAGGTTTCTGGTTTGAATTTGATTTGAAATAAATATTGGTTGCAATTTTATTTACAAATTTTCTACTTTCACTCGCAAGCAGCGCCTCCCGAGTCATCTGGTGAATTTACATCTATAAATTGTTAAAATGCTAAAATGTGTTCCAAGTATAATAAATTTAATATTTAATTTAAGGATTTAGTAAAATAATTTTCCAATGAGGTTTTGAAAAAAAAAACTTGACATTTCAATATTATTATATATTATAAGAAAACATCCCTATTTAAAATTCAATAAATGTTTTCAAAATATTATGTGCTTCAAAAAATATTAAAACGTATATAATAATATTAATATTCATTTGTATTTCTATATATAAGTTTTTAACTTTTAATTAGACATTTTAAACATATTATTTTTTATTTTAATTTAGACACTTTAATGATGATATTTAATAATTGCAAAATTATTGTTCAATTGAAATTCGTTTACAATAGTGTTTAATATCACAGGTGAAGAGGCATGTTTATTCTACCATCAACTATGTATATCTATGTTTTGTACATATTGTAAAATGGATGTCAAGGCCAAGATTTCAGAGTAAAATTGGGGGAAGATGAGTGGAGGGATGGCCATGTGTTGTCGGGGGGCAGGCCCTATGAATAGCATTCCTGTGTGGAGAGGTCTGTGTGAGGTATCAAAATTCCCTTTTTGTTCAAACACAGCAACATGCGATCAGATATAGCTAGGTGGAGCAGAGTATCAAATATAAAGTTATCTTGACAAGTATAGATTCAGTAGGGATTGGGTGTTTCTAGAATCGTTTTAACAAATGTTCGTTCGGCAAACTTTTACTCGGGTAAAAACCGGGAGAAGCCGGGGTATATTCGCTAGTAATAGATAAAGCCAGTCTACAGCTTCATGCAGCGTACAAAAGAAGTCGCCAACTACCTTAGAATTAGTATAAAATATTTTCAATATATATATTGACTTCACCCGATTGGCATATACCCGTAGTTCAAGATTTTACCAAAAGAAATATCGAAAGAAGAAGAAATTACAAGAAACTATTTGCCTCACAATTTCGTTCTTCCTCTGATAATATACTGCTCCAGCTGATCATTAAACTTACGAAAAGCTTTTACATTCAGATAATTTCGTCCTTATATTGGTGAATTTGTGATTTGTATTTCTTGAATCAATATATTTGTTTTCATATTTTTAATGAATTTTAAAAATAAAATGAGAAACTTCCGCTCAAAATCTGGGTTTTCAAAACCATATTTATTCCGTTATAGATATTAGAATCGATGTTTTATCTTCGTTGAAAATACACACATCAATCATGAAACATTATCAACCGAACTTTTCAAATGGGACGATAAATGATTTCTAATTTTTTTATATCTTGTTTTTGGTTAAAATTAACACATTGTTATATTTATATTTTTTTCTAAATAGAAAGTACTCATTTTATGAGATAAATATATTTATTAAAGAAATGGGAAATAACCATTCTAAAGGTGATATATATTTTTGAATTTTATATATTTTATTAAATATCTTTAATACAAAATAATTA
The DNA here is from genome assembly GCA_030710605.1 of Cordylochernes scorpioides. NCBI lineage: Eukaryota > Metazoa > Arthropoda > Arachnida > Pseudoscorpiones > Chernetidae > Cordylochernes > Cordylochernes scorpioides. Next base: position 19,082,812 of record CP092873.1, on the reverse strand, counting down.
AATCCAGAAAGTATTCAGTAGACGAAAACGTAGAATATAAATAATCGTATCAAAAAAAGACATTGAGTTTACAGTCAACAAATCAACTTGTACAATAATTTCTATTATTAAATAGCTTCTTTTAAATTTTTATCAAAATTTTGACCGAGAAAATTCAAAGTGAAAGATTCAATATTTATATATTTACTGAGAGTTTTCAATGTATAAGTGATTATTACTTGTTGTATAAATTAAGAAAATTATTTTCAAACTTTTTGGTGAAAGAGAATATTTTCATTTTTTATGATTTTCATCTATCATTCAATAAATATCATGGAATAGGATAAATTAATATTTGCTTTCACCTTTTGATTTAATTATCTGAATAATTAAAAATATAATAATAATATTTCTAAAGGCACTTGTATGATTCAAGAAGTGCTTCCAAAAAAAAATTGTGGTACATATAATACGTTTATCATCTGACAAAATATTTCTTTGAATTTTAATAAATTGATCGTTTCAACACAGAATGTTTCTACTTTCATATTATAAATGATCGCTAATATATATTTTCTATATTTCAACATTTCCTTCTCAAACTATATTGGAAATTAAAATGCTTTCATTACTTCTTTTGATTTTCTCTCTCTCTCTCTCTCTCATTGTGAAAATAAAAATTAAACTAGATTAATAAATATCATTTTAAAATATTTCTATTGTTCTCCCTCTTCTGGACTAAATATTAATTTATTTAAAGTTGAGATTTATTTAAATTGGTAATAGGATATTAGCAATTACAATAAATTAAACGTTAAATGTTTTAAAATATTTAAACAAAACATATAAGAATGGGTGTTTTTGTTCGAATTGATATTTTTGTATGAATATACAGTTATAACTACATTTGAGAAAACCTTAAAATATAAAATAAGACAATACCGCCACACATGTACATAAATGAAATAAAATCATTAATCATGAATATTTCTTTTCATATGGAGATAACAAATTTCTACTGTTTTTACTCATAATTTAATTTAAATAAAGATAGTAGAAGTTTGTTTCTATTTTTGAGAAATTGGAAGAGAGAAAAGGTCAACGGTTTTGTCCATTTAATCTGACAGATCGCTTTCAAAGTTCTAATATCTGCTTATATACATTTAACACTGTAGGATGAAATATTAGGTATTAATGGAATGGTATTGGTGCAAACAATAGACATAATATTTTAGGGGGAGGACAGCAAAGTTACATATAAATATGTTTATATAAAAACGACATATCTTGAATTGAAACTAAGCTCTGTTTATCTTGTATCTACGATGTTGCGTTTTTTTTTTTTTTTTTTTTTTGTACCTTGAAATTTATAAATTTCTATATATTTTTTTTTTGATAAATCATAAAATATATTTGTAATATTTGTTCATAAAAATGTATTTCGAATATAGAGAAATGCATAAATAAATCTTTAATTAAAATGGCATATATTGACGTTAGGTGGCGCTTGGTTTTTTTTTTGTTGACACAAATTAATATTTTTGTTTTGAAAATAGAGCAATTCATAAATGAATCTTTATTTAAAAAGGCATATATTGGTTCAAAATATATGCCTTTTTAATTAAACATTAATATCTATATCTACTTATATATTTGCCTTATTCTGTCTGTTTGTCTGTTTGTTTGTCTGAAGCTCACGGATGGGATTCTTCATAACCATCGGTGGTTCAGTGGTAGAATGCTCGCCTGCCACGCGGGCGGCCCGGGTTCGATTCCCGGACGATGCATTTTTTTTTTTTACAATTTTTAAAACTCATTTATCTATATATATAATTGCCTTATTCTGTCTGAAGCTCACGGATAGAATGCGCGCCCATTGGCTGCCGGCGAACACGTGTCCTCCCTGCCCCCCTCTAGACAACCCTGTTATCAGCAGTGTGTTACATCCACCTGTCTATACAGACCACCCTGTCTATAGCGGTCACCTTAGGCAACCCTGTAATCAGCAGTGTGTTACATCCACCTGTCTATATAGACCACCCTGTCTATAGCGACCACTCTAGACAACCCTGTTATCAGCTGTGTGATACATCCACCTGTCTATACAGACCACCCTGTCTATAGCGACCACTTTAGGCAACCCTGTTATCATCAGTGTGTTACATTCACCTGTCTATATAGACCACCCAGTCTATAGCGGTCACTTTAGGCAACCCTGTTATCAGCAGTGTGATACATACACCTGTCTATACAGACCACCCTGTTTATAGCGGCCACTTTAGACAACCCTGTTATTAGCTGTGTGATACATACACCTGTCTATACAGACCACCCTGTCTATAGCGACCACCCAAGACAACGTTTTTAAAATATATTCGCACTCGGGTAAAACCCAGGCGTTGCCCGGGCCATTCGTCTAGTATATATATAAATGAATGTATGTGTGTGTGTCTGTCCTTTATTCCTGACAAAACCACTCATTGGAACTCCATGAAACTTTGGGAAGTTATTTAGTATAGTACTTGGAAGGTTTCTGAAAAATAATTTCTTGAATATCTTGAATATCCTTAGAGTTTTTTGCAGATTTGTAGATTTAACTCGCAAACAGCGTCCCCATTGCGACGATGATAACAAGTTTTTTTTATCTATAAGTTTCATTATCACTAAGTTTATTAACTTAATGATTATTTATCAAAAGTAAAATTTCTACCTATTAATTGCGCACAAGTCAAAGTTAGTTATCGAGTATTTTTCAAGGGACCGGGAAAAAATGTTCACTAGATAAAACGATGATTTTGTAATGTAGAAAATTAGGAAAGACAAAATTCAGAATGACACGGCAATTTATTTGAGACAAGAATAATGATACAATTCCAAGGCAAGATACTATTCCTTTAACTTCCAATTACCGAGGGAACCAATTGATGTTGATTTTATTCAACTTATCGAGATATTTTTCAAGGGACCGGGAAAAAATGTTCACTTTATCGAGAGATTCAAATTTACGAGTTTCAAATTACCAAAATATATCTATTATTTTTTTTTATAAGTTTATAGAGAATTGTTTTAACAAATGTTCGTTAGACAAACCTTTACTAGGGTAAAACCCGGGCGAAGCCGGGTACATCTGCTTGTATTAAAATGAAATAAACTGAAAAAGGTTGGCGTTCAGCCAACTGAAATATTGGTAAAATAAATGATATTTTGATCCAATATATGCCTTTTCAATTATATAAAAATGTATATATGTTAATCCTGAACATTTACATTACTAGCCATTAAAATTGCTACCCAAAAAGACTTTAAAAAAAAAAAAGAAACAATTTCAAGGAAATAAAGAAATACTTTCGAATTCTCAAAACAGATGGCGCGCTAATGCATCATAATGATTAATATGTCTTAAATGTAATCTACCATGGTAGATAAATCTGGCGAAACCGCTGGGTGGGTTCACTACTGATGAGCCAGGCCCTTACATTAATTTTTCATTTCAGTAAGGACAGAAAAAAATTGCTTAATTTGTAAAGAATCATACGTGTCTATAATAGTTTTAAATTTTCATAATAATAATTATTCTAGTATTTATGTAAATAGACGAATTATAAAACTTATATTTTATATAAAATCCACAATTAGAAACTTTGATGGAGAAACAGTTCAGAGAGCGGCTTCAATCCTTATTGTAAAATCCAATGCTTTGATTCATAGGAATCAACTGTGATATATTTTGTTTTAGACTGGCGACCTAAACCTGAAGGGCCCACATCAGTTGACGTAAGTAAAATTTCCCAATTTTACAAATACAGACTTTATTGTTTTGAATATTTGATATACAGTTAAACCTGTTTATAGCGCCCCCTCTTGGGACTCGCCACAATAGGGTGCTATAGAAGGGGTGCTATAGACAGGACACTTTTAATGTAAATGTTTACATTTTAATGTTCAAAATAGGGCGCTATAAAGAAGAAGGCGCTATTTAGTTGCTATAGACAGGTTTAACTGTATATTTATGTTTATTATTGTTCGGTACACTTTTTGAATGGTACACTATGACAGGTTCGTTTGGTATTGAAAGAATGATTCAATTAATCATCCTTGATATTTTAAATTTTATTCAGGATAAATATAGATATAAATATTATGTTACAAATTAATTTTAGTAATTAAAGAAGTTTAAAAATGTTCGATTGAAAAGGATGGATTGGGAAGGAAGTCAGTCCGTGTTGGCCGTCAGAATTCGAATGGTCCACGCCCCGTGCTTCCCACGTGACCGCCGCCGCCGCGCATGCGCGCCGACCGTGACGTCGCCACCGTCCGTGGCGGGTGGTGTTGGTTGAAAACTGTTCTACTCTTCGTCGCGCGGGCTTGCCTTTCACTAACATTCCTCCCACCAATTTAATTGATAAATTAAATTCTAATACTATATTTTCTTGGCTATAGTAGAGGCCAATCTAAATTTGTTTTATTTCTAATGGAAAAAGTCGCTGTACTGGACGAAGAAAAACTCCCGATGATGTCTTCACTCTTGCGACTCGAACTTGTCCATCGGCCCCAGGTAGCACCTCCTCCACTTTTCCTAATGGCCATGAAATCCTTCTCCCCCTATTTTTTTTTTTTTCTTTTTCTGTTGAAGGGTGTGACGACTGCCTTTCTCAGTTCACTATTGACTTCTTCGATTGACTCCTTTTCTGCAGACTGTGTCCAAAATTGTTCTTCTTTTTTAAGCCAAACTGGTCTCTCCCACCATCTAGTAGTAATCAATTGCGAGATTGAAGCTCCACGTGAGGGGATGTCTGCAGGATTTTCTTTACCAGGAACGTGCCTCCAATCAGTTATGCTTGAATTTTGTCGAATCTTCTTTACTCTTCCTGCGACAAACACTGACCAGTTCATATCACGTTTAATACCTGCTAAAGCAGTAGTAGATTCAAGTTTCTTCTCCGAAATTAGCTTGTAATTAGGGAGTGGTGGGTGTTCTCCTATCCAAGGTAAATTGCCAGAATATCGACCATCTTCATTCTGTTTCACTGTTTGGTTGAAATGTTCCAACGCTGCAACTGACAACTCTTCTTTGCTCTTTTCCTTCATGGGTTCCATGATACCGATAACATCTAATCTCGGAAGATCTTGTATTGTTGCTTCACGGACTAGGCATGACAGAACTGATGATTGAGATTCACTTGTTTGAACATTTTCCAAAACCTTTCCACTAACAGTCCAGCCCAGCTTCGTTTCGAGAGCGACGGGACCAGATTCCAATTCTATTTTCTTTCCTGTTAGTAGCTTGGCGTATACGTCTGCTCCTAGTAGTAGTTCAATCTCCGTGTTCGACCTATAGACATCCAAGTCAATTCCCTTTGATCGAAGTTCCGTCATCCATTCGGTAGGTTGAGCGGAAGGCATTGCACTACAAATCGTTGAGCAGTCTTGTACTTCAAAATTGCAGTTGTACTTGGAGTCCACATCAGAAATGTAGATTCGATACCGCTTGTGCTGCTGTGGTCTCGATTTCACTCCACCAAATAGTAAGTGTACAACTTCCTTTTTCCCGAGCATAGTGAGTCCAACTTGGGAAGCAGTTTGTTCCAATACATATGAGTTCTGGGATCCACTATCTAACATTGCTCGAACAACTTTTGATTTATTTTCGCCATCAATCTTTACCATGATTGTTTGAAGTAAGACATCTTGGCACCGAACTTGATTCGACATGTCCACGGATGCATTTATGTTCTTACTTCTCTCTTCAATCCCATCAGATTTTTGGCTGCCTTTTGAAACTGGACATAAGATTGCCCTGTGTTTTTTACTACAGATGACACATTTCACTACGTTTCTGCAATACTTGGAAAAGTGTCCGGGCTTCAAGCAAGAATAACAACACTGTTTCTCTTGAATTATTTTCCTTCTTGCTTCAAGAGACATTGACATGGCTTTACAGCATTGTTCACTCAAATGTTTTCCATCACAAAATACACATTTATAAGCGTTATTTAACTTCCCATCAGCAACTACCAGACTTGCAGCGGTGGCGACAGATGTCTTCGGCTTGGGCGGCTTATCTCGATTAAATTGTGATGGATACGAACTCGAAAACGGTTGACGAGCCAAACGCATTCTTTCACTTCCCTCAACTTCGTGTTTTAGGAATTCCATAAGCTTCCCCAGGAGGACTTCACTTGATTTATGCTTTCCATCTTCATCAGGCTTGTGATGAAATTGTAACAAATATGAGAAATAAAAGGTAAAAATGAAATTTGTCTTCATTTACACTCACAAGATACACTGCTTTTAAAAATTTATGATGAATAAATATTCATAATGCATTTAATATGAGTGAGCTACCTTTAGACAAGACATTGAATGAATATCCCTAAGAAAAATATTCGAATTTGGGACTTAACACTATATATTGATAATTATATTTGAATTATTTATGTGTGTGACAGTATCAAATAAAATCTATTTATTGACACTCAGTCAATATTTACAGAATCAATTCACATCGCTAGAATAATTAAAAGAGAAATATTTACTAAATTAGCCAGGAAGTCTTTCCCACCGCACGTGAGTTATCTTCCAGGCGAAGACGGGTACTCGATTTCAATACCCAGGCCAACCTTTACGAAGTACTGGTAGATTCTCGACTTCACTGATGAAAGGAAGGCTAGCCTGTTGTCCTAGAGGCTAGTCCTGATGATCCATGACTGTAGGTTAGGGGGTCTCCTGATGATTGTGAAAGCCTCCCGAACGAGGGGCCTGAAGTTCTGGCTTTCCCAGTATCGGTGGTCCAAGGAGCCGTCGGCAGATTTTCAGGCAGGGGAGGGCGTACCGGCAAGAGGCTGGATGGTCTGGGTGAAGCAGGGCATACAGGGCTAATCTCTGAGCGACATCGCCATGCCAGAAGGCGGTGGGCGATACCACCTGGAGCAGCTCGGTGCGGTGGTCGGAGAGATGGTAGTGGGTTGTCGTGTAGATCTTAACACGATCCATGAATCCCGCAGGTACGAGGATCCTGTCCAGTCGGCTACTCTCGGTGCGGTCACTGTGGCTAGGTACCCTGGTGGGCAGTGTCGAACTGGGTGGCTATGTCCACAAGCGTAGCCAGATCCGGAAGAGTGGAGTGGGCATCCACGGAGACCGATGAGTAGTCCCAGTCCTCCCTGATGTTGGAATACCCGAAAACCCAGGCATTCTCTTGAATCGTAGCTGCCGCTATTAGCTCACAGTTGACAGATTACAAAGTGCCAGGCTCCTACACCGAGTGGCAAGCCCGCGCGTTAATGGTGGCGACGCGGAAGCTCATGGAGCCTACCCGAGGCCACCACGAGTCGCTTGTAGATGAAGGAGGCTGAGTCAAGTTGCCTCTGGGCGGCTGTGAGGTTGGTCATCAGGGACTTGAGCTTGACAGTACAGACGAGGGCACGTAGGACCTCTTCCCTACATTTATATACTTTATCTCTGTTTAATTTGAGAATATTTTATAAATATTCAGCTAATCTAAATGCCAGGTAGAAAATTAGGGGAGACCAACTTCGGGATGAGACAACAATTTATTTTAGGCAAATACAAACTATGAGTGATAAACAAAAGATAAGCAAAAGAGGGAAGTGTACAGAGTATAGCAAAATATAAACATAAAAAATAATACTCTGCTAATAAAATAATAAATACTTTGTTACATAACTTCTTCCCTAAGGGAACTGTGACCCACAGCTAGAAATTATTGTAACTACTGACATGGATCTGACGTGCTTCTGTCAAGGAATCCATCGAAGCTTCGGAACTTTGCTCCTAGTGCCTTTGCGTCCTTTTTCTTGCGACGTGAAGAGCGGCTTTGTCATCGTATCGTCTATAGGGACATCGTCATCTTGGAAGGAAGTCTTGGCTATGACACGTCGGTGGAATCCTGGAGCCAGTCTCAGAAAATGTAGATCACAGCACCCATGGCCTCTAGATCTTTCGGCGATCTTCAGTTTGTCTTTCCTAATTTACCTAGCATCTTCACCAAATTGCCACGTAGAAAATTAAGTAAGACCAACTTCGGGATGAGAAAACAATATTTCAGGCAAGAACAAACTATGAGTGATAAGCAAAAGACAAGCAAAAGAGGGAAGTGTACAGAGTATAGAAAAATATAAACATAAAAAATAATACTCTGGTAATAAAATAATAAATACCTTGTAAATAATAAATATATATAAATGAATGTGTGTATGTATGTTTGTCTGTACTCGATAGATTCAGAAACCATACATCCAATCGCCGTGAAACTTTGGGAGGTTGTTTACTATACTACCGGGAAGGTTTCTGGTTTGAATTTGATTTGAAATAAATATTGGTTGCAATTTTATTTACAAATTTTCTACTTTCACTCGCAAGCAGCGCCTCCCGAGTCATCTGGTGAATTTACATCTATAAATTGTTAAAATGCTAAAATGTGTTCCAAGTATAATAAATTTAATATTTAATTTAAGGATTTAGTAAAATAATTTTCCAATGAGGTTTTGAAAAAAAAAACTTGACATTTCAATATTATTATATATTATAAGAAAACATCCCTATTTAAAATTCAATAAATGTTTTCAAAATATTATGTGCTTCAAAAAATATTAAAACGTATATAATAATATTAATATTCATTTGTATTTCTATATATAAGTTTTTAACTTTTAATTAGACATTTTAAACATATTATTTTTTATTTTAATTTAGACACTTTAATGATGATATTTAATAATTGCAAAATTATTGTTCAATTGAAATTCGTTTACAATAGTGTTTAATATCACAGGTGAAGAGGCATGTTTATTCTACCATCAACTATGTATATCTATGTTTTGTACATATTGTAAAATGGATGTCAAGGCCAAGATTTCAGAGTAAAATTGGGGGAAGATGAGTGGAGGGATGGCCATGTGTTGTCGGGGGGCAGGCCCTATGAATAGCATTCCTGTGTGGAGAGGTCTGTGTGAGGTATCAAAATTCCCTTTTTGTTCAAACACAGCAACATGCGATCAGATATAGCTAGGTGGAGCAGAGTATCAAATATAAAGTTATCTTGACAAGTATAGATTCAGTAGGGATTGGGTGTTTCTAGAATCGTTTTAACAAATGTTCGTTCGGCAAACTTTTACTCGGGTAAAAACCGGGAGAAGCCGGGTATATTCGCTAGTAATAGATAAAGCCAGTCTACAGCTTCATGCAGCGTACAAAAGAAGTCGCCAACTACCTTAGAATTAGTATAAAATATTTTCAATATATATATTGACTTCACCCGATTGGCATATACCCGTAGTTCAAGATTTTACCAAAAGAAATATCGAAAGAAGAAGAAATTACAAGAAACTATTTGCCTCACAATTTCGTTCTTCCTCTGATAATATACTGCTCCAGCTGATCATTAAACTTACGAAAAGCTTTTACATTCAGATAATTTCGTCCTTATATTGGTGAATTTGTGATTTGTATTTCTTGAATCAATATATTTGTTTTCATATTTTTAATGAATTTTAAAAATAAAATGAGAAACTTCCGCTCAAAATCTGGGTTTTCAAAACCATATTTATTCCGTTATAGATATTAGAATCGATGTTTTATCTTCGTTGAAAATACACACATCAATCATGAAACATTATCAACCGAACTTTTCAAATGGGACGATAAATGATTTCTAATTTTTTTATATCTTGTTTTTGGTTAAAATTAACACATTGTTATATATTATATGTTATATGTTTTATGTTATATATTATATGTTATATGTTGTATTTTGTATGTTGTTATATATTATATGTTATGTGTTATATGTTTTTTTCTAAATAGAAAGTACTCATTTTATGAGATAAATATATTTATTAAAGAAATGGGAAATAACCATTCTAAAGGTGATATATATTTTTGAATTTTATATATTTTATTAAATATCTTTAATACAAAATAATTAAATCCAGAAAGTATTCAGTAGACGAAAACGTAGAATATAAATAATCGTATCAAAAAAAGACATTGAGTTTACAGTCAACAAATCAACTTGTACAATAATTTCTATTATTAAATAGCTTCTTTTAAATTTTTATCAAATTTTGACCGAGAAAATTCAAAGTGAAAGATTCAATATTTATATATTTACTGAGAGTTTTCAATGTATAAGTGATTATTACTTGTTGTATAAATTAAGAAAATTATTTTCAAACTTTTTGGTGAAAGAGAATATTTTCATTTTTTATGATTTTCATCTATCATTCAATAAATATCATGGAATAGGATAAATTAATATTTGCTTTCACCTTTTGATTTAATTATCTGAATAATTAAAAATATAATAATAATATTTCTAAAGGCACTTGTATGATTCAAGAAGTGCTTCCAAAAAAAAATTGTGGTACATATAATACGTTTATCATCTGACAAAATATTTCTTTGAATTTTAATAAATTGATCGTTTCAACACAGAATGTTTCTACTTTCATATTATAAATGATCGCTAATATATATTTTCTATATTTCAACATTTCCTTCTCAAACTATATTGGAAATTAAAATGCTTTCATTACTTCTTTTGATTTTCTCTCTCTCTCTCTCTCTCATTGTGAAAATAAAAATTAAACTAGATTAATAAATATCATTTTAAAATATTTCTATTGTTCTCCCTCTTCTGGACTAAATATTAATTTATTTAAAGTTGAGATTTATTTAAATTGGTAATAGGATATTAGCAATTACAATAAATTAAACGTTAAATGTTTTAAAATATTTAAACAAAACATATAAGAATGGGTGTTTTTGTTCGAATTGATATTTTTGTATGAATATACAGTTATAACTACATTTGAGAAAACCTTAAAATATAAAATAAGACAATACCGCCACACATGTACATAAATGAAATAAAATCATTAATCATGAATATTTCTTTTCATATGGAGATAACAAATTTCTACTGTTTTTACTCATAATTTAATTTAAATAAAGATAGTAGAAGTTTGTTTCTATTTTTGAGAAATTGGAAGAGAGAAAAGGTCAACGGTTTTGTCCATTTAATCTGACAGATCGCTTTCAAAGTTCTAATATCTGCTTATATACATTTAACACTGTAGGATGAAATATTAGGTATTAATGGAATGGTATTGGTGCAAACAATAGACATAATATTTTAGGGGGAGGACAGCAAAGTTACATATAAATATGTTTATATAAAAACGACATATCTTGAATTGAAACTAAGCTCTGTTTATCTTGTATCTACGATGTTGCGTTTTTTTTTTTTTTTTTTTTTGTACCTTGAAATTTATAAATTTCTATATATATTTTTTTTGATAAATCATAAAATATATTTGTAATATTTGTTCATAAAAATGTATTTCGAATATAGAGAAATGCATAAATAAATCTTTAATTAAAATGGCATATATTGACGTTAGGTGGCGCTTGGTTTTTTTTTTTGTTGACACAAATTAATATTTTTGTTTTGAAAATAGAGCAATTCATAAATGAATCTTTATTTAAAAAGGCATATATTGGTTCAAAATATATGCCTTTTTAATTAAACATTAATATCTATATCTACTTATATATTTGCCTTATTCTGTCTGTTTGTCTGTTTGTTTGTCTGAAGCTCACGGATGGGATTCTTCATAACCATCGGTGGTTCAGTGGTAGAATGCTCGCCTGCCACGCGGGCGGCCCGGGTTCGATTCCCGGACGATGCATTTTTTTTTTTTTACAATTTTTAAAACTCATTTATCTATATATATAATTGCCTTATTCTGTCTGAAGCTCACGGATAGAATGCGCGCCCATTGGCTGCCGGCGAACACGTGTCCTCCCTGCCCCCCTCTAGACAACCCTGTTATCAGCAGTGTGTTACATCCACCTGTCTATACAGACCACCCTGTCTATAGCGGTCACCTTAGGCAACCCTGTAATCAGCAGTGTGTTACATCCACCTGTCTATATAGACCACCCTGTCTATAGCGACCACTCTAGACAACCCTGTTATCAGCTGTGTGATACATCCACCTGTCTATACAGACCACCCTGTCTATAGCGACCACTTTAGGCAACCCTGTTATCATCAGTGTGTTACATTCACCTGTCTATATAGACCACCCAGTCTATAGCGGTCACTTTAGGCAACCCTGTTATCAGCAGTGTGATACATACACCTGTCTATACAGACCACCCTGTTTATAGCGGCCACTTTAGACAACCCTGTTATTAGCTGTGTGATACATACACCTGTCTATACAGACCACCCTGTCTATAGCGACCACCCAAGACAACGTTTTTAAAATATATTCGCACTCGGGTAAAACCCAGGCGTTGCCCGGGCCATTCGTCTAGTATATATATAAATGAATGTATGTGTGTGTGTCTGTCCTTTATTCCTGACAAAACCACTCATTGGAACTCCATGAAACTTTGGGAAGTTATTTAGTATAGTACTTGGAAGGTTTCTGAAAAATAATTTCTTGAATATCTTGAATATCCTTAGAGTTTTTTGCAGATTTGTAGATTTAACTCGCAAACAGCGTCCCCATTGCGACGATGATAACAAGTTTTTTTTATCTATAAGTTTCATTATCACTAAGTTTATTAACTTAATGATTATTTATCAAAAGTAAAATTTCTACCTATTAATTGCGCACAAGTCAAAGTTAGTTATCGAGTATTTTTCAAGGGACCGGGAAAAAATGTTCACTAGATAAAACGATGATTTTGTAATGTAGAAAATTAGGAAAGACAAAATTCAGAATGACACGGCAATTTATTTGAGACAAGAATAATGATACAATTCCAAGGCAAGATACTATTCCTTTAACTTCCAATTACCGAGGGAACCAATTGATGTTGATTTTATTCAACTTATCGAGATATTTTTCAAGGGACCGGGAAAAAATGTTCACTTTATCGAGAGATTCAAATTTACGAGTTTCAAATTACCAAAATATATCTATTATTTTTTTTTATAAGTTTATAGAGAATTGTTTTAACAAATGTTCGTTAGACAAACCTTTACTAGGGTAAAACCCGGGCGAAGCCGGGTACATCTGCTTGTATTAAAATGAAATAAACTGAAAAAGGTTGGCGTTCAGCCAACTGAAATATTGGTAAAATAAATGATATTTTGATCCAATATATGCCTTTTCAATTATATAAAAATGTATATATGTTAATCCTGAACATTTACATTACTAGCCATTAAAATTGCTACCCAAAAAGACTTTAAAAAAAAAAAAGAAACAATTTCAAGGAAATAAAGAAATACTTTCGAATTCTCAAAACAGATGGCGCGCTAATGCATCATAATGATTAATATGTCTTAAATGTAATCTACCATGGTAGATAAATCTGGCGAAACCGCTGGGTGGGTTCACTACTGATGAGCCAGGCCCTTACATTAATTTTTCATTTCAGTAAGGACAGAAAAAAATTGCTTAATTTGTAAAGAATCATACGTGTCTATAATAGTTTTAAATTTTCATAATAATAATTATTCTAGTATTTATGTAAATAGACGAATTATAAAACTTATATTTTATATAAAATCCACAATTAGAAACTTTGATGGAGAAACAGTTCAGAGAGCGGCTTCAATCCTTATTGTAAAATCCAATGCTTTGATTCATAGGAATCAACTGTGATATATTTTGTTTTAGACTGGCGACCTAAACCTGAAGGGCCCACATCAGTTGACGTAAGTAAAATTTCCCAATTTTACAAATACAGACTTTATTGTTTTGAATATTTGATATACAGTTAAACCTGTTTATAGCGCCCCCTCTTGGGACTCGCCACAATAGGGTGCTATAGAAGGGGTGCTATAGACAGGACACTTTTAATGTAAATGTTTACATTTTAATGTTCAAAATAGGGCGCTATAAAGAAGAAGGCGCTATTTAGTTGCTATAGACAGGTTTAACTGTATATTTATGTTTATTATTGTTCGGTACACTTTTTGAATGGTACACTATGACAGGTTCGTTTGGTATTGAAAGAATGATTCAATTAATCATCCTTGATATTTTAAATTTTATTCAGGATAAATATAGATATAAATATTATGTTACAAATTAATTTTAGTAATTAAAGAAGTTTAAAAATGTTCGATTGAAAAGGATGGATTGGGAAGGAAGTCAGTCCGTGTTGGCCGTCAGAATTCGAATGGTCCACGCCCCGTGCTTCCCACGTGACCGCCGCCGCCGCGCATGCGCGCCGACCGTGACGTCGCCACCGTCCGTGGCGGGTGGTGTTGGTTGAAAACTGTTCTACTCTTCGTCGCGCGGGCTTGCCTTTCACTAACATTCCTCCCACCAATTTAATTGATAAATTAAATTCTAATACTATATTTTCTTGGCTATAGTAGAGGCCAATCTAAATTTGTTTTATTTCTAATGGAAAAAGTCGCTGTACTGGACGAAGAAAAACTCCCGATGATGTCTTCACTCTTGCGACTCGAACTTGTCCATCGGCCCCAGGTAGCACCTCCTCCACTTTTCCTAATGGCCATGAAATCCTTCTCCCCCTATTTTTTTTTTTTTTCTTTTTCTGTTGAAGGGTGTGACGACTGCCTTTCTCAGTTCACTATTGACTTCTTCGATTGACTCCTTTTCTGCAGACTGTGTCCAAAATTGTTCTTCTTTTTTAAGCCAAACTGGTCTCTCCCACCATCTAGTAGTAATCAATTGCGAGATTGAAGCTCCACGTGAGGGGATGTCTGCAGGATTTTCTTTACCAGGAACGTGCCTCCAATCAGTTATGCTTGAATTTTGTCGAATCTTCTTTACTCTTCCTGCGACAAACACTGACCAGTTCATATCACGTTTAATACCTGCTAAAGCAGTAGTAGATTCAAGTTTCTTCTCCGAAATTAGCTTGTAATTAGGGAGTGGTGGGTGTTCTCCTATCCAAGGTAAATTGCCAGAATATCGACCATCTTCATTCTGTTTCACTGTTTGGTTGAAATGTTCCAACGCTGCAACTGACAACTCTTCTTTGCTCTTTTCCTTCATGGGTTCCATGATACCGATAACATCTAATCTCGGAAGATCTTGTATTGTTGCTTCACGGACTAGGCATGACAGAACTGATGATTGAGATTCACTTGTTTGAACATTTTCCAAAACCTTTCCACTAACAGTCCAGCCCAGCTTCGTTTCGAGAGCGACGGGACCAGATTCCAATTCTATTTTCTTTCCTGTTAGTAGCTTGGCGTATACGTCTGCTCCTAGTAGTAGTTCAATCTCCGTGTTCGACCTATAGACATCCAAGTCAATTCCCTTTGATCGAAGTTCCGTCATCCATTCGGTAGGTTGAGCGGAAGGCATTGCACTACAAATCGTTGAGCAGTCTTGTACTTCAAAATTGCAGTTGTACTTGGAGTCCACATCAGAAATGTAGATTCGATACCGCTTGTGCTGCTGTGGTCTCGATTTCACTCCACCAAATAGTAAGTGTACAACTTCCTTTTTCCCGAGCATAGTGAGTCCAACTTGGGAAGCAGTTTGTTCCAATACATATGAGTTCTGGGATCCACTATCTAACATTGCTCGAACAACTTTTGATTTATTTTCGCCATCAATCTTTACCATGATTGTTTGAAGTAAGACATCTTGGCACCGAACTTGATTCGACATGTCCACGGATGCATTTATGTTCTTACTTCTCTCTTCAATCCCATCAGATTTTTGGCTGCCTTTTGAAACTGGACATAAGATTGCCCTGTGTTTTTTACTACAGATGACACATTTCACTACGTTTCTGCAATACTTGGAAAAGTGTCCGGGCTTCAAGCAAGAATAACAACACTGTTTCTCTTGAATTATTTTCCTTCTTGCTTCAAGAGACATTGACATGGCTTTACAGCATTGTTCACTCAAATGTTTTCCATCACAAAATACACATTTATAAGCGTTATTTAACTTCCCATCAGCAACTACCAGACTTGCAGCGGTGGCGACAGATGTCTTCGGCTTGGGCGGCTTATCTCGATTAAATTGTGATGGATACGAACTCGAAAACGGTTGACGAGCCAAACGCATTCTTTCACTTCCCTCAACTTCGTGTTTTAGGAATTCCATAAGCTTCCCCAGGAGGACTTCACTTGATTTATGCTTTCCATCTTCATCAGGCTTGTGATGATGACGAGTCCTTTCCCACGCGACGAAGAGATCTTCAGGTAAAGCTGATTCCACCATGGGGTACAGAATAGCAGCGCATTTATCTGTTGTGACTCCTAAAGATCCCAACGCTCGTAGTTGTGATGATAACCGAACGTATACAGTCGAAAAAGGTGTCGTGTTCCTTCCATGAGCATTTTCCAAAGTGATAGCAATCAAATCCCTTACGTACACTTCCACCAACATGTCTTCACGGCCAAAACGTTCCTTAAGAGTGCTGATGACAAGTGGATAATTTGCCGCTGAGTTTGGAAAGGATGAAACTATTTCCTCCGACACCGATCCCTTTATCATGCAATTTTGTAGGTATTGGAACTTGACACAGGCCGAAATGGAGTCATCATCGTGGACGCTTTGAAAGGCTGACCAGAACTGCAGCCACTCCCGTGCTTCTCCTCCAAATTTCGGTAGTTCCAACTTCGGAAGTCGATGAAGATTTGACTTTCCTTCGTTCCCCCCGGAAACTATTGATTCTCGGTCTACTGTTGGTTTTGCTAGTAATTGTTCCATTTTTTGCAAAACGCCTTCAGACCTTCCAAATAGATTCGCTTGAACGATATCGACATCTTCAATTTCTTCATCTTCTCTATCCGCCTTTATCAGTTGTTCGATGAGACAATCACTGGCAATTAAGAACCTGTCTTTACATCTGAGGAGCTTTGGTCGTAGAGACATCAACATTTCTAGGCTTGGTTCTTGCTTTCCAAGTTCGCCATCTGCTTCTGCAATAACACTTTCCAAAGTCCTCTTTTTCGTCTCACAAGCTTTCTTGAGTTTGTCCATCTTAAATCCTTGGCAGGGCTCGCCACAATGTTCGGTACACTTTTTGAATGGTACACTATGACAGGTTCGTTTGGTATTGAAAGAATGATTCAATTAATCATCCTTGATATTTTAAATTTTATTCAGGATAAATATAGATATAAATATTATGTTACAAATTAATTTTAGTAATTAAAGAAGTTTAAAAATGTTCGATTGAAAAGGATGGATTGGGAAGGAAGTCAGTCAGTGTTGGCCGTCAGAATTCTAATGGCCCACGCCCCGTGCTTCCCACGTGACCGCCGCCGCCGCGCATGCGCGCCGACCGTGACGTCGCCACCGTCCGTGGCGGGTGGTGTTGGTTGAAAACTGTTCTACTCTTCGTCGCGCGGGCTTGCCTTTCACTAACATTCATCATTATTGAATAACAAATAACGGTAAATACATTAATCATATAAATTAAATACCAGCTAGTTATGTAATGTTGCCAAGTGTCTACGAGCAGGTAATTGGAGGCTTTGTATTGTGAATCAAAATGTAAAAAATAGTGTTATATTTACCACCATCCGAATATATTTTTTAAAATGATAGGTGATACCCTTGTCTGTCTAGAGTAAGTAACACTCGAAGTACTATTTTATTTATTTAATAAACGGAGATGTGAATTTATTTACTCAAATTGAGTTTTAAAATCTAAAGAAGAATAGGTAGCCTCTGACAGCAGGATTCCACGGTTCTCCAACCACAGGATGCTTGGTGTTTGGGTTACTAATTTCGTTATGGGTTGACTACTCACTTACTCCTACTTCAGTTTTTATTGAACATTTCACTTTTCTATCTTTTTTCCATGACTTCTAGCTTATATCTTTTTACCATTCCTCTAACTTTGGCCTGTTACACATTTTTGGCTTTACTCCTGCACCCTTTTTCTTGATTTTTGTCTATATTATACTTTTCTATCTTTTTCCATGGCTTACTTCTAGCTTATATCTTCCCAGCACTCCTCTAACCTTTGTTCTTTCACATATTTTGGCTCTACTCCTCCACCGTTTTTCTTGATTTTTGTCCTTCCTCTACTTTTTCTAGCTTTTACCCTTCCATCAATATTGCCAACAACTTCCATACTTCTGCTTCAACTAAGTAACTACTCACGCAGTTTTTCTCGCATTCCTCATCACACCCACTTTCCTAACTGTTTTAATCCGTTTGTTTGTACACAACAACCCCTTGTATCAATATCAAGGGGATATATCAAGCCACCAGGTTTCGGTTTCTTTTTAAATTTATCATTCACTTCTCATAAGGGTTCCATGAGGGACTCCTAAGGGTTCATTTAAAATATTGATTACTTGATAACTAATGCTATTCTTTTCTTGGTGGTAAAGTTTGATATATGGCTATTTCGACTCCATTTACTATTCTGATGGGATCTGGGTTTACATATACAGTAGAACCTCTATTTAATGGACAACCCGCTAGAAGACATCTCTCCACAAAGGACAGTTTTCATTTAAAAATTATAATTTTCACAATTTAGCAACTCTCTGGTAAACATATACCTTTACCTAAAGGACACTTTAGCTCTGAAATTAGGTGTTCTTTAAAGGGAAGTTCTACTGTACCTATATTTCATACTTTTAAAAAGAAAATTATCCCTGGGAACTTGATATTTCCACCTTAATTTAGTTTATATGAAATATTAGGAATTGATATATAGTGAACTCTTGTAATTCCCTGCAGGATGACGACCAATGCCCGGTCCCACCTCCCACCACGCCGCTACATCGGCCCAAACAGGCCAAAAGAAAGTAAGTTTCCATCCACAACATACACAGATCTAGGTGACATTAAATGATATTTCCAGACCCAACTCCGGCTTTGACAGGAAGAGTCCTGTCACCAAGAGACTCCTGAAGGTCAAACACCTTCTTAAAGATTTGAAAAAGAAGCTGCAGTACGTCGAGTACTACGGTAATTATGTTATTCCACTTAGATATAAAATCACAACAACTGATTCTAAATACTATCTATGGAATATCTCTAAAGATTCAATGTGAAAATATTTAAAAATTTAATTAAATTACCTGATAAACTTTTATAAAAATATTTTAAAACCTTATTCAATAAGTTTATTCATTACAAAAACACCGCCAGCTTTCGATCTCTCTCTCTCTTCAACAGGCGAATTTATAACTGAGAGTGAGCACGGGGAGGAACACGAGATATATACATATTTATATAGAGTTAAAATTTCTTTTGATTTATCTTTCCATTATCTCTAATACACGTGGTACAGACTACGATAATCATTGTGGTTAGTAGTTAGCGACAGCTTGTACTGTAAGTGTATCATATATTCACTCATGTAAAATTAGTTCAACCTATGTACTCACAAGGGTACTAGAACCCCGTTTACACTTAAAGGTGTATATGGACTTTGCAAAAATAGAGCACCTTTGGAATAATATTTTATGTGCCTAATGGGGCTTCAATCCTGAGTAATGGTTTTCGAAAATAGACGGCTCGTACATATCGCCAGACATTTCTTTCTTTTATACACAGTTATATTTTATCGTTTTTTTCTCTCTTTCTTCTTGTTAATATCAGATGACTGATAACGGCCTAAACCTATTGCAAAAATTTATGTATAGACATGTGAAGGCATACATGTATGACAGGGCAAATGTTCCTAGGGAGACATAGCGCTATAAATTGAAATAAATAAATAAATAAAGTCAAAGGCAATTTTTCAATGAAAGGCGCTAATATAGAGAAAAAATATTCATTTTTCCATTTTGAAAATTTTCTTATAAAATAACTTTTTTCCTTGTTGCAGACGATGCTGCCTGTACTGCTGCTCCTTCAACAAAGAAGGTAAATACATAACGCTACCCCCATATCTGATAGCCTTTCCATATAAAATAATATTGAAACTATTCTGAATATATATGATCATTGAATTATTACCTTCAAGTAACCCTCCACATATGTTAAATATGCATAGAGACTAGTTGTTACTGGAAAACTGAGAAATAAAGAATGTGAATCAAAACTTTTAATTATTATTCTTGGTACACTTGGTACAGGCCATGATAATCATGGTGGGTAGAAGTTGGCGACTACTTTTATTGTAAGTGCACCACATGTCTACAAATGTGAAAAGCATTTCGACTTTTGCAATTACAAATCTACCAGAGCCCTGTGGATCACAAACTTGATTACTTCAATATACCTTTTAATTATATACCTTATAGAGAAATAGAAAGCTATAATGTATTGTGTTCTATTGACTGCATTTATAGTTGTGGTTAAATTTGAACACCTATTAATTTATTTTTTATATTTTTTTTCTCTAACGGATTAATTTCATAAAAGTGTCCCTTGAAGCGTTAAAGTAATCATGTTCCAATAGGTTTCCATTGCATATTTCATAAATTTTATTCCAGTTATAAGTGGTCAGTTTAAAGATGTATATTTGAAGTATTTCAGAGACTTTAGTTCAACTTTTCAATATGTAAATATGTAAATTCCTTTTACACCTCTATATATATGGTAGGCATTTGTGAAACAATTGGCCTAATGATGAGTTTTTCAATTTTTTTAAATTGGAATTATATATCCGAGCGTAAACCACCAAACCAAACATTTTAAAGAGCATTTAACTAATGAAAAAAAAAAAGGTGCTCGGACCAAAGCAATTTCTTTGTACACTCAATTAAAACATTAAAAAATGGAAAATAAAAACAAGTAATTTTGAAATCTTAATCTAACCAGATTATTCTCTTAAAATAGTGAAGAAAACATAAATAGATGGTGTTTATAAGTCGGAATAACATAATAGAGATTTATAGCTTACTTCACGCTGACGAGGGCACGAAACGCGTTCGTTTATGGCTTTTCTTGATTTATCAAGAATTGGTGTGGCCAAATATCGGTGAACAGGCTAAATCAATGTTTAGTTGATTTATGTTCCACCAGATGGCGCTCTGCCTTCTGAAAAGCACATGTGCTCCTGGTCAGGATATGCCTTTTTATTTTTAATATATTAGTATATATAATGCTGAACCATATTACAACTATTTATTGTCCATTTATTAACTTGATTGCTCATAATGCAGACACCCACAAAAGTTATTTTACATTGAAATTAACTCAATGATAAAATTTTGTGAAAATTGTTTAAAAAATACAAAAATAATTTCTCACAAATAGTTTGTTTTTATGGAATATTTTTTATATAAATTAACTCTGATGAAAATGGTGTTTCTGGCGCCTTGACAACACATGGCCATCCCCCACTCATCTTCCTCTAACTTTACTCTTGTCACCTATTTTACAATATTTAAGGAAACATTCAGTAGATGGTGTATATGTAGGCCGAATTCACATAAATATTATTTTGTATATAATGCTGAACCCAGTTAATATAACTATTTATTGTCCATTTATTAACTAGATCTATGTATTACCAGTTACAAATAAGACACGATATATCCGATCTGGATAACTGCGCGTGAAACTATTTACAATAATTCATATTGTAGTAGAGTAGGTAACAGAATTATCAAAAAGAAAATAAATAATTAAGAAAAATAGCATTTAATAAACATATACATTAAACAAATAAGCAACAACATAAGCAGATAGAAGAATTCGCAAGGTAGTTATTTACAATATGTTAAGCAATGATGGAAGTTGATTTAATGAGGTTATCTGTAATAATTAGTATCGTGGACAGAGAAAGTTTATCAATTTGAGCTATTTACAATGAGTTATATTCTAAAGTAAAATGTGAATTATTTACAATGATGTAAATCAAGTCGCATAGTAGTGTAGTTCCTCAAGCTGCATGAAGCTGTCTATTAATAATAAAAAGTTTGAAGAACCTATTGAATTTCATATATCTTTCCCTATTATAAGCTATTTGACCCAGATAGGTTCTTTTCATTTTGCTCTGCTGTCTTAGGTTTGACTGTATTAACTGGATTGCTCATTATGGGGGCACCTAATAAGTAATTTTACATTGAAATAAACTGTGATGAAATCAAAGCCGACCATGTACTGATGAGAGCCATAGCTTTAAAACATGACATACAGGTTAGCCTTAGTTTATGTTTCTAATAACTGGTATATCGTGGGGTATTCATTATCCTCACC
This sequence comes from Cordylochernes scorpioides, assembly GCA_030710605.1. Classification (NCBI taxonomy): domain Eukaryota; kingdom Metazoa; phylum Arthropoda; class Arachnida; order Pseudoscorpiones; family Chernetidae; genus Cordylochernes; species Cordylochernes scorpioides. The sequence continues at coordinate 19,060,733 of CP092873.1, read as the reverse complement.
TACAAGTTTATATTAAGGTCATGAACATAATACGAGAATCTACAGGACAAGAAACAACTGTCCTGGTTTATAACAAACACCTACCCACATATTCTCATGCCCAGCAATGGCCGCAGCCTTGCAGAAAATTGACATAGACCCAGAGCAGCAGCTTTACACATCCAAGATAGTGGAAATTGCTGCTGCTATGATAGAAATGCATGGTGATATCTGAGGCTCTTCATTGAACACGACTACAACAACAATAATTTCAATAATCAGAACAGTACATTTTGAAGAAATAAAGATAAACCCAGACATGACTAGATAATACAGGAACTGCAATAATTGTCACAGCAGCCAACTCACTCAGAACCACATATACAGTTGCCCGGCCTTCCTTGCAGCCCTCTATATGGCAGACATCAATCCAGAAGAGGACACTCATACAGACAAGGCACCTCAGTTGTCCGGTATTGTGATCACGGTGAATGGACCGATCTGATCTGTTCCATGGACAAAACACCACCACCAAATGGTTTTCTGATATAATAAACATGATGGAATTATATTGCATGTATTTTACAATAAATAAATGCAATTTCCTCCCTCCTCCCATTATATAGCGATCTTCTAATGTATTTTCATTTCTTGGTTTAAAATAGTAAATGATATGAATATATATTTATCCACTTTATACATAAACTACGAATTTATTCATGTTTATTCATTTGACTTAAATATTTAATCGAATTTGGTTTTAGTAACCACTTATTTAATACATCCAATAATTATGTAATATTGTGAAATAATTCAACGAATTGATTTTTAGTGGTGTTAACTGTTTATGTGGTAATTTGTTATCACTACAATATAAAAGGAGGAGTTACTCTTTTGTTAGAAATATATTGTATTATTCAGAATCATATCATATATATGTATTAAAGCAAATCTCAGTAGAGTGGAACATGTAGTAAAAGGGTTTACATAGGAGACAGGAGAAAGAATCTTCAAGAAGTAAGAGTGAACTGAGAGTCCATCAAAGCTCAGAGTGATGTAGTTACTGCGTCAGAGAATTCTTGACACTAAGAAGAATCCTGATATCTTAATGAGCTACTCAGATAATGGGCCTAATGCTGGGGTCGGTAAACTACGGCTTGTGAGCCACATGAGGCTCTTTGGATGTGAAATTGCGGCTCTTTATATAGTTCCATACGTAAATATTATTTATACAAGTACTATTTATTTTAGGCAAAAAGAATTGTGGCTCTTTAAAAATTAATAAATTTTGTAAATTGTAATTTTTGACTCTTCCGACTCAAAAGTGTGCCGACCCCTGGCCTAATGCATTGAACTCTGAGATCGCAAGAATTGAGTTAACAATTTTTTATAATATATCTCTAGATATTTGAAATGTTACATCAGACTACGTGGTCTGAAGATGTTATTCTTCTTTCTATATATTTATTATAAAAATTATTATTATTGTCATCATTGATTCTTAATATATAACTTGAAACAATAATGTATAAATCCTTAGTAACCTACCTTCCCAATATTATATTTTTATTTAAGTTCTTTACTATTCATAGCTTTCAAATTTTAATTTTAAATCTCTCTACAATCAAATATAATTTCAATGATATAAATCAACATTTTTCTCATTATCTCTTTTTTACAGGGCTATATAAAAAGTGCGGGAACTCTTCAGCAAGGCCAACTCATTGACATTCACGCGGAGATGAAACTACAATCTCTTCAGCGGGTTACAACCTGACATCTGAATTACCAGAAAATATCGCTAAAACTGAGCTGATATAATAGAGGAATATTATTCTGAATATAAGATGTAAAAAGGAACAATAAGATCTCGCCTTCTCCAAAGGAAGACATCTGCGCCTCTACCTGACACATCTCTCCAGACCAACATAGCCCAGAACACGGCAAAGCCACGTCAAGAAGAACACTCTCGAATAAATTAAAGACTCCCGAAAAAATACTCGAATAATCAAAGGAGAAATCTTCTATTGAGACTTCCACTCAAATAAATCTTTTCAGGAAGAAATTCTAATGAACTATATTGGAGCTCTTACTTCAATTGGAGAAATTCTCTATTTGCACAGATAGGAAAATCTTTGGATAGTAGTTCACGTCATAAAGAAGCCCTTTTCAAAGAAAAAACTACTAACTGCGGGTTATCCTATATCAACGAGGTTATTATTACCATGCAAGTTTAGAAATCCTTCTACTAGGTGCTTTCCATATCTCCCCTCAGTGAACAAGTCCAGAAAATTCAAGTGGTTGGATTTCATTTTCATGAATGGAGTAAAGGTCACTAAATTTTCAAATATGATCGCTGTGCTCAACAAAGGTTTCTTAGCAAAGATGTATCCCGAATTCAGTTTCAGATGCTCCAAATGTTTTTGGATGATAAATTAAAGAGGGAACAGCCTCTTGATCATTAGAGCGGCATACTTTCTCCAGCCATCTAGCAAGGAAGTCGGTTCGACCACCATCGTGACTCTGGACTCTTTATACCAATAAACTTCACAGCTGGCTCACGTGGATATATTAAACATTCCAGCGCCAGAGTTTGGTTCAGCAAATTTTCGCTATTCTGTTTGGCTTTAAATCTGAAATACTCATGTTTCGCTCCCACTGGTATTTCTGAAGGCCAAATGTTCTGTCAAAACATGATTAACAATAATCTGATGTTAGAAAACGTCCAGATCTCTTGCCCAGCTCCAAAGCATTCTCTTCAAATAGATTGAACTGCTTGGGATCAATAATGAGGCTATCACGAAAGTCATAATCTCCCTCTCAAACTTAAAAAAAATCTCTATAGAAATTGGCTAATAAATGAAACTTTAAAATCACTTGCTCAACTTAAAAATGATTGAGATGGAGGTTTCAATTATCTTTTAAAATATTTTAGTCAATATCAGATCAAATAACAAGTGCTCGCATGGATTCCCGCTTTGCCTACCTTAACGCGGGCGGCCTTGCTGCTCGTGATCGGAACCCCGAGATCGAGGAATATTTTCATTCAGAAGAATAAAAAAATCAAGATTCTTGACAGCAAAACTTTTGTATGGGAGATAAAACAGTTATTGTTTTCGAATTTGGTGATAATAAATCCAGCTTCACCTTAACTTTGGGCCTGTTATCCAAGTAATCAGGCAACTGTTTATATTTGCTGACAAGAAGGCTATCCAGAGTTTCGCAATCTGATGTCTGAACGTCGAGAGAGGGGCGAATTACTTTCAAGATGAAGTCATGTGCGACACCCATCGAGAACATTTCAGCAAGAGAAACAAGAAGAAAAATGATCAGAACAATTTTAGCCTCAACAATCAAGTCTCTTCGCAAAAGACTATGTAATAAGAGCAAAATTGGTTGATAAAATTTCGAAAATAATATTTTTTGATAAGGACGGACTATCCATCTCTGTCAGCTTTCGAACGTGCTTATCGATGTAATATCATGCAAAACACTATATATAAGATTCGAATATTCGAAGACAGGGGTTAGAGACATGGTTTTACCTGTAGGAACGATTGTTTCGTGCTCTTCAAAAGACACCAGTAGCTTCCAATGCTGCGTGACTTCAAGCTTCACATTATATCAAAGTGATCCGTTCTAGGATTTTGGCAAGGATCAGATATCTAGTTCCATTTGCCGTCTACCAAAAGTGAAAACGACATGATTGGAAGAGTTGCCATTTGAACTGATTAACGTCTTCGAAAATGTTTAAGAATGCTTTTCATTAACTATTAAATAATTCCAAGAATTACGGCGCCATGCATCCATCCATGCGGTTTAGCGATATATAACTGATCCATACCCGCATTATTATCCATGTCTCACAGGACTGTGATACCGACGACCAACTGTATGGGTCCTAAGTAACTGATCCTTCATCTCTGGAACATCATTCCGGAATGCCAGAGTTAATCCTTTTAAATATGAACATATTGCTTCCCTGACAAGTCACCCAGCTTGCAGAGAAGAAAACCGATGTCCATCATTCTAACTTAAATATAGGCTGTACTTGAAGATACGTTCTATAAAGGTTTTCTAGGGTCATTCCTGCTCTCCTTTTGAATTGCGACTTGTCGTCGTGGGGTGGGACAGCAGCAACAGCAGGAATCATTGGAGCTAGGATTACTTCTATTTAATACCTGCTCAACAAGTTAAGCCAAGGCAATGCTTCGAATTCACGTTTTCAATCGTCTACGTTGGTAACTACTGTTTCGTCTGTTTTGGCTGCTCGACCAAAATAACATCTTGGCATATAAAAATAATATCGCTCTACTCATTCGCGAAGATTGGCAGATGAAAAACGCCTAATTCTTCGAGGAACTCAGGCGTACCTCAGCAATAATAGATAATTTCTTTGAGAAATGGGTCTTCTAGTACGGCGGATGGAGGAAACACACCAACTCCTCATTGGTCATCTCTTGAAATAGGAAGATATGACAATCGTTACTCCAACCCAATAACACACGCCTAAGAGTAACATTTGCAATAATTACTTGAGAAAGTCGTCGCTAGATGGTCTTGATTTTCCATGGATTCTTGGGGAATTAAGCCAGAGGGGTAAAGCTTCATTATTCAACGATATTCAGTCCTATCTGCCCAGTGATACTATCATCTCGAACACTATTCAAAATTGACGCTATCTGTTGTGATAATCTATCGCACCTCATGGTTTTCTATTTAAGTCCTGGCGCGGCCGATATCCGTGTGGCAATAATGTTCACTTATGATGGACAAGAGTGCCATGCGACTTGCCTTGCGCATCTAGGTTCATCTTAGCCGAGCGATTCCGCGTGCGCTTTTTATAACTCAGCCACAAGAACTGAACCTGTATTCGTAACCTGGTTTACATCAGATCGTGTTTCTCCATCTTTCAATGGCCATGAGAATTACAAACCTGGATACTTGAACGAGGTCTGAACAAAGAAAGACATTGGGATCAGCGCCTCTATGAAAGGCATAACTCTAAATTTTAATAATCATTAAAAGAAATATAATGAAGTGAATAAACTCCACAAGCGTCAGACGTAACCCGTTCATGACATTCTTTAACTTGGAACATTGCGCGAGTTTTTGAGACCAAAGGCCAATGACTGAAATTTTGCTGTACTATAAGCCTGAACAGGAGATATCTGATGTTAATGTCAGATTAGCTGATCCATCTATCCACCTTCTTCGGATTGGTTTCTGTCCTCTATGAAGAAAGAAGATGCCTCCATCAGGATTGAAAATTTCCATTAAAGGCATAACTGGGTGAGGAAAGGTTTCAGATTTAGCGCCTCCTTTTACTGCTTCGGAGTTGCAACCTTCCCGCGCTGCTTCGAAAGGATACAAGTAAAAAAATGTAATCGCTTATGCACTTGAAATCATATCCAGGAGGGGCTTTCAATTTAATCTCAAGACTGTTGAAAACATGGCCTCAGGGGTGTCTCTCAATATGAAAAAATCTGCGGCGTTGTTTTTTTTTATGGAGCACCGTATGATTCTGCTATGGGAAGTTCTTGCACGTCCAAGTCACTTATTGTCTTGACCTGCACAATCACTGATCGGAACACTCGGAGAAATAGCCGAGTGTTATGGCTCACCGGAGGCAGCTTGACTCAGCCTGTCGGCCAAAGGTAGAGTCGGTCTGAAGAACATTGCGCCAGTTTCGGCTGGGCTGGAATGAAAGTGTTCAATCTTCACCGCGCGGAAACGTCGATGGCTACTCTCTATTGGTCCTTAGTCAGGGGATGTGCCGCAAGGTTCTGATATCTAGCACTAGGGTAGTACGATGAGATTGCTAAGTCTTTTGGAGCCCGAGTCCAGCGTCCTTGATTATTGTCATGTAGAAAATTAGGAATGACAAATATCAAGATGACACAGCAATTTATTTTAGGCGCGCAATCACAATATGAATATAATATAACGCGGCTGATGATTGTAAAACGATAATTGAAATTATACCGCGAATGTTTCTTTTATAAAAATCGAAATTTATTTTCAAAGAGAAATAGCGACATTTCTAACTTTGAGGATGAGGTATGGAAAGGTGAAACATGAAGAGTAATGGCGAACGGAAAAATAAAAAGTGTCCAGGGGCGGGAATCGAACCCACACCCTTCTGCTTACCGGGCAGGTGCCTGTGGGTTCGATTCCCGCCCCTGGACACTTTTTATTTTTCCGTTCGCCATTACTCTTCATGTTTCACCTTTCCATACCTCATCCTCAAAGTTAGAAATGTCGCTATTTCTCTTTGAAAATAAATTTCGATTTTTATAAAAGAAACATTCGCGGTATAATTTCAATTATCGTTTTACAATCATCAGCCGCGTTATATTGTATTTTAAATGTTACTTTAAGTATTAGTTACGAACGAAAAATACGTCCAGGGTAGCCGAGTGGACAAGGCACCTGCCCGGTAAGCAGAAGGGTGTGAGTTCGATTCCCGCCCCTGGACACTTTTTATTTTTCCGTTCGCCATTACTCTTCATGTTTCACCTTTCCATACCTCATACTCAAAGTTAGAAATGTCGCTATTTCTCTTTGAAAATAAATTTCGATTTTTATAAAAGAAACATTCGCGGTATAATTTCAATTATCGTTTTACAATCATCAGCCGCGTTATATTGTATTTTAAATGTTACTTTAAGTATTAGTTACGAACGGAAAAATACGTCCAGGGTAGCCGAGTGGACAAGGCACCTGCCCGGTAAGCAGAAGGGTGTGGGTTCGATTCCCGCCCCTGGACACTTTTTATTTTTCCGTTCGCCATTACTCTTCATGTTTCACCTTTCCATACCTCATCCTCAAAGTTAGAAATGTCGCTATTTCTCTTTGAAAATAAATTTCGATTTTTATAAAAGAAACATTCGCGGTATAATTTCAATTATCGTTTTACAATATAAATATAAAATACCAGATATGTAATAAGGTATATTTTAACAGAGTAGCAAAAAATATACAGTAGAAACCCTCTGATAAAGGACACCTAATTGCAGAGCCAAAATGTTCTTTATTGAGAGGTGTCCTCTTACCGAAGAGTTGCTAAATTGTAAAAATGTTAATTTTGCAAATGAAAACTGTCCTTTGTGGAGAAGTGTCCGCTAAAGGGGGGTTCTACTCTACATCTAAAAATTGATAATTTGTATATAAAATAATAAATAGGTTGATACAATAGGAACTACCGGGATCTCTACTATAAAGGTATGAAGGTTCTCTGCGTAAGGAAATATTAAAAGGGTATTAGGGCCACTAGATCTTCTATGTACCGAACTCTGGTTTAGACAACTGCCGTGACTTCTTCAATGGCTCTCCTTCCATGCTGCGTTTAACCTGTACTGCGCTCCTGATCCAGCGGCATCTAAGGTCCTATTATCAGCATCTACTGAAGGAAAAGGCAAGCATCAGCCATTGGATGGTGCGCAACGCCTATATAATCATCCTTCGGGTCTAAAGAACGCTAATTACCCGCATTATCAGCCACGGAATGCACGTGGCAATAGATCAGTATAGATATGCACATCCCGTTGGAGAAACGTTGACGAGATGGATGTACTCCTCTACCATCTACTGGGCCGACCTGTCTGGTAACTATCTCTCAGAACAGGACGCGGACATTGCCCTTCGGCTGGCTGACATCCCTCATCCAAACTATCCTACCTCGAGCCGTGTCACATGCGCCTATTTGAATCAACCAATATATCCCTTATCCACAGATACTAAAGTTGCCGATCTGCCCGATCTCTGCTCCGGGTTGTATTCGTCTCTTGCGACATGCTCCAGATTTAGCATGCCTGGTATTCAGCGTCGACATATAATCCCGAGACAATAAAGATAACTGCGGTGGCAAAGGCATCAACAAGTACATATTTAAGGTTAAGGTGGGCAATGCCTGCCATTTCATCGACCTACCTGGCTTTCCATTGATGACAGAGTCTTTTCCGCAGTGTTTTTATTTTTTTTGTAGACATATATATGCTATTTAAAAATGAGATTTCTGTTGATTTTTGATCATCTTGAGCATTATGCTGTGATAATGCAGTCGTGGTTAAAATCTTGAAAGTATAATAATAAAAATGTAAATATTATAAATAGCTTTAATTGAGCTTATGGAGAATATAGAAAACATAATTTGAGAAAGGTATGCCTGACTTAAGGCGTAAGAATAAAAAAATGAAAAACTTATTTATATAATTTACAGAAGGTGTGAGACGGCTCTCGGGAAATAACAACAATGAGTTTTATAGGGGAAGCGTGACCTCTGGCGGTCGATTTAGCAGAGTATTTGCTTCACATTAAAGTAACTAAATGTCTCAATGTGAAGAGAAATTTGGTCCTTCTGGAAATATTTATATGAAATTGAAACCTTTCCCAGAAAACTAAAGCAGAGCCAAAAAATATCCATAAAGGCCATAGCATAATGGGGATGAATGAACGACAGCTATTAATAATTCCAACGAACCTTTGTCTATCTATGGAATGACAGTTTCAAGAGAAGCTGTTTATTGTATGAATCATGATGGTGACATTTATACATATGTAATGTATCTTACTTTCTTATCACAATAGAGGATTCTTGAATTTGTGCTGTGTACATCTGTCCTGGACCAACGGATTCAACGAGTCTTTAGTTAGAGAAAACCTAGGAATAACCTCCAACTTACAACTATCATAGAAAGGCGACATTTACTTCCTCTAAATGTCAAAGTTTGATCATCTTCCCGGGCCAAAGAATAGCAATCTGCTCGATGAACTAGTCTGAAGGCCTCAATAAACCATTCAATCGATAGTAGCACCAGGAAGAGAAAGAGACTTTTATGTTTTGGAAAGGTTCTCATAGTCTGCACTGGCTGAATTTCAAACAAGCGTACACCTCTTCACGTGTTCTAGAGACACATTGACTGAGCAAAGATAAAGTAACAAGATTTTTAATCGACATGTAGAATATATAATTGTAAGGTGACACGCTATCCATATTTTATTTCCCCTAAATACGAATGTTTCTTTTACAATTCTAACAAACTTTCTACTGTCTATACCAAAATATAAATAGTTATAACAAATGAGAACATTAAGAAGCGAATTCACAAATAAATCACACTTCTACTGACCTTACTGCGATGGGAAAATATTGGGAGGGCTTAGCTCATCGGTGGTGAACCCTCTCAGCGTTTTCGCCAATTTAATCTATCAGACCGTTTCTTTAGAGCTCTAATACTGTATTGGATCATTCTTATTTTATATGCAAAACTGAAGGATGGAATCTTAGAAAGGTGATTTAGACAAACTATGGTCATAAGCTTTTAGGACAGTAGAATTACATAAATATATAATAATAAGTAGTTGGAAAGCCCCGCTCATCAGTGGTGAACACTCTCAGTAGTTTTGCCTATTTGATCCACCAGACCGCATTTTGAGCTCTAATACGATTATTCTTATATATGCGACAATGTTATTTGGAATTTAAATTATTGTGCTTTATAGAAACTACTGTGAAGAGCCTTTTGTACAATATAATACCATATAAATATTGACATCGAGCAATACTTTTCCTCGCAAGCAATAGAAACAAGAAATAAAATAATTATAAGGTAACAACGCCCTCTATATATAAGAAACTATTAAACACAATTGTTTGTTATGATATAGTAGCACGTCATCTGTTCTGAGAATTCGAAACTATTATAGAAACGTATGATACTTTCACAAATTAAACAATTTTCTCTACTGCCCTTAGTGCAATGAAAAAATAATAGGAGGGCCTGGATTATCAGTGGTGAACCCTCCCAGCGGTTTAAACTGGCGAAACCGCTGGAAGGGTTCAACACTGATGAGCCAGGGCCTCCTATTAAATTTTCATTGCATACACATAATTTTATAAAATTCTATAGATATAAAAATATTTATATAAACTATTATACAAATGGTGATATAAAATTCTAAACATATATATCTAATAAGAGGACAAACAAATAAATAAATATAGGCCAATAGAAAACAACTAAGGAAGCAAAGAATACATATTAGGCTGTAGTTATCATTATTAGGAGATGTCTATCTGGTCCCCACCGCTGCTATTCAGAGGCGATTTCTGTATTTGGATGATTTGGGGTGAGCTCAGGGAATAGTATAACATAAACTTCCGCAATGTCAATTCTTCTATTAATACTATTGTTCTTTCTTAATATTATGGATTCTATGATGAGTTTCTGTTGTTTATTGGGGATGTTGGAATAATGGGTTCTTGGTTTTGATAGTGCGAAGGAATGACCCGTTTCTCTTACATGATGATATACTAGAGATCTATTGTCCTGGTTTTCTATATTTCGTTGATGTTCTGATATTCTAATATTCAAATTTCTACTGGTGTCACCTACGTATTTGGTTTTTCATTCGTTGCATTCTATGGAGTATATGGCATTCTTAATATTGGAAGGATAATTAAGACTATTGCTTTTTGTTATAAGGTTTCTTAGTAGCGAACTTAAACTGGGTGAGTTGCAGAAGAAGGTTTTAATGCCGAATTTTTTCAGATGACGAGCTATTGATATGGATACTGGTGAGTAGGGAATACTGCAAATAGATTTATAAACTGGGGGATTTTGTATTTCAGAAGGGCTTTGGAAATGTCTTAAATGATAAAGGATATTAACAAGTTTTTAGATTTCCTAAGATATTCTGGGTCTCTTCTGTTTGAAGGTTTGAAGTGAGCAGTGGCTATGGACACGTTTAGTAAGGGTCTTTACTGTATTGATTTTATGTCTGAGAGGGCAGTAGGAGAAAAACCGGTATAGTCGGGGTTGAAGGAAGGCTTATAGTAAACAGTTGTTTGGAATTTATTCTGTATACAAATGATTTTTATATATAAAATATATATCTTGACAAGAATAAATTCAGCAGGGAGTGGATTTTTTCCCCTGAAAATATTCATTTAACAAATGTTCAGAAATCAAACACTCACTCCGCTGGTTAGTTTCACTTATAAAAATATGAAACCAGATTATCAGATGTTGAATGAAGTTTGAAATGAGTATATCGTTCACAGGAAGAAGTAAGCCCACCTTTCGATTGCTGCTCCCAAACGCCCAGCGAAAACGAGTAAGATACACCTCAAGGTATCATTTCAGGATGACCCTAACTCTTTTATTCTAGATCCGGGCCGATAGAAGCCACCCCACAATCAGCCAACGTGGAGCTCCCACGTCTGGAAGGTAAGATCATATATTTTATTTGAGAGATATTTTATAAAGAGGCCGGCACAAGACTTATTTGTTCCTGGATGAGATTTCTTTCGAAGCCCTTATCATACCCTCGAAATCACGACCAAAAAATATCAAGATTTGAAGCATTGGGATTAATAAAGCTGACGTTTTGTAAATTATGTATATTATATTAGAATGTTTTCAATATAAATGCATTATATATATTTATTATATTTATAATATATATTCATTCAGGCCCCCTTCTATCGGCTGTTCTTCAGCTGTGTTAAAGCATCTTGTCATTCTTCTTTTTGATTGGGGCGGATTTTATGCAATGTCGTTAGCCTAGAGATCTTAGATAAGTTGGCGTCAAGCTCCCAGAAATTTTTAGTCTTTGGGACGTTTGTAATATTAAAAAATAAATTTTATCAAAAAGACTTATATCGGTCGACATCTCAAGATAAAGCATTCAGTCAATGTGGCATATTGTCTGTCCAGCTTAATATTTTCCTTTTCCATCTTCAAAGTTTTCACAGTTTAGAATGATTGAAAACAGAGTTAAATGCTAGAAAATAATCTCATATGGTAAGATAATATAAACAGCTGTCAACTCACTTAAATCTATTCAAATTGCGTATTGCACTAATTTATCCATCTTTCCCTTCTTGTAAATTAATAGAGAATATGCATTGCAGTTACTATAGTTAATTTAAGAGATATAGCATTTGTGTGGGGGGCATTTTTAAATTATTCAATTGTAACTCTTATTGGCGATTTAATGTAAAATATTTTCTCCAATAGAAGGGCTTTCTTGCCGAAACCTTGAAAGTTTTGTGAATAATAAAAATATTTTTAAAATGAAACTTTTCCCTGGAGGTGTGTCTAATGTTCTTATTATAAAAGTTTACTATATTTTCCCTGGTAAAGGCCATTGCCATAACTTTTCGACGCATCATATAGAATACCGTTATCATAATAGGATGTCTGAATTCACAATATCTGGAAAGGAAATATTTTTAAAATTGACTCAGATAGAAAAATTAATATTCTTTTGATTTTGTTTTCATTGCCATTTTACTTTGATACCTACATGCTATGAATACTCACTAGAAAATATAAAATATAATTTATGATATCATATGTTATATCTGGAGGTATTTGAAGGTATTAAAAATATGCTAATGTATCCAAAGTGTCATTTATTGCAGACAAAAAAATATATTGGATATAATTATGGTGATGAGCTTGAATCACCGGTCGTTCAATCAAAGAGAGCTCGGATAGGAGGCCTGAAAGAGGTGAATAATCATATTGATACTTCAACTTTATTAACATCCTATAACGCGATATCTCAAACTCAGGGATATTTGCGTCAATACATTTTTAACATGATAACAAATTGGCTATATACAAGGAGAAAGGAGAAAAAAAGACAAACATACAAAAGCAATTCTCTCAAAATTTCCTTTCCTTCAATATTGATAACAAAAACACAAATTAAAATTCCCTAATATGTTATTTCCATGGCTAAGTCAATATAAAAAGATGGTTTGCAAGGTTTGGATGAGAAAACATAAGTATAGGATAGGGGCGATGCACGGAATCTCGCCCAAGACACTGCAACCCTCATAACGGCCGTGTATCCTCTTTTTGAGAAGTTGAAAAAACAAACCTAAATAAGGATTTTCATTCAAGTTCAGTTCTATTTATATCTACAGAAATAGTCGTGTTTTTAAACCCAACTTTTCGTCAGCGCGTGATTCATATCTAGCGTGGCTTAAACTGCTCCCACTTTTAAACATTACAACCTCCAAAAATGTTTGACTTCAAACTATAATTTTGAGAGCTTCAGATAATTTTCTTATTATTATTTTAGGAAACTCTAAAAAAATTCAATCAAATTCAATAATAATCAAAAATTGATCAAAGAGCAAAGATAAATTGTGTGATTAATGAATTACAGCTCTGCCGCTCGTAAATACTTGATAACATTGAGTCCAAGTTGCAAGAACCTCAGATGAATGAAATAAAATTTCTCAAAAAATAGTTCAATTAATTGATAATTTTATATTTCGAAAGAGAATTACTGAAAATCTCTAAATCTGAAATAGACTGAAATCAATATACATATTACATATAATATGATCATATCTTTATATATTGAGTATATGTTACAGGGGCACCAAGTTTGAAACCCCAAGCTGTAGGGTTGTACAACCTCGGAAACACCTGCTACAGCAACGCAATAGTTCAATCCTTGGCCCATACCACAGCTGTATTGGAGAATTTCTTCTGGAAATTCAAAACTGAAAACATCAATCCGGACAGTATCAGTGGCGGCCAAATCATTAAAAGATTTGGAAATCTTCTGGACGCTCTCTGGAAAGAAGAAAACTCTTTCAGGCCCATTGAGTTCCACAAACAAGTTGGAATGTTCGAGGAAAAGTTCGGAGACTACTCAGAACAAGATTCGATGGAATTTTTACAATTCCTCCTTGAGCGTCTCCACAATGATCTCCACCAGCCTCGTGAAACTGAATCCTGGGACGACAGCATCGATGAGGGCAATAAATTCTGGCGAGAATATCGAGCGAACGAAAATTGCCCAATAGTCCATATGTTTGCAGGAATAACAGTCAATGCCACCCACTGTCAAAACTGCCCAAGAACCTCGCAGAATTTTGAGGCTTTCTGGCATCTTTCATTACCAATCCCCGAAAAGAAGGGCATTTCTTTGCTGGACTGCTTTGGCCAATTCTTCGATAAAGAAGTTATCAATGACCACACCTGCTCTGAGTGCAGCAAAAAAGGATCTGTACGAACAGTCGACGTATTGGTTTGGCCCAATATTCTCATTGCACAGTTAATTCGATTTTCTGTTTTCGGAGGGGACAAAAACAATAAAATGGTTGACATACCGCCTATCCTGGATCTGGCACAATTTGGATCAGAAACAAAGTACAAACTGTACGCCATTGTCAACCACTACGGAACCCCGCATACTGGCCATTTTACATCGGTCTGCAAACATCCAACCTCTGGCGAATGGTTCACCATGGACGACCACAGAGTGAAGAGCATCAATTCTAACAAAGTCATCACCAAGAACGCCTATATCTTGTTCTACGAACAAATGAAATGAAAAAATGATGCGAAGCACTATTTTTAATTGACGATTCTTCAATGCTAAAGATTTCCAAAATTTTAATGGCAGATCTATCGGTATGTTGATTTTATATTAAAAAATTTAAAACTATATTGCGCTTATCTATGTGTGTTCCCGTATTATAAATACCTTCAGTATAATTTTAAACAATATTTTTATAGAAATAAAACTTTCGTGTAAATTGATAAAACAAATTTGAATAGTGTTGATCAATCTATTTTATATAAAACAGAAGTCAGGGACAAGGACTTACAAGAAGTTGGTTGAGAATAATCCAGAGTCCAGCAATGGTACAGCTGGCGTAGTAACGGCTTCAAAGAGTTCTATTCACTAATCATTGAGTTGAGAGTTTTTACAGAGTAATATATGCTGATTTTTTATTTTATTATTAATTTTTTAAGAAAAGGTATATTTTGTAAATATGCAAACATGTATATTTTGCATTAGATAAAAAACGGTTATGTAAATATAAAAAGGATATCTATAGGATATGTGTGCGCAGAATTTGGGTTGTATTGTCTAAATAATGGCTTATATTCTGTGGTGTCTTAAGATTTTGAGGCAACAAATAGGTATAAAACAATACACACAGAAAGTCGCTAATCCAGTAATCTCTGAGTCGCAAAATTTACCGGGTGTATTTAACTACCTTTATGTAAATAGGAAATAAATTACGTCAGACAACGTGGTTTGATAAGGCTTAACTTCTTACTCTTTGAATCCTTTATCTTTATATATCCTCACAGATTAGTTCTATTCAAAAACTGTTATGAGGTAAAGTTTCTTATATAATATGATTTAAATCTTTATTTTTATTAATTCACATGAAGCTAATATTAAACCTTAAAAAAATAATTTTATTGTGATTTTTCTAAAAGCGTCATGATCGTCTTTATGAATTCATGATTAGAATCTAAACTTCTCTGAAAACGCCCAGCAAGTCACTTTTCTAAATTTATTGAATGCATAGTCTAGTTACAATGTATTCTCTCATAATTTAAAGTATAGAGTGATTTAAATCTGTTGAAAACTATGGTATACCTTTTGATTTTGTTAATTAAATGTTTATATATATATATATTTTTTTTTTTTCAGATCGCATTGTGTCGCCAACCAGCACAGATTGGAAAAGTAATTGTTCCATCTGTTTCTGCGAGAGGACCGCAAATGCAGGTATTCAATTTCTTTCATTTTTTCGAATAATATATAACTCTTCTTTCTCTATTTGGTAAAAATATTTTACTTCCTGTGTTGTATATCAATAACCTCTTATGCGTGTTTCTTAATTGAGAATTTATATATATATGATCATATATATAAGGATCATTATATGAAGAATAATTTTAAGAAGATAAATATTGTACTATTTTTTATTTTAAACACTATAATATTATTCTCAAGGTATTATAGTTCAACAACATATATTAGTTCATATAATATATTTTGTGCCTTGTGTTATATGATTAATCTTTGTTGTTTTGTTGTCCAGGCTTTGACTACAGCTGGTCTCTCCAAGATCTTCTTTGATTTTTTAAATTTTTACTTTTTATTTTTCATTTTTTTTTTATTTAAACATATATAACATTTTCTTTTTTACATTTCAAAATTCAAAAAGGCGCTTTATATATATGCGCAATTATTGGTTTAAAAAGGCATTTAAAGTAATATTGGCATTATATAATATTTGATCCTTTGCCCAATCAATCCCTGGTGCTGTTTGGGCAGGGAGAACAACCCAGATTTTCTTGTTTTTTTGAACCAAGAAAATCTGATTTAGTGTTTGAGGTTGTTGACCTCATTTCAGAGTTCCAGGGAGCTCCTTAATTCTAGCATTACCAGCGTGATGTTCAGAGATGTACCAGATGGTACGAAATGCTATGCATTACTGGCGATACTGAAACTGTATTCTCATATATTATGGGATTAGGATTTGAAGAATGGCATATCCTTGTATCAAAACCGAGCAGTGAATGATTTGCAGCAAATATTGATGAAATGCAGATGATATTAACGTGCATCGTGAATTTTTAATCCCATTGTCCAATAACAGCTGGTACTGTTAGAATGGGAGAACAAGCAGATAAACCTGCTCTTCTGAACCAGGAAATTCTGGTGTTTGAGGTAGAGTACCTCAGCTCTGGTGATCCAGGGTTCTACTCTGGCAGGCGTGGGTGGGAGCCTGCCAGGGGAGGGGGGAGGCCCTTCTCGCTCGAGCAGTACCCGGGAATCAATGAGATGGTACCAGATGGTACAGTTGAACCAGTGTAATGGCGCCATGCCAATTTTCAGAGAGAAATATCATTCCTTTTTGATATTTCAATATATCGATTGAAAATGGATAGTGAGAAGGTTGAAACCAACCCAGATGATTGAATGATCTTGCAATTGAGCAAATGATATCCAATTTGTGTCCAAGTATGTGCTGAATGACTGAATTGATTTGGCAAAATTGAATACTTCGCAGATTCTCTGTATGATAAATTTATCTTCACTATTCTCAAATTGACATGGCAATATTTATACAGAATTGGCTATAAAGGAGAAAAAACAAATTTTCTTATCAATTTCATTGAGAAAATATTTCGTATATTTTAAAGTAATGTATAAAAGTGATAAAAGAGCATATAAATGATCAAATTTATACCTGGAAATTTCTTGAATTGATTGAGCACTAAATTATTCAAACACTCATTTGAATTTGGTGGAAGAAATGTGGCAAGGATCAAATATAAATTTTAATCAATTAGAATTTTCCCGAGTTATAATAATGTAATCACGAGCAATGTACACCATATATAATATATATTATCCATTGGAAAATTCTTAAATGTGAAATATAAAGGCCTTCTAAAATCCCAAAAATATTTCATAGAGCCAGAATTTTCTCGAATATATTAAATTGTAACAAATATGAGAAATAAAAGGTAAAAATGAAATTTGTCTTCATTTACACTCACAAGATACACTGCTTTTAAAAATTTATGATGAATAAATATTCATAATGCATTTAATATGAGTGAGCTACCTTTAGACAAGACATTGAATGAATATCCCTAAGAAAAATATTCGAATTTGGGACTTAACACTATATATTGATAATTATATTTGAATTATTTATGTGTGTGACAGTATCAAATAAAATATATTTATTGACACTCAGTCAATATTTACAGAATCAATTCACATCGCTAGAATAATTAAAAGAGAAATATTTACTAAATTAGCCAGGAAGTCTTTCCCACCGCACGTGAGTTATCTTCCAGGCGAAGACGGGTACTCGATTTCAATACCCAGGCCAACCTTTACGAAGTACTGGTAGATTCTCGACTTCACTGATGAAAGGAAGGCTAGCCTGTTGTCCTAGAGGCTAGTCCTGATGATCCATGACTGTAGGTTAGGGGGTCTCCTGATGATTGTGAAAGCCTCCCGAACGAGGGGCCTGAAGTTCTGGCTTTCCCAGTATCGGTGGTCCAAGGAGCCGTCGGCAGATTTTCAGGCAGGGGAGGGCGTACCGGCAAGAGGCTGGATGGTCTGGGTGAAGCAGGGCATACAGGGCTAATCTCTGAGCGACATCGCCATGCCAGAAGGCGGTGGGCGATACCACCTGGAGCAGCTCGGTGCGGTGGTCGGAGAGATGGTAGTGGGTTGTCGTGTAGATCTTAACACGATCCATGAATCCCGCAGGTACGAGGATCCTGTCCAGTCGGCTACTCTCGGTGCGGTCACTGTGGCTAGGTACCCTGGTGGGCAGTGTCGAACTGGGTGGCTATGTCCACAAGCGTAGCCAGATCCGGAAGAGTGGAGTGGGCATCCACAGAGACCGATGAGTAGTCCCAGTCCTCCCTGATGTTGGAATACCCGAAAACCCAGGCATTCTCTTGAATCGTAGCTGCCGCTATTAGCTCACAGTTGACAGATTACAAAGTGCCAGGCTCCTACACCGAGTGGCAAGCCCGCGCGTTAATGGTGGCGACGCGGAAGCTCATGGAGCCTACCCGAGGCCACCACGAGTCGCTTGTAGATGAAGGAGGCTGAGTCAAGTTGCCTCTGGGCGGCTGTGAGGCTGGTCATCAGGGACTTGAGCTTGACAGTACAGACGAGGGCACGTAGGACCTCTTCCCTACATTTATATACTTTATCTCTGTTTAATTTGAGAATATTTTATAAATATTCAGCTAATCTAAATGCCAGGTAGAAAATTAGGGGAGACCAACTTCGGGATGAGACAACAATTTATTTTAGGCAAATACAAACTATGAGTGATAAACAAAAGATAAGCAAAAGAGGGAAGTGTACAGAGTATAGCAAAATATAAACATAAAAAATAATACTCTGCTAATAAAATAATAAATACTTTGTTACATAACTCCTTCCCTAAGGGAACTGTGACCCACAGCTAGAAATTATTGTAACTACTGACATGGATCTGACGTGCTTCTGTCAAGGATTTCATCGAAGCTTCGGAACTTTGCTCCTAGTGCCTTTGCGTCCTTTTTCTTGCGACGTGAAGAGCGGCTTTGTCATCGTATCGTCTATAGGGACATCGTCATCTTGGAAGGAAGTCTTGGCTATGACACGTCGGTGGAATCCTGGAGCCAGTCTCAGAAAATGTAGATCACAGCACCCATGGCCTCTAGATCTTTCGGCGATCTTCAGTTTGTCTTTCCTAATTTACCTAGCATCTTCACCAAATTGCCACGTAGAAAATTAAGTAAGACCAACTTCGGGATGAGAAAACAATATTTCAGGCAAGAACAAACTATGAGTGATAAGCAAAAGACAAGCAAAAGAGGGAAGTGTACAGAGTATAGAAAAATATAAACATAAAAAATAATACTCTGGTAATAAAATAATAAATACCTTGTAAATAATAAATATATATAAATGAATGTGTGTATGTATGTTTGTCTGTACTCGATAGATTCAGAAACCATACATCCCATCGCCGTGAAACTTTGGGAGGTTGTTTACTATACTACCGGGAAGGTTTCTGGTTTGAATTTGATTTGAAATAAATATTGGTTGCAATTTTATTTACAAATTTTCTACTTTCACTCGCAAGCAGCGCCTCCCGAGTCATCTGGTGAATTCACATCTATAAATTGTTAAAATGCTAAAATGTGTTTCAAGTATAATAAATTTAATATTTAATTTAAGGATTTAGTAAAATAATTTTCCAATGAGGTTTTGAAAAAAAAACTTGACATTTCAATATTATTATATATTATAAGAAAACATCCCTATTTAAAATTCAATAAATGTTTTCAAAATATTATGTGCTTCAAAAAATATTAAAACGTATATAATAATATTAATATTCATTTGTATTTCTATATATAAGTTTTTAACTTTTAATTAGACATTTTAAACATATTATTTTTTATTTTAATTTAGACACTTTAATGATGATATTTAATAATTGCAAAATTATTGTTCAATTGAAATTCGTTTACAATAGTGTTTAATATCACAGGTGAAGAGGCATGTTTATTCTACCATCAACTATGTATATCTATGTTTTGTACATATTGTAAAATGGATGACAAGGCCAAGATTTCAGAGTAAAATTGGGGGAAGATGAGTGGAGGGATGGCCATGTGTTGTCGGGGGGCAGGCCCTATGAATAGCATTCCTGTGTGGAGAGGTCTGTGTGAGGTATCAAAATTCCCTTTTTGTTCAAACACAGCAACATGCGATCAGATATAGCTAGGTGGAGCAGAGTATCAAATATAAAGTTATCTTGACAAGTATAGATTCAGTAGGGATTGGATGTTTCTAGAATCGTTTTAACAAATGTTCGTTCGGCAAACTTTTACTCGGGTAAAAACCGGGAGAAGCCGGGTATATTCGCTAGTAATAGATAAAGCCAGCCTACAGCTTCATGCAGCGTACAAAAGAAGTCGCCAACTACCTTAGAATTAGTATAAAATATTTTCAATATATATATTGACTTTACCCGATTGGCATATACCCGTAGTTCAAGATTTTACCAAAAGAAATATCGAAAGGAGAAGAAATTACAAGAAACTATTTGCCTCACAATTTCGTTCTTCCTCTGATAATACACTGCTCCAGCTGATCATTCAACTTACGAAAAGCTTTTACATTCAGATAATTTCATCCTTATATTGGTGAATTTGTGATTTGTATTTCTTGAATCAATATATTTGTTTTCATATTTTTAATGAATTTTAAAAATAAAATGAGAAACTTCCGCTCAAAATCTGGGTTTTCAAAACCATATTTATTCCGTTATAAATATTAGAATCGATGTTTTATCTTCGTTGAAAATACACACATCAATCATGAAACATTATCAACCGAACTTTTCAAATGGGACGATAAATGATTTCAATTTTTTTATATCTTGTTTTTGGTTAAAATTAACACATTGTTATATTTATATTTTTTTCTAAATAGAAAGTACTCATTTTATGAGATAAATATATTTATTAAAGAAATGGGAAATAACCATTCTAAAGGTGATATATATTTTTGAATTTTATATATTTTATTAAATATCTTTAATACAAAATAATTAAATCCAGAAAGTATTCAGTAGACGAAAACGTAGAATATAAATAATCGTATCAAAAAAAGACATTGAGTTTACAGTCAACAAATCAACTTGTACAATAATTTCTATTATTAAATAGTTTCTTTTAAATTTTTATCAAAATTTTGACCGAGAAAATTCAAATTGAAAGATTCAATATTTATATATTTACTGAGAGTTTTCAATGTATAAGTGATTATTACTTGTTGTATAAATTAAGAAAATGATTTTCAAACTTTTTGGTGAAAGAGAATATTTTCATTTTTTATGATTTTCATCTATCATTCAATAAATATCATGGAATAGGATAAATTAATATTTGCTTTCACCTTTTGATTTAATTATCTGAATAATTAAAAATAATAATAATATTTCTAAAGGCACTTGTATGATTCAAGAAGTGCTTCCAAAAAAAAATTGTGGTACATATAATATGTTTATCATCTGACAAAATATTTCTTTGAATTTTAATAAATTGATCGTTTCAACACAGAATATTTCTACTTTCATATTATAAATGATCGCTAATATATATTTTCAATATTTCAACATTTCCTTCTCAAACTATATTGGAAATTAAAATGCTTTCATTACTTCTTTTGATTTTCATTGTGAAAATAAAAATTAAACTAGATTAATAAATATCATTTTAAAATATTTCCATTGTTCTCCCTCTTCTGGACTAAATATTATTTTATTTAAAGTTGAGATTTATTTAAATTGGTAATAGGATATTAGCAATTACAATAAATTAAACGTTATATGTTTTAAAATATTTAAACAAAACATATAAGAATGGGTGTTTTTGTTCGAATTGATATTTTTGTATGAATATACAGTTATAACTACATTTGAGAAAACCTTAAAATATAAAATAAGACAATACCGCCACACATGTACATAAATGAAATAAAATCATTAATCGTGAATATTTCTTTTCATATGGAGATAACAAATTTCTACTGTTTTTACTCATAATTTAATTTAAATAAAGATAGTAGAAGTTTGTTTCTATTTTTGAGAAATTGGAAGAGAGAAAAGGTCAACGGTTTTGTCCATTTAATCTGACAGATCGCTTTCAAAGTTCTAATATCTGCTTATATACATTTAACACTGTAGGATGAAATATTAGGTATTAATGGAATGGTATTAATGCAAACAATAGACATAATATTTTAGGGGGAGGACAGCAAAGTTACATATAAATATGTTTATATAAAAACGACATATCTTGAATTGAAACTAAGCTCTGTTTATCTTGTATCTACGATGTTGCGTTTTTTTTTTTTTTTTTTTTTTTTGTACCTTGAAATTTATAAATTTCTATATATATTTTTTTGATAAATCATAAAATATATTTGTAATATTTGTTCATAAAAATGTATTTCGAATATAGAGAAATGCATAAATAAATCTTTAATTAAAATGGCATATATTGACGTTAGGTGGCGCTTGGTTTTTTTTTTTGTTGACACAAATTAATGTTTTTGTTTTGAAAATAGAGCAATTCATAAATGAATCTTTATTTAAAAAGGCATATATTGGTTCAAAATATATGCCTTTTTAATTAAACATTAATATCTATATCTACTTATATATTTGCCTTATTCTGTCTGTTTGTCTGTTTGTTTGTCTGAAGCTCACGGATGGGATTTTTCATAACCATCGGTGGTTCAGTGGTAGAATGCTCGCCTGCCACGCGGGCGGCCCGGGTTCGATACCCGGCCGATGCATTTTTTTTTTTACAATTTTTAAAACTCATTTATCTATATATATAATTGCCTTATTCTGTCTGAAGCTCACGGATAGAATGCGCGCCCATTGGCTGCCGGCGAACACGTGTCCTCCCTGCCCCCCTCTAGACAACCCTGTTATCAGCAGTGTGTTACATCCACCTGTCTATACAGACCACCCTGTCTATAGCGGTCACCTTAGGCAACCCTGTAATCAGCAGTGTGTTACATCCACCTGTCTATACAGACCACCCTGTCTATAGCGACCACTCTAGACAACCCTGTTATCAGCTGTGTGATACATCCACCTGTCTATACAGACCACCCTGTATATAGCGGCCATTCTAGATAACCCTGTTATCAGCTGTGTGATACATACACCTGTCTATAGCGGCCACTCTAGACAACCCTGTTATCAGCTGTGTGATACATCCACCTGTCTATACAGACCACCCTGTCTATAACGGTCACTTTAGGCAACCCTGTTATCATCAGTGTGTTACATTCACCTGTCTATATAGACCACCCAGTCTATAGCGGTCACTTTAGGCAACCCTGTTATCAGCAGTGTGATACATACACCTGTCTATACAGACCACCCTGTTTATAGCGGCCACTCTAGACAACCCTGTTATTAGCTGTGTGATACATACACCTGTCTATACAGACCACCCTGTCTATAGCGACCACCCAAGACAACGTTTTTAAAATATATTCGCACTCGGGTAAAACCCGGGCGTTGCCCGGGCCATTCGTCTAATATATATATAAATGAATGTATGTGTGTGTGTGTCTGTCCTTTATTCCTGACAAAACCACTCATTGGAACTCCATGAAACTTTGGGAAGTTATTTAGTATAGTACTTGGAAGGTTTCTGAAAAATAATTTCTTGAATATCTTGAATATCCTTAGAGTTTTTTGCAGATTTGTAGATTTAACTCGCAAACAGCGCCCCCATTGCGACGATGATAACAAGTTTTTTTATAAAACGAAAATTAAAATTATACCGCGAATGTTTCTTTTTTAAAAATCGAAATTTATTTTCAAAGAGAAATAGCGACATTTCTCTTTGAAAATAAATTTCGATTTTTAAAAAAGAAACATTCGCGGTATAATTTTAATTTTCGTTTTACAATCATCAGCCGCGTTATATTGTATTTTAAAAGTTTTTTATCTATAAGTTTTTTTATCACTAAGTTTATTAACTTAATGATTATTTATCAAAAGTAAAATTTCTACCTATTAATTGCGCACAAGTCAAAGTTAGTTATCGAGTATTTTTCAAGGGACCGGGAAAAAATGTTCACTAGATAAAACGATGATTTTGTAATGTAGAAAATTAGGAAAGACAAAATTCAGGATGACACGGCAATTTATTTGAGACAAGAATAATGATACAATTCCAAGACAAGATACTATTCCTTTAACTTCCAATTACCGAGGGACCCAATTGATGTTGATTTTATTCAACTTATCGAGATATTTTTCAAGGGACCGGGAAAAAATGTTCACTTTATCGAGAGATTCAAATTTACGAGTTTCAAATTACCAAAATATAACTATTATTTTTTTTTATAAGTTTATAGAGAATTGTTTTAACAAATGTTCGTTAGACAAACCTTTACTAGGGTAAAACCCGGGCGAAGCCGGGTACATCTGCTTGTATTAAAATGAAATAAACTGAAAAAGGTTGGCGTTCAGCCAACTGAAATATTGGTAAAATAAATGATATTTTGATCCAATATATGCCTTTTCAATTATATAAAAATGTATATATGTTAATCCTGAACATTTACATTACTAGCCATTAAAATTGCTACCCAAAAAGTCTTAAAAAAAAAAAGAAACAATTTCAAGGAAATAAAGAAATACTTTCGAATTCTCAAAACAGATGGCGCGCTAATGCATCATAATGATTAATATGTCTTAAATGTAAACTACCATGGTAGATTAAACTGGCGAAACCGCTGGGTGGGTTCACTACTGATGAGCCAGGCCCTTACATTAATTTTTAATTTCAGTAAGGACAGAAAAAAAATTGATTAATTTGTAAAGAATCATACGTGTCTATAATAGTTTTAAATTTTCATAATAATCATTATTCTAGTATTTATGTAAATAGACGAATTATAAAACTTATATTTTATATAAAATCCACAATTAGAAACTTTGATGGAGAAACAGTTCAGAGAGCGGCTTCAATCCTTATTGTAAAATCCAATGCTTTGATTCATAGGAATCAACTGTGATATATTTTGTTTTAGACTGGCGACCTAAACCTGAAGGGCCCACATCAGTTGACGTAAGTAAAATTTCCCAATTTTACAAATACAGACTTTATTGTTTTGAATGTCTGATATACAGTTAAACCTGTTTATAGCGCCCCCTCTTGGGACTCGCCACAATAGGGTGCTATAGAAGGGGTGCTATAGACAGGACACTTTTAATGTAAATGTTTACATTTTAATGTTCAAAATAGGGCGCTATAAAGAAGAAGGCGCTATTTAGTTGCTATAGACAGGTTTAACTGTATATTTATGTTTATTATCATTATTGAATAACAAATAACGGTAAATACATTAATCATATAAATTAAATACCAGCTAGTTATGTAATGTTGCCAAGTGTCTACGAGCAGGTAATTGGAGGCTTTGTATTGTGAATCAAAATGTAAAAAATAGTGTTATATTTACCACCATCCGAATATATTTTTTAAAATGATAGGTGATACCCTTGTCTGTCTAGAGTAAGTAACACTCGAAGTACTATTTTATTTATTTAATAAACGGAGATTTGAATTTATTTACTCAAATTGAGTTTTAAAATCTAAAGAAGAATAGGTAGCCTCTGACAGCAGGATTCCACGGTTCTCCAACCACAGGATGCTTGGTGTTTGGGTTACTAATTTCGTTATGGGTTGACTACTCACTTACTCCTACTTCAGTTTTTATTGAACATTTCACTTTTCTATCTTTTTTCCATGACTTCTAGCTTATATCTTTTTACCATTCCTCTAACTTTGGCCTGTTACACATTTTTGGCTTTACTCCTGCACCCTTTTTCTTGATTTTTGTCTATATTATACTTTTCTATCTTTTTCCATGGCTTACTTCTAGCTTATATCTTCCCAGCACTCCTCTAACCTTTGTTCTTTCACATATTTTGGCTCTACTCCTCCACCGTTTTTCTTGATTTTTGTCCTTCCTCTACTTTTTCTAGCTTTTACCCTTCCATCAATATTGCCAACAACTTCCATACTTCTGCTTCAACTAAGTAACTACTCACGCAGTTTTTCTCGCATTCCTCATCACACCCACTTTCCTAACTGTTTTAATCCGTTTGTTTGTACACAACAACCCCTTGTATCAATATCAAGGGGATATATCAAGCCACCAGGTTTCGGTTTCTTTTTAAATTTATCATTCACTTCTCATAAGGGTTCCATGAGGGACTCCTAAGGGTTCATTTAAAATATTGATTACTTGATAACTAATGCTATTCTTTTCTTGGTGGTAGAGTTTGATATATGGCTATTTCGACTCCATTTACTATTCTGATGGGATCTGGGTTTACATATACAGTAGAACCTCTATTTAATGGACAACCCGCTAGAAGACATCTCTCCACAAAGGACAGTTTTCATTTAAAAATTATAATTTTCACAATTTAGCAACTCTCTGGTAAACATATACCTTTACCTAAAGGACACTTTAGCTCTGAAATTAGGTGTTCTTTAAAGGGAAGTTCTACTGTACCTATATTTCATACTTTGAAAAAGAAAATTATCCCTGGGAACTTGATATTTCCACCTTAATTTAGTTTATATGAAATATTAGGAATTGATATATAGTGAACTCTTGTAATTCCCTGCAGGATGACGACCAATGCCCGGTCCCACCTCCCACCACGCCGCTACATCGGCCCAAACAGGCCAAAAGAAAGTAAGTTTCCATCCACAACATACACAGATCTAGGTGACATTAAATGATATTTCCAGACCCAACTCCGGCTTTGACAGGAAGAGTCCTGTCACCAAGAGACTCCTGAAGGTCAAACACCTTCTTAAAGATTTGAAAAAGAAGCTGCAGTACGTCGAGTACTACGGTAATTATGTTATTCCACTTAGATATAAAATCACAACAAGTGATTCTAAATACTCTCTATGGAATATCTCTAAAGATTCAATGTGAAAATATTTAAAAATTTAATTAAATTACCTGATAAACTTTTATAAAAATATTTTAAAACCTTATTCAATAAGTTTATTCATTACAAAAACACCGCCAGCTTTCGATCTCTCTCTCTCTTCAACAGGCGAATTTATAACTGAGAGTGAGCACGGGGAGGAACACGAGATATATACATATTTATATAGAGTTAAAATTTCTTTTGATTTATCTTTCCATTATCTCTAATACACGTGGTACAGGCCGCGATAATCAATGTGGTTAGTAGTTAGCGATAGCTTGTACTGTAAGTGTATCATATATTCACTCATGTAAAATTAGTTCAACCTATGTACTCACAAGGGTACTAGAACCCCGTTTACACTTAAAGGTGTATATGGACTTTGCAAAAATAGAGCACCTTTGGAATAATATTTAATGTGCCTAATGGGGCTTCAATCCTGAGTAATGGTTTTCGAAAATAGACGGCTCGTACATATCGCCAGACATTTCTTTCTTTTATACACAGTTATTTTTATCGTTTTTTCTCTCTTTCTTCTTGTTAATATCAGATGACTGATAGCGGCCTAAAACTATTGCAAAAATGTATGTATAGACATGTGAAGGCATACATGTATGACAGGGCAAATGTCCCTAGGGGGACATAGCGCTATAAATTGAAATAAATAAATAAATAAAGTCAAAGGCAATTTTTCAGTGAAAGGCGCTAATATAGAGAAAAAAATATTCATTTTTCCAATTTGAAAATTATCTTATAAAATAACTTTTTTCCTTGTTGCAGACGAAGCTGCCTGTACTGCTGCTCCTTCAACAAAGAAGGTAAATACATAACGCTACCCCCATATCTGATAGCCTTTCGTTTTTAAAATAATATTGAAACTATTCTGAATATATATATATGATCATTGAAATATTACCTTCAAGTAACCCTCCGCATATATTAAATATGCATAGAGACTAGTTGTAACTGGAAAACTGAGAACTAAAGAATGTAAATCACACACTTATTTTATTATCCCTGGTACACGTAGTACAGGCCATGATAATCATGGTTGGTAGTTAGCGACTGTTTTACTTAACTACACTACATGTCTACACATGTTAAAAGCAGTTCGACTTTTGCAATTACAAATCTGCCAGAGCCCCG
Source organism: Cordylochernes scorpioides (assembly GCA_030710605.1). Lineage (NCBI taxonomy): Eukaryota > Metazoa > Arthropoda > Arachnida > Pseudoscorpiones > Chernetidae > Cordylochernes > Cordylochernes scorpioides. Next base: position 19,032,742 of record CP092873.1, on the reverse strand, counting down.
GGGATCACAAACTTGATTACTTTAATATACCTTTTAGTTGTATATCTTATAGAGAAATAGAAAGCTATAATGTATTGTGTTGTATTGGCTGCATTAATAGTTGTGGTTAAATTTGAACACCTATTAATTTATTTTTGGTGATTTGTTCTTCAACTAATTAATTTCATAAAATTTCCTTCAAAGGTTTAAAGGAATCATGTTTCAATAGGTTTGCATAGCATATTTCATGAATTTTATTCCAGTTATAAGTGATCAGTTTAAGGATGTATATTTAAAGTATTTCAGAGATTTCAGTTAAACTTTTCAATATGTAAATTCCTTCTACACCTCTATATATATATTGTAGGCATTTGTGAAACAATTCGCCTGATGATGAGATTTTCAATTTCTTAAAATTGGAATTTTATATACGAGCATAAACCACCAAACCAAAAATTTTAAAGAGCATTTAACTAATGGAAATACAAAAAAATTTGCTCTGACCAAAGCAATTTCTTTTTACACTCAATAAAACAATAAAAAATGGGAAAAGAAAAACAAGTAATTTCGAAATCTTAATCTAGCCAGAATTTTCTCCCATAATACAGAAAAAAACATTAACTAGATGGTATATATAAGCCGAAATTACCTAATAGAGAATACTAATATTAGTATATATAATGCTGAACAACTATTCTACAACTATTTATTGTCCATTTATTAATGCAGACACCCAAAAAGGTTATTTTACATTAAAATTAACTGTTCATGATAAAATTGTGAAATTTTGTTCAAAAAATACAAAAATATTTTTCACAAAGAGTTTCTTTTATATATAACTAGCCGAATGACCCGGGCAACGCCCGGGTTTTACCCGATTAAATGTTTTTATTCAAATACTATTCGTTACAATTATAAATTGGCGCCGTGGATGTCACTCTTGTGAAACGTCCAGCTCCAAACTTTGTGTCTGAGAAGCGATATTTTTATAGAAAGATGATATAGCTTTTGTTTTCTGCTCGAATGAATGTTTTTCTGTTAAAAATTTGTTCCTGCGTACAAAATAATGAACTGGTTTCACCCGTGGTCTCTGCTTTTTGGAATTTTTCCCGATATAATTTTGTATCTGATAATCAAACATGATACAGCAATATCGTCATCATCATTTTCTGAATAAAAATATATAGTTTTAATAATTGATTTATATATTTTTTTAAAATAGCCTATCGTCTTCCCCGTATTTTTTACCTATGTATGGGAATTTTGGTTTGAATTAGTGAACAACTGCGAATTTGTATACCGGACATAGAGACAGACATACAAACATTCATTTTTATATATATAGAGATAGAGAAGAGATATAATTTTGTATCTGATAATCAAACATGATACAACAATATCGTCATCACCATTTTCTGAATTAAAATATATAGTTTTAATAATTGAAATATATATTTTTTAAAATAGCCTATCGTCTTCCCCGTATTTTTTATCTATGTATGGAAATTTTGGTTTGAATTAGTGAACTACTGCGAATTTGTATACCGGACATACAGACAGACATACAAACATTCATTTTTATATATATAGAGATATTAATATTTTCCCGATATAATTTTGTAGCTGATAATCAAACATGATACAGCAATATCGTCATCATCATTTTCTGAATAAAAATATATAGTTTTAATAATTGATTTATATATTTTTTAAAATAGCCTATCGTCTTCCCCGTATTTTTTACCTATGTATGGGAATTTTGGTTTGAATTAGTGAACAACTGCGAATTTGTATACCGGACATACAGACAGACATACAAACATTCATTTTTATATATATAGAGAAGAGATATATAGAAGAGATATAATTTTATATCTGATAATCAAACATGATACAACAATATCGTCATTACCATTTTCTGAATAAAAATATATAGTTTTAATAATTGATTTATATATTTTTTAAAATAGCCTATCGTCTTCCCCGTATTTTTTACCTATGTATGGAAATTTTGGTTTGAATTAGTGAACAACTGCGAATTTGTATACCGGACATACAGACAGACATACAAACATTCATTTATATATATATAGAGATATAGAAGAGATATAATTTTGTATCTGATAATCAAACATGATACAACAATATCGGCATCACCATTTTCTGAATGAAAATATATAGTTTTAATAATTGATTTATATATATTTTTAAAATAGCCTATCGTCTTCCCCGTATTTTTTTATCTATGTATGGAAATTTTGGTTTGAATTAGTGAACTACTGCTAATTTGTATACCGGACATACAGACAGACATACAAACATTCATTTTATATATATAGAGATATTTTTATATTAATTAACTGTGATGAAAAATGCTGTTTGTGGCGCATGCCCCCCCTGATAACCTATGGTCATCCCCCACTCATCTTCCTCTAACTTTACTCTTGTCATCCATGTTACAGTACTGAAGACAATATTCAGTAGCTGGTGTATATATAGACCGAATTTACATTAATATTATTTTGTATATAATGATGAACCTAGTTAATATAACTATTTATTGTCAATTTATTAACTAGAATGCCATTGTGGGGGCACCTAATAAAGATGCTTAACATTGAAATTAACTGTGACGAAATCAAAGTCGACCCTGTACTGATGAGAGCCATAGCATTAAAACATAGTATTCAGGTTGGCCTTAGTCGATTTTATAAAAACTGGTATATTGTGGGTTATTCACTATCCTCACCTAGAGGTTTATATTAAGGTCATGAACATAATGCAACAAGAGCCTATAGGAAATGCAACAATTGTCCTGGTGTGGAACTAACACCTACCCACATATTTTCATGCCCAGCAATGGCCACAGCCTTGCAGAAAATTGACATGGACCCAGAGAAGTACTTTTACACACCTAAGGTAGTGGACATTGCGACTGCTGTGATAGAGATACATGGGGACATCAGAGAATCTTCATTGGACACGACAATAACAACAACATAAAGCATATTTAAAGGGAAATGCTGTTCTATTGTTACATTAATAACTTTCTCCCGGAACTTTATATTGTATTCTAGCCTACAATCGTCTGTATCTTCACAAATGTAAACATTTTTTGGAAAATTCAACAAATTCCATAACTTCTTTCTTTAGACGTTATAAAATCGAACTCGCCCCTGTATGGTTCACAGGTTGATATCCCAAATCCCTGGTATATAGATTGACCTTTGACTAAATTTACCAAAACCTGGCGTTGTGGCTCATTCTTTTTATCACCATCGTTAAGTGTTTTCCTACCAAAATACCCCAGCCCATACTGTTGCACCAAGTTGCAGCTTTGCAGGGTCGTCGACCTTGGTTTCTTCCTTCTTGGTGTTATACACGTTTCCCGAGCGGGTTTCCGTATTCAAAGCAAATAAATAAAGTAAAAGTAAATAAATAAAATTATATAAAAATAAATTACCTTTCAAAGTTATTGTGTTTATTTATTCGTGGTCTTCCTCGTATGTCGTGATGCGTAGTCTCCCCCTAGGTCCTCTCTCGCTCCAATAACCCATCAAGATATATGTACAATAAATATTACAAAAGGAATGAAACTATAAAAAGGAATTATGATAATCTAAATATTCTGTTTTAAATAAATATTAAATATCATAGGATATTTTGAATAAATTAAAATTGATGTAACACTTCCCCCTCTCCAGAGGTTGTCACGTCCTCGTGAATGACCTCATCCATTCTCTCATAATAAGGCTTGATTCTTGAAACATGAACTATCAGAGGGTCTTGGCCCGGATTATCTTTCGGTTCTATTAGATAATTGACGCTAGACATCTTCTTTAATATTCTATATGGACCAAAATATTTTCTCAGAAGTTTCTCACACTTTCCTATTTTCCTAATTGGTGTCCAAACTGCTACTAATTCTCCTGGTTCGTAGCTTCTTTCCAAGTGTTTCTTGTCATAGTTCTTTTTAATTATTTCTTGAGTCTTTATTGTGTTGTTAATAACTAATTTTCTTGTTCTGTATATTTTGTCTAAGTGATGTTTTATGTATTCATCATAATCATCCTTGTCAATGTCCACCGAGATATTCCTGTCGTCCAAAAGAGACGTGGGTTCTCTTCCAAACATCAGGAAAAAGGGAGAATATCCTGTGGTTTCCTGAATTGTAGTATTGTAAGCGTGAGTGATGAACGGGAGTATTTTGTCCCAATTCTTCTGATCAGTTATCACATAAATACTGAGCATATTGATCAATATTCTATTTAACCGCTCTGTCAATCCATTAGTCTGGGGATGATAGCTCGTTGTGAAGCAATGTTTAATCATGCACATTTTCATCACCTCTTTCATTAAATTACTGGTAAATTGAGAGCCCCTGTCACAAAAAAAAAGATATTGCGGGGCTCCGTGCCGGAGAAAAATATCCTCTACTTGAAATTTTGAAACTTCTTTCACTGTTGCTTCCGAGACTGCTCTTGTTTCTGCATATCGAGTGTAGTAGTCCGTCAGCACGATTATCCATTTTTCTATTTTTCGTAGATGGAAATGGACCAACAAAGTCAATTCCAATTCTTTCGAAAGGAAAGTTGGCTGGGGGAATGGGTTGTAGTAGTCCAGAAGGTAATTGGTTTGAGCCTTTCCTACTTTGGCAAAGGTGACACGTCTTAACGAATTCTGAGACACCCTTTAGCATGGATGGCCAAAAGTATTTACTCTTTATTCGGTACATGGTTCTGGCGACACCCAGATGGCCATTCGACATATGATTGTTATATTCTTTCATAATTTCTCTCTTTTTATTCTCTGGAACCACATGCAACCACGCCCTGCTTTCAGGGTTCGGGTTTTTCTTAAAAAGACATCCATCTTCTTCTTTAAAGTTTTGCGCAATAGATCGCCTGCCTCCATTAAGGTTTTTCTTAACATTTTCGATAAACTTATCCTCTTCGTCTGTTATTTTATTTAAAAATAGCCTCTCAAAATCCTCATCCCAATTAGTTTCTGGTAAGGGTCCCCTAGATAAGCCATCGGCGTCCAGATGCTTCTTTCCTGATTTATGTATTATATCGAAGTCATATTCTTGAATTTTCAATGCCCATCTTGCCAATCGACCTGTTGGGTCCTTCAAATTTTTGAGCCAGCATAAGGCGTGATGGCCTGTCACTATTTTAAAGTGTCTTACATAAAGGTAGGGCCGTAATTTTGACATTGACCAGACAACGGCCAGACATTCTTTTTCAGTGGTTGAATAATTTTGCTCCGCTTTACTTAGGGTACGACTCAAATATGAGATCACCTTCTCTTCGCCACCAATGTCTTGGACAAGTGTTGCACCTATGCCGATGTTGGACGCATCAGTATGAATATAAGTAGGCGCATTTGGATTGAAGTGACCTAAAATTGGTGGACTTAATAGTGCTGTTTTTAGGGTTTGAAACGCTTCCTCTTGCCTTTCTGTCCAGGTAAATGATGCATTTTTTTAATAAGGTTGGTCAAAGGGTCAGCAATTTTAAAGAGATATCTTTGATAAATGTTCTATAATATGAGCACATTCCCAAAAAGGATTGAACTTCTTTGACCTTTGTGGGCCGAGGAAAATTTCTGACAGCTTTTATGTTATGTTCCTCGGGTTTTATACCATGTTTGCTCGTTATATAGCCGAGAATCTCCAATTCTTCAAAAGCAAATCGGCATTTTTTGTCGTTTAATCTTAAATTATATTCACGAAAACATCTAAAAACAGCTTCGAGTCTTTTGAGGTGCGTTGGAAAATCCGGGCTATATATGATAACATCATTCAGATAACACAAACAAATTTGCCATCTCAGATTTCCAAGCATATTCTCCATATTTCTCTCAAAGGTAGCAGGCGCGTTACAAAGTCCAAAAGGCATCACGTTGAATTCATATAATCCATGTGCTGTAGTGAAAGCTGTTTTCTCTTTGTCTCTTTCTTCGACTTCAACTTGCCAATATCCAGATCAGAGGTCTATTGCTGAGAAATATGTGGATTCTCGAAGAGTATCCATAACTTCGTCTATTCTAGGCGTTGTGGCTCATTCTTTTTATCACCATCGTTAAATGTTTTCCTACCAAAATACCCCAGCCCATACTGTTGCACCAAGTTGCAGCTTTGCAGGGTCGTCGACCTTGGTTTCTTCTTTCTTGGTGTTATACACGTTTCCCGAGCGGGTTTCCGTATTCAAAGCAAATAAATAAAAGTAAAAGTAAATAAATAAAATTATATAAAAATAAATTACCTTTCAAAGTTATTGTGTTTATTTATTCGTGGTCTTCCTCGTATGTCGTGATGCGTAGTCTCCCCCTAGGTCCTCTCTCGCTCCAATAACCCATCAAGATATATGTACAATAAATATTACAAAAGGAATGAAACTATAAAAAGGAATGATGATAATCTAAATATTCTGTTTTAAATAAATATTAAATATCATAGAATATTTTGAATAAATTAAAATTGATGTAACAATATGCAACCTCAACAATAACAGAGAATTAACAACAACAATTTCAAGAATCAGAAAAGGATATTTTGAAGGAATGAAGATAAACCCAGACATGACTAGATCCTAAAGGAACTGCAATAACTGTCACAACACCCAACTCACTCCGGACCATATATACAGTTGCCCGGCCATCCTTGCAGCTCTCTATATCACAGACATCAATCCAGAAGAGGACATCCATATGGACAAGGCACCTCAGTTGGCCAGTATTGTGATCAGGGTGCATTGACCGATCTGATCTGCTACATGGACAAAACACCACCACCAAGAGTTTTTCTAAGATAATAAACATAATTCAATTTTAATGCATTTGTTTTACAGTAAATAATTGCAATTGTCCCCACCCCCTCACTCACTATATGGCGATCTTTTAAGGTATTTTCATTTATTGGTTGTAAACAGTAAATAATCTGGATAATATCCACTTTATATATAAAAACCTACAAACCTATTGATGTTTATTCATTTTGGTAGATAATTCATGGGAAATCATTAGATCTCTAGAAACACTTGGTTATAAGCTAGATGTACTTAGTGATATCATAATTGGAAAAATCCTGAGTGGTAAACTAGACAAAACAACAAAGCGTAGCTGGAACATGACAATTGACAGTAATCACATACCCTCCTGTTCAGAATTATTGAAATTTTCAGAAAACCATTCAAAGGCACTTAATACGAGTGAAATAGAAAATGGATTGTCCCTAATTAAACGCTCCATGAATTTGCAAGTACACAATCTAAAAATACTTCATGAATTTTTAATCGAATTTTGTTTTAGTAACCATTCATTTAATACATTCAAAAATATGTAATATTGTAAAATAAATAAATAAATTGTTTTTTTAGTGGTTAACTGTTTATGAGGTAACTTGTTATTGCTACAATATAAAGGGAAAAGTGACTCTTTTGGTACAAATATATTGTATCATATTTTATGTCATATGTATTATTGAGGTGAATATCAGTCGAGGTGGAAAGTAGTAAAAGGGTTTACATTAGAGACAAGAATATGTAATACATAAAGTATGCTTCACGATTTTTCGTGTCATCCTTGCGCAGGGGCCATGCATTTCTTCTCTGTATCGTTTCAATTTTAGCATATGCACCGCCGAACAAGCGTGTACAGCGTACAAGATTTTACATCTTTGTTGATTTTAAATCTCAGAGAGTAACTGAAAGTTAAGCAGAGCTCAGAGTGATGTAGTCATAGAATTCTGGCCACTAGGATAAAATCCTGCTTTCTTAATAAGCTGCTCAGATAATGGGCCTAATGCATTAACCTCTGAGATCTCAAGAATTCAGTTGGCAATTTTGTATGATATATATTATATAATCTAAAAACACAAATATATTTTATTTAAAAAATATATATATATTATTTTTATTTGTTGACAATTCTACTGTGTTCACCATCGTTTTTAGAATGATTTTCAGTTTTGTTGTAAATATGAGTAGTTAACATGTCTATTTTTTTAAATTTACTAATATAGAATTAATTTCATAAATCTCTATTATATAAAAGTCAATGTCTGTCTGTTTCGCGATAAACTCAAAAACTACTGAACCAATTGGTACCAAATTTTGCATGTCGTTTTTTATAAACCTGAGGAAAATATTCGGCTACATTTTGATTAGTATTTCTGGCTATTTCTTTTTTTCATTTGAAGAACTTTTTTTTACGCGGAGTAAATACGAGGCGAAGTAACAACACGAGGCCAATTAAGCGACCAATGAGCGTTCTGCATTTCTTTTCAAGTTGCTTGCGTACTTTTTTTTAAATATCTTTTTATACGAGCGTCACTTTTTTTTACAAAAGTATTGAGAGAAAAATTTATATTACTAAGTTACGGTAAGTGCACACAATGCAATTTTAAAAACACTTTACAAAATTAGCGTTACTGTATGTAAACAATGGCTTTCATATTTTTTATTAATTTTTGTTCTGGGCTTTGTTTTTTTTTTTATATATATCTTTCTTCTAATATATAAAAGTCATTGTCGTCTGTTTCGCGATAAACTCAAAAACTACTGAACCAATTGATACCAAATTTTGAATGTCGCTTTTTATAAACATGAGGAAAATTTCCGGATGCATTTTGATTAGTATTTTCGACTATTTATTTTTTTCATGTGAAGATTTTTTTTTTGCGCGGAGGTAATACGAGGCGAAGAAACAACACGAGGCTAATTAAGAGACCAATGAGCGTTCTGCATTTTTTTTTTCAAGTTGCTTGCGTACTTCTTTTTAAATATCTTTATTAATAAGAAGTGTTACTTTTTTTCACAAAAGTATTGAGTATTGAGAGAGAAATTTATATTACTAAGTTTACGGTAAGTGCACCTAATGCAATTTAGAAAAATAAACTTTACAAAATTAACGTTACTGTATGTAAATAATTGCTTTCGTATTTTTTATTAATTTTGTTTTGCCTTTTGTTTTTTTTTTTATTTCTTTTAAAAAAATAGTTCAAAATGCAGTCGCAGTCATTAGCAAACACATATGTTTGCCTATTTTTCATGTGCTCTTTTATTTTTTACAGAAAAATATTTACATGCCAGTATTTTGGATTAATATTTTTATAAACCTTTTTTTTTTCTTATTCTTACTGAGAAGATGGGCATCTCAGTCAAGATCCATCGCAGTTACTCATTCAACTCGGGCAATTTCAAGGGTTAATGCGCTGGGGCCGGTAACTCGGGGGTTGGGTGAAAAAGCTGCTATCTATTTAAACTATATTGATTTTGAAACAACTAAATGGATTGCAAAAAAATAATTAAATCAAATATCTAAACACAAATATAATACAATTTTTGCAATCCCACACGCTTTTTTCCTGTGGTTTATGTGTTACTTCTGTATTGCTATTCTATGGCACTTCTACTATTTATTATTGATGTACTTTCATTATGAAGGAAATTGCACTCAAGGGATTTCTCGGGCGAAGCCGGGTCATTCGCCTAGTTCTATATAATTGTGAAAATAATTAATGTGTAATTTTTCTTCAGGGAATTAAATATAAAAACTACTTGTAAGTGTATAATTGTTGTTCTTTTATCACGACTGCACCTTCAATCTTTTATCATGATAACCTTTATCTAACCGCAAACAAATTATTCATAACATATATATCTCAAGAATTTAAAATGTTACATCAGACTATATGTGGTCTGAAGATGGTAATCTTCTTTCTATATTTCATTATTAATATTGTTAATTCTTGAAATATAACTTGAAACAATAATGTATGAATCCTTAGTAACCTTGCTTCCCAATATTATATTTTTATTTAAGCTCTTTGCTATTCATATATTTCAAATTTTAATATTTAAACCCTCTACAATCATTATAACCTCCATGATAAAATCAATATTTTTCTCATTATCTCTTTTTTTACAGGGATAGATAAAAAGTGCGGGAACTCTTCAGCGAGGCCAATCATTGACATTCACGCGGAGATGAAACTGTAATCTCTTCAGCGGGTAACAATCTGATATCTGAATCATAAGAAAATGTCCCTAAAACTGGAATGATATAAAGTGGAATATTGTTCTGAATATAAAATGCAAAAAGGAACAAGAAGATCTCGCCTTCTCCAAAGGAAAACATCTACGCCTCTATCTGGCACATCTCTCCAAACAAACATTCCTCAGAACACAACCAAGCCACGTCAAGAAGAACACTATCGACTGAATTAAAGGCTCATGAAAAATACTCGAGAAATCACAGGAGAAATCTCCTATTGAAACTTCCACCTAAATAAATCTTTTCAGAAAGAAATTCTAATTAACTACATCGGAGCCCTTACGCAATTAGATAATTGTTTGCACAGATAGAAAAATCTTTGGATGGCGGTCTAGCTCGACCTAAAATGGCTGAGGTTCACATCATTGATGGGCTGTAAGATAAAAGAAGCCTTCTTCAAAGGTCAACTCTACAATAAAATGTTCAAAAACTACTAATTGCGGGTTACCATATATCAGCGAGGCTATTATTAACTTGCAAGTTCTGAAATTTTTCTACTAGGTGCTTTCAATCTCTCGCTCCGTGAGCAAGTCTGGAGAATACACCTGGTTCGATTGAATTCTCATGAATGGAGTAAATATCACTAATCTTTCAAATATGATTCTGTGCTCAACAAAGGTTTCTTAGCAAAGATGTATCCCGACTTCAGCCTTTTGTGTTCTAAATGTTATTGGATGATCGATGAAAGAGGGAACTGCCACTTGATCATTAAAGCGGCATACTTTCTCCAGCCATATAACAAGGAAGTCTGTGCGACAACCATTGTGACTCTCGACTCTCTATACCTATAAACTTCACAGCTGGCTCAGGTGGATATATCAAACACCCCAGCGCCAGATATTGGCTCAGCAAAATTTCGCTATTCTGTTTGGCTTTTAAACTGAAATACTCATGTTTCGCTCCCACTGATATTTCTGATGGCCAAATGTTCTGTCCAAACATGATTAACAATAAGCTGGTATCAGAAAGCGTCCAGATCTCTTGCATAGCTCCCAAGCATTCTCTTCAAATAGATCGAACTGCTTGGTATCAATAATGGGGCTATCACGAAAGTCATATTCTCCTTCTCAAACCTAAAAAAAAGCTCTTATAGAAATTGGCCAATAAACGATACTTCAAAATCACTTTCTCAACTTCAAAATGATTGAGATGGAGGTTTCAAGTATCCTTTGAAATATTTTCGTCAATATCAGATCAAATACCAAGTACTCGCATGGATTTCCGCCTTGCCTACCTTAACGCGGGTTGCCTTGCTTGCATGTGAACGGAACCCCGAGATCGACAAAAATTTCCTTCAGAAGACAAAAATCAAGATTCTTAACAGCAGAACTTCTGCATGGGAGATGAAGCAGTTATTGTTTTCGAATTTGGCGATAATATATCCAGATTAATTTCAACTTTGGGCCTGTTATCCAAGTACTCAGGCAACGGTTTACATTTTCTGACAAGAAGTCTATCCAGAGTTTAGCAATCTGATGTCTTAACATCGATGGAGGGGCGAATTAATTTCAAGATGAAGTCTTGTGTGACACACAACGAGAACCTGTCAGCAAGAGAAATACGAATAAATATAATCAAAACAATATTAACCTCAACAATCAAGTCTCTTGGCAAACGACTATATAATAAGAGAAAAATTGTTTGATAAAACGTCGAGAATAATATTTTTTATCAGGGCGGACTATCCATCTCTGCCAGCTTTCGAACGTGCTCATCGATGTGAAATCATGCAGAACACTATCTATAAGATTCGAATAATCGAAGACAAGGGGTTAGAGACATGGTTTTACATGTAGGAACACCAGTAGTTTCCAATGCTGCGTGACTTCAAGCTACACATTCTAGGATTTTGGCAAGGATCAGATATCTAATTCCATTGGCCGTCTACCAAAAACGAAAACGCCATCATTGGATTAGTTGCCATTTGAACTGATTAACGTCTTTGAAGATTGTTAAGAATTCTTTCCATTAACTCTTAAAGAAGTCCCAGAATTACGGCGCCATGCTTCCATCCATGCGGTTAAGCGAATATGACTGATCTATACCCGCATTATTATCCATGTCTCACAGGACTGTGATACCAACGACCAACTATTTGGGTCTTAAGCAAATGATCTTTCATCTCCGGAACATCATTCCAGAATGCAAGAGTTAATCCTTTCAAATATGAACATATTGCTACCCTGACAAGTCGCCCAGCTTGCAGAGAAGAAAACCGATGTCCATCATTCCAACTTAATTATAGTCTGTACTTGATGATACGCTCTAGAAAGGTTTCCTAGTGTCATTCCTACTCTCCGCTGACTTGCCACTTGTCGTCGTGGGGTGGGACAGCAGCAACAGCAGGAATCATTGGCGCTAGGATTACCTCTATTATATACCTGCTCAACAAGTTACGCCAAGGCAATGCTTCGAAATCAGCGTTTTTCATTGTCTGCGTTGGTTAACTACTACTTCGTTTGTTTTGGCTGATTGACCAAAATAACATCTTAGCATATGCAAATAATATCTGTCTACTCATTCGCCGATATTGACAGATGAAAAATGCCTAATTCTTCGAGGAACTCAGGCGTACCTCAGCAATAATAGATACTTTCTTTAAGAAATGGGTCTTATAGTATTGCGGATGGAGTAAACGCACCGACTCCTCATTGGTCATCACTTGAAATAGGAAGATATGACCCTCGTTACTTCAACCCAATAACAAGCGCCTAAGAGTAACAATTGCAATAGTTTCTTGAGAAAGTCATCGCTAGATGGTCTTGATTTTCCACGGATTCTTGGGGAATTAAGCCAGAGAGGTAAAGCCTTATTATTCTACGATATTCAGTCATATCTGCCCAGTAATACTATCATCTCAAGAGAGTATGCAAAATTGACGCTATCTGTTGTGGGGGATCTATCGCATCTCATGGTTTTCTATTAACGTCCTGGCGCGGCCGATCTCCGTGTGGCAATAATATTCACTCATGATGGACAAGAGTTCTATGCGACTGGCCTTGCGCATCCAGGTTCATCTTGGCCGAGCAATACCGCGTGCGCGTTTAGTATCTCAGCCACAAGTATCGAACCTGTATTCATAACCTGGTTCACATCAAAGCGTGCTTATTCACCTTTCAATGGCCATCAGTATTACAAACCTGGATATTTAAACGAGGTCTGAACAAAGAAAGACATTGGGATCAGTGCCTTTGTGAAAGGTATAAATCTAAATATTTATTAATCATTAAAAGAAATAGAATGAAGTGAATAAACTCCACAAGTGCCGGATGTAGCCCGTTCATGACGGTCTTTAACCTAGAACATTGCGCGAGTTTTTGAGACCAAAGGCCACTGACTGAAATTTCGCTGTACTATAAGCCTGAACAGGAGATACCTGATGTTAATGTCTGAGAAGCTGATCCATCTATTCATCTTCGGGTGGGTTTCTGTCCTCTATGAAGAAAGAAGATGCCTCCATCCGGGTTAAAAATTTCCACATTAGGGCATTAATTTTTATCAACTGGGTGAGGAAAGGCTTCAGATTTAGCGCCTCGTTTTACTGCTTTGGAGTTGCAACCGCGATGCGTTGCTACGAAAGGATATGAGTCACATAATCTAGTCGCTTAAGCACTTAAACTCTTCACCAGGAGAAGCAATCAATTTTATCTCAAGACTCTTGAAAATATGGCCTCAGAGGTGTCTGTCAACTCTGATAAATTCTGCGGCGTTGGTTTGGTTTATGGAGCACCGTATGGTTTTGCTATGGGAATTCTTGCACCTTAAAGTCACTTATATCTTGACCTGCACAATCACTGCTTGGTATTCTAGGTATTATGGCTCACCGGAGGCATCTTGGCTCGGCCTGTCGGCCAAAGGTAGAGTCGGTCTGAAGAAAATTGCGCCATTTTCGACTGGGCTGAATGAAAGTGTTCAACCATCACCGCGCCGAAACATCAATGGCTACCCTCTGTTGATCCTAAGTCAGGGGATGCGCCGCAAGTTTCTGACAACTATCTCTCGGGTAGTACGAGGAAATTGCTAAGTCTTTGGGAGCCCGAGTCCAGCGTCCTTGATTATTGTCACATAGAAAATTAGGAATGACAAACTTCAGGATGAAAGGGCAATTTATTTAAGGCGCGCAAGCACAACTTAAATATAAAATACCAGAGATGTAATGAGATATATTTTAACAGAGTACAAAAAATATACAGTAGAAACTCCCTGTAAAGAACACCTAATTGCAGAGCCAAAGTGTTCTTTAGTGAGAGATGTCTTCTTACCAGAGAGTTGTTAATTTGCAAAAATGGTACTTTTGCAAATGAAAACTGTCATTTGTAGAGAGGTGTCCTCTAAAGGGGGGTTCTACTGTATATCTAAAAATTGATAATCTGTTATAAAATAATAAATATGTTGATACAATAGGGACTACAGGGATTTCTACCCTGAGAGCATGAGGGTTCTCTGCGTCTGGAAATATCAATAGGGTTTTAGGGCCACTATATCTTCTAAATACCGAATTCTGGCTTAAACAAATGCCGTGACTTCTTCAAGGGCTCTCCTGCCATGCTGCGTTTAACCTGTACTGCGCTCCTGATCCAGTGGCATCTAAGGTCCTATTAACAGCATCTACTGAAGGAAAACGAAATCATCAGCCATTGGATGGTGCGCAAAGAGTAGTCATCCTGCGGGTCTAAAGAACGCTAATTACCCGCAACATCATCAGCGTTGCGCTTGGAAATAGCTCAGTACAGATATGCACATCCCATTGAAGAAATGCTGACAAGATAGATGTACTCCTCTACCATATACTGGGCCGACCTGTCTAGCAACTATCTCTCAGGCCACAACGCGGACATTGCCCTTCGGCTGGCTGACATCCTCATCCAAACCATCCTGCCACGAGCCATGTCACATGTGCCTATTCGAATCAAGCAATATATCTCTTATCCACAGATACTAGAGTTGCCGAGCTGCCCGATCTCTGCTCCGGGTTGTATTCGCCTCTTGCGACGTGCCCCAGAATTCGCATGCCTGTTATTCAGCTTCGATATATAATCCCGAGACAATGAAGATAACTGTGGTAGCAGAGGTTTTAACAAGTACATATTTAAGGTTAAGGTGGGCGATACCTGCCACTTCATCGACATGCCTGCTCTAAAGGAAAGAACCTCGGCTTTCCATTGATGACAGAGTCATTTCATCAGTGGTAGACATGTGTATATGTTAAATATGTTCACATGAAAATTTATCATTTTACAACAAAAAAATATATTTTTTCATTATAAACACAAATATATCTGTATTATATTTATATATATTATTATAGTATTAAATATATATATAATATTTATATTTCTTTTTAATTTCTACTCGAACATTCTCTCTCTCTCTTATAAAATTATATATAGATAGAAATCACGCCAGATGGATGATTATCAATAGATAAATAAAATCCGTCTCTTCTGTCTAAATAGATACAAAAAAAGCTAGGTGCCATTTATTGACCGTTTTCCTCAAGTTAGGGAATTCAGGTCGGTGATAAATCCACACACCAGCTATTTTATGGAGACTGACAATTGATGACGTCTAATAATTGGAGTTTATTTTGACGGAAAACGGGATCTTTATTTTTTTATGAAATTCTATATGTGCATATTAAAGACCTGTTAAAATCTAAACCTCTCTTTTTTTTTGTGTGTATAGTTCAATGATATGAAATATTGAGCTTGAGAATAAAAATATTCTTTAGCAAATTTAAAAAGCGCTCGCTTCCTCTCTGTTATTTTTTATATCAATTTTTCGTTTTATCATCATTTTCATTATTGTTAATTTCTCAAAAATAGTATGGACTGTGCCCTTTCCTATATTGACAAGATATCAATAAAATATGTGAATTTGTCTCTCTCTGTTATTGCTCTGTAACTCTCATTAAGGAGTCCGATGAAAACTATCATATGGGTAGAGGCAAGACATATCCACAATAAAGTAACTAAATGTCTCAATGTGAATATAAATTTGGTCTTTCTGGTAATATTTATCTGAAATTAAAACCTTCCCCAGAAAACTAAAGCAGAGCCAAAAATTATCCATAATGGCCATGGCATAATGGGGATGAATGAACGACAGCTATTAATAATTCCAATGAGCCCTCGTGTATCTATGAAATGAGAGTTTCAAGAGAATTGTTTATTGTATAATTCATGGTGATGGCCTTTATACAGATGTAATGTTTCTTCCTTTTTTTTATCACAAGAGAATATTCTATAATTGGTACTGTGTACATCAGTCCTGGACCAACGGATTCATGACGAGTCTTTAGTTAGAGAGTTTAGGGCTCGCCTCACATTACAACTATTATAGAAAGGATGCTTTTACTTCCTCAAATGACAAAGTTTGATCATCTTCCCGGCCTAAAGAACAGCAGGGATGAACCAGTCCGAAGACCTCACTAGACCCTTCAATCAGTAGTGGTGGTGGTGGTGCTTATTTCCATGGTTAAACCAATTCCTGAAATTCACTCCTCTCCAATTTTGTGATGGTAGTTATAGGCCTGGAACATAGATCTTCTATTGTTTATTATCATTTCTGAGCATAATAAGATATGTTCCGGAGAAGCTTCCGCACTATTGCATTTTAATAAGTTATTGAAGGGTTTTTTTCCAGTTTGAAAATTTAAGGTTTTTATATGGCCACTTCTTAGTCTTGCTAAAGCTGTTTGTTGATTTCTATTGAGTTTTTGAAGTTCTTCTAATTGTCTCAATGGTTTGTACCAGTGATGATTCGGATAAGCTGTCAGTTTTGGGCTATTTTATTTTTTATACTTATATATTTTTTCAAAGTAAGATAAGTGCTATTGTTTGGTATTTGACACGCTTTTTTTTTTGCTAATTTGTCTGCTTCTTCATTAAGAGGTATGTCGACATGGGAAGGGATCTATTGGAAGTTTATTTTTATTTCTTTGTTTAGAGTTTTGAGTTTTTTTGTTTATTAATTTTGTTGTTTTATCATTTATATTTTTTGGAGATGAGATAAGTGTTATGGCACTTTTGCTGTCAATCGGTAGTAGAGACAGGAAATGAAAGGGACTTTTATGTTTTGGAAAGGGTCTCATAGTCTGTACTGGTTTTATTTCAAGCAAGCGTACACCTCTTCACATGTTCTAGAGAGGCACATTGACTGGGAAAGATGAAGTAACAAGATTTTGAATCCACATGTAAGATATCCAATAGTAAGGTAACGAGCTATCCACATATTTATATTACTTATAAATACGAATGTTTCTTTTACAATTCTAAGAAACTTTCTACTGTCTATACTGAGATATAAATCAATAGTTATAACAAATGAAAACATTAAGACGCGAATGTTTCTATTCACAAATAAATCACACTTCTACTGTCCTTACTGCGATGGGAAAATATTGGGAGGGCTTTGCTCATCAGTGGTGAACCCTCCAGCGGTTTCGCCAATTTAATCTACCAGACCGCTTCATTAGAGCTCTAACACTGTATTGGATCATTCTGCTTTTATATGCAACACTGTAAGATGGAATCTTAGAAATGGTATTTAGGAAAACTATGGACATATGTTTTTAGGACAGTATAGTTATATAATTATATAACAATAAGTAGTTGGAAGGCCCCGCTCATCAGTGGTGAACACTCCTAGTAGTTTTGCCTATTTGATCTACCAGACCGCATTTTGAGCTCTAATACAATTATTCTTTAATACATTATAAAGGACTGCGGCGTATGATTATAAACAATACTTAAAGTTGCACCGCATAAGTTTATTTTCTATAAAAATCAATATTTTATTTCAAAGAGAAATATCTAGTATTTCTAACTTTTTTGAATGACGTATGAAAGGGTGGAAATATGAAGCGTAATGGTCTATATATAATTGGATGACGTATGAAAGGATGAAAATATGAAGAGTAATGGCGAACGGAAAAATAAAAGTGTCCAGGGGCGGGAATCGAACCCACAATCTTCTGCTTACCGGGCAGGTGCCATGTCCACTAGGCTACCCTGGACATATTTCTCCGTTCGTAACTAATACTTAAAGTAACTTTTAATACATTATAAAGGACTGCGGCGTATGATTATAAACAATACTTAAAGTTGCACCGCATAAGTTTCTTTTCTATGAAAAATCAATATTTTATTTCAAAGAGAAATATCTAGTATTTCTAACTTTTTTGAATGACGTATGAAAGGGTGGAAATATGAAGCGTAATGGTCTATATATAATTGTATGACGTATGAAAGGATGAAAATATGAAGAGTAATGGCGAACGGAAAAATAAAAGTGTCCAGGGGCGGGAATCGAACCCACAACCTTCTGCTTACCGGGCAGGTGCCATGTCCACTAGGCTACCCTGGACATATTTCTCCGTTCGTAACTAATACTTAAAGTAACTTTAATACATTATAAAGGACTGCGGCGTATGATTATAAACAATACTTAAAGTTGCACCGCATAAGTTTCTTTTCTATGAAAAATCAATATTTTATTTCAAAGAGAAATATCTAGTATTTCTAACTTTTTTGAATGACGTATGAAAGGGTGGAAATATGAAGCGTAATGGTCTATATATAATTGTATGACGTATGAAAGGATGAAAATATGAAGAGTAATGGCGAACGGAAAAATAAAAGTGTCCAGGGGCGGGAATCGAACCCACAACCTTCTGCTTACCGGGCAGGTGCCATGTTCTGTTTTACCTTTCCTAGACATCCTTATTATTCGCACCCCTCAGTCTTTTCACACCTCTGTTTTTCATAAGAAGCATATCCCTCCCCAATATACGCAATTCTCCTCCAATAGTCCCATCTCCTTTAAAATTAATACAGTCAGGACCTTAACTAAAAGAATTGTTACCCATTGTTCCTTACCCATTTTTAAAACAATAGAAAGATCTAGAATCCATTCCTTATTAACAACCGCTGGTTATCCCATAGATTTCATAGTAAAACATACTTTTGATCCACGTGTCCAAAGAACCACTACAATTCACAGGGCCACTTGTTGGCTCCCGTTCTCCCCTGCCGCAGTATCCATTTCCAGAGTCCTACGACCATACGGCATAAAAGTTCTCTACAATAGTCCCCCCAGCTTAGCCACCATCCTTAGACATCACATCACCAAATCTGACAAACCCACCCTACCCATAAACTCTACCGGCGCAGTTTATTCCATACAGTGCCTGGATTGCCCAACTTCTTATGTTGGAGAAACAGGAAGAACTACTGGCATCCGTATTTCAGAGCACAGGCGTAACATCCGCAATAAAGATCCCAAATCCTTAATTTTCACGCATATAGCACAAACAGGCCATAGTTTTGATCTCGACCATCCTCAAGTTAAATACCGGCATATACATAACAAATATCACCGACTCTGCCTAGAATATATTATTTCCACACAAAACAATAGTCGTAACCGCAAAATAGACCTCCCAGACATTTACCAGATACTTTATAAATAGCTTGTCTTTCACCCCCCCCCCCCACCCCCCACCCCCCCTCTTATATCTCAGAGATGGTTGCAGCACTGGGTGGGACCCTCCTTGGTCTGGTAGATTTCAACTTCCATATACTGTTTTATTCTTTGTTCTTTTGGTGTAGGGATGTCGCTGTTTTAATAATAATTTTACCTTAGTTTTTAGTCTCTTTCAAGTTTATTGCTTATTTTTTTTTAGTCGTCATGCTTGTATTATGTAAATTTCATTTTAAATATTTATGTTTTATTCTCTTTTTACGCTATTTTCTCTTCAATATGTAAATTTATTGGTGTATATATTAGTTTTTCTCCTTTAATAGCATGTTAGCACGTTTTACTATCCACGCCCGATGAAGAACGTTCTGTTCGAAAGCTTGCGGTAATAAAGAAATCTACACAAGAAGCTCCTCTTATTGTTTATTATTGTTTTAATAGAAATATCTAGTATTTCTAACTTTTTTGAATGACGTATGAAAGGGTGGAAATATGAAGCGTAATGGTCTATATATAATTGGATGACGTATGAAAGGATGAAAATATGAAGAGTAATGGCGAACGGAAAAATAAAAGTGTCCAGGGGCGGGAATCGAACCCACAACCTTCTGCTTACCGGGCAGGTGCCATGTCCACTAGGCTACCCTGGACATATTTCTCCGTTCGTAACTAATACTTAAAGTAACTTTTAATACATTATAAAGGACTGCGGCGTATGATTATAAACAATACTTAAAGTTGCACCGCATAAGTTTATTTTCTATGAAAAATCAATATTTTATTTCCAGGGTAGCCAAGTGGACATGGCACCTGCCCGGTAAGCAGAAGGTTGTGGGTTCGATTCCCGCCCCTGGACATTTTTATTTTTCCGTTCGCCATTACTCTTCATGTTTTCATCCATTCATACGTCATCCAATTATATATAGACCATTACGCTTCATATTTCCACCCTTTCATACGTCATTCAAAAAGTTAGAAATACTAGATATTTCTCTTTGAAATAAAATATTGATTTTTCATAAAAAAGAAACTTATGCGGTGCAACTTTAAGTATTGTTTACAATTATTCTTATATAGACGAGTGACAATGAAGGATGGAATCTAAATTATGGTGCTTTATAGAAAACTACTGGGATGAGCCTTTAGACAATATAATTCCATATAAATATTGGCATCGAGCAATGCCGCGCAATAAATAAAAACAAGAAATAAAATAATTATAAGGTAACACACAACATCTATATATAAGAAATAACACTATCAAACACAATTGTTTGTTATGATATAGTAGCACGCCATCTGTTATGAAAATTCGAAACTATTAAAGACGCGTATGAGTCTTTCACAAATTGAATAATTTTCTCTACTGCTCTTACTGCAATGAAAAATTAACGGGAGGGCTAGGTTCACCACTGATGAGCCAGGCCCTCCCATTAATTGTTCCATTGCAGTAATGTCAGTAGAAAGTTTTTTAATTTGTAAAAGAATCATACGCGTCTTTAATAGTTTTGAATAATAGCAATTTTTTATTTTACACAAACAATCCTGGACCTAAATACACTAAGCAGACAACACTTGATTCCAGCCCGGATAAGAATATCCGAGAACTAATTGTTGCCCTCTCTGATAAGATGGAAGATTGGCATGGGAAACTAGAGACAAAGTTATCTTCTGTTGAACAAGGAATAGAGAAATTGGATCGTCGCATACAACAGTTAGAAACAATGATGGATAACACTGCAAAATCAGTCTCGATGATCTAGGAGAAAATAAGAGAAATGGATACTCGAATAGAATTTTTGGAAATGAAAATGAGAGAAAATAAACCTAATTTTCCATGGAGTAGAAGGAAATGAGGGTGAGGATCCCGAAGAATCCTACTCCACTATAAAACAGATAATTGCCGACAAGATGCAGATACCGGAGAAAATTAATATCTTAAAATGCCGTCGGCTGTCCAAAAGGGCTAGGGCTCCACTCCTTGTTAGCATTCCTGACCACAATGAAAGAATGAAACTATTTAAGAATGCATTTAAGCTTAGAAACTTTAAAATATACATAAGTAAAGACTACACTCTTGGGATCAGAGAACAACGTAGAATATTGATCGCCAAAAGAAAAGAACTTTTAACAAGTGGAACTTTTGCGAAATTAAGAGACAACAAGTTGATTGTCGCAGGCATAAAGTACCAAGTTGTAAATGGAAAAATTGTCAGTCCAAATGGGGCTGAATTATAGCAAATAAACAAAAATAATCTAGAGAAAAAATGTAATTATTTAAAAATAAATAAATCTAACCAACATATACCTTTTGATGGAAATCAAAACAAAGCCTGTCCACCCAATAAAACACTTAAATCTAATATAAACTTTACAATTACACACCCACGAATCGATGTTGACAGCTCAGAAACTTTACAGCCATTGCAAAATAAAATACATACAAATAAATGTTCACAAAAAAGTTCTGAGAATAAAAAGATAAAAGATTTCACTATAAAAGCTAAAAAACCTTATACATGCAATTCTAATTACTTGAAATCTGCTAAATGTAAAAATGCTATTGACATTTTATACTGGAACATAAATGGATACATGAGAGCTAGTTCATTGTTTGATCTTCTCGATTATGTAAAAGATTATCATATTTTTGCACTTGCAGAAACCTGGCTCGACCGCAATATACAAGTTGACATACATCAATTTACTATTTATGAATCGCTGGCTACAAGATGCTGCAAGACTGGAAGACCGTCTGGTGGAATACTGGTCGGAATCAGTAATGCTTGCAAATTATATTTACAAAATAGTAATTGAGCCTAACTGGATTTCAATTTGTTTTAAACAAACCTCTGTATGTAAACTATGTGTACTAGTCGCATATTTACCACCTGGTGATACTTTTAAACTCAACTTAAACAAACTATTTAGGTTTATTGAGGAAATATTATTATGTGGCTATGAAATAATGCTGGCTGGTGACCTTAACATTCGAACGGGATCTATGGGCGGTTTTCACAATATATTTGCGCTCTCTTCAAATATTTTCTCACAGCGTAATTCCAGTGATAAGATGATCTCTCCAAATGCAACCCATTTTGTTGAGTTCCTCGACAATAGTTTACTGACAATATTAAATGGCAGATCGATAGCAGATCAAAATGGCAATTTTATTTACATCTCAGACCGTGGCTCTTCGGTCTTGGATTACTTTGTGGTGACCCCCTTGCTTTTGGATCTAATTGAGAACTTCCAAGTCGAATGCTCTCCATACTCGGACCATCTCCCTATCACCTTGTCTGCCCTTATAGTGCCCGGTTCTGATCTCAGAATTACTTCATTACAGTCGATGGTGAATTACTCGAGACATACAAATCCAACACCTTTAACAAGTTATAGATGGACACATGAGAACTCACAGTTTTTCTCGCAGGCACTAAATGAAATACACCTGAATTGGAATCACTCAATAGATAGTACAATGAGGCTTTCAACTGATAAAATAATTGATACCATGGGCAAAGCGGGGATGCAGAGAAGATTTAAAACATCGAACCTATATTCATAGCCCTGGTTTGATCGAGAATGTTATCTAACAAAAAAAAATACTAAATCCCATCTTAAAATCTACATGAAATCAAAAAAAAAAAAAAGAAACAGACCGTGTTAACTATATTTCAAAAAATAAATTCTATGCTGCATTAATTAGAGATAAAAAGAAAAAATACTACCAATCATTGCATGTAAATTTACCAAGCAATACTCATGACTCTAAAAACTTTTGGAAAACAATAAGCATTTATAAAAAAAGAAGTTTCATTCAAGGAAACATATCGCTTCAATAATGGCACCAATTTTACGACAAACTACTCTCATCTGAAACATCAACAGAATATATCCTTCCTATGTTAAACACGCTTTCAGTGGATACAGACTTATTGGCGGAAATTACAATGAAGGAGATAATAGAAGAAATATCGCGTTTAAAGAACTGTAAGGCAGCTGGAATCGACGAGGTACCGAACGAAGCAATTTAGCTCCTTCCCCACAGTTACTTACTGTTACTAAAGGATCTATACAACAGAATACTAAGATCAGCTGTATTCCCATCCTCCTTCTCGAAGTCTATTATTCATCCGATTTTTAAAACTGGCGATTTTGATAATCCATCCAACTACCGCGGAATCTCACTGCTGAGCAATTTCGCGAAACTATTTATAGCAATACTTAGGTCCCGCCTAGTCAAATGGATTGAAACTAATGATATTATCCCAGAGAATCAAGCGGGCTTTAGATCTGCTCACTCATGTCAAGATCATATTTTCATATTGACGTCTGTAGTCCAACTTGCCCGAAAGAAGAAAAGAGGTAAATGTTACTCCTTCTTCGTAGACTTAAAAAAGCTTTTGACACGGTTCCTCACGCATTGCTATGGACAAAACTAGTCAAAATAGGACTGAATCACCGATTTGTCAACTTAATTAAATGTTATTATGAAGACATGACCGCTGCGGTTCATTGGAACAATTCTATCACTGAATTCATTGAAATTCGTTCGGGGGTGATCCAAGGTGACCCACTATCTCCATGCCTATTCCTACTCTTTATTAATGATTTGATTAAAATATTTGATGACTCGGGGTTGTCAGGAATATACATACCCAATTTCGGAAACATACACCTCCTCCTATATGCCGACGATATTGTTCTGATCGGTGATTCTAAAATAAACCTTCATTTGAAAATCAATATACTGAAAACCTATCTAGAAACTAACTTACTAACTCTGAACGAAAACAAGTCAAGAATAATGGTTTTCCGTAATGGAGGAAAGGTGGCGCGTTCAGAAAGATGGTATTGGGGTCAAAGTCCTTTAAGTATCACATCAAAATATACGTACCTGGACTACCCGCTAACCCCTTCGATTTCTTTCACTCAAGTTGCCTTAAATTATAGAGGCAGGACCATGGCCGCGATGGGTGCTGTGGGGGAGATTATTTTGAAGTTCAAGCTCAAATCCTTCCATGCAAGTATGAGATTGTTGGATTCTATGATCTTGACAGTCCTACTCTATGCGGCTCCAATCTGGGCACATGATCAAGCCTTAATCTTAGATAGAATCCAGGATACCTTTCTCAGACGTTTTCTGTGCCTTCCAAGCTATACTCCGGGCTATATTTTGAGGGCCGAAACAGGAAGAAACTCTCTTGAAATCACAGTGAAAAAACTAACTTTAAAATTCTGGACTAGAATTGTGAAATTGGACGGTAGCAGGCTACCTTCAATTTGTTTGGCACATTTGTGGGACATTTCAATTTCTTCAAAACAGAATATCGGACTAGTAAAAAGTATAACAGAGCTACTTAATAACACCGGCTTCTCATGGCTTGTTGGATGTACAGACGTCAATATTCTACAAAGATACATCCGCCTAATTATTAGAACGGCAACCGATCAGTCCTTGCAGCTGGATTATGTAAGAATAAGAAAATCAGTACTCTACTCTCACTATAAATACTTTCATTTATCACCTACAATGAAATGCTATCTGAATGACAATATCTCCTTAACCTTAAAGAGAATCATTGTACAAGTAAGAAGCCTTTTTGTAGTACAGAGAATTAATCATGTTTCACTATTGAAAACTAAGACCATAAAATGTACCTTATGCAACGGTGAATTTAGTCTCGATTTTCCACACTACATGTTCTACTGTACGGCAATGGAAGAAGAAAGAGAACTTCTTCGTCAAGAGACCGGCTATAATAGCAATTTGCCTTATGTTTTAATGGCAAAAGTCGTAAAATCCAAACCCTTTGCATTCGCTTTTTATAAATACTGGAAATCAGCTCAATCAAAATATTCAGCACAGACACCGGATCCAACTCGATAATTGGTCGAGGTCAATACCCAATATTTGTATATAACTACGATGCTAATTTGTTATTTATTTATTTTGTCCTACAGGGAGAATCCTGTATGGCACGTGTGCCCAATAAAGGCTTTTGTTGTGTGTTGTTGTTGTATTTTACACAAAATCAAACCTTAACTTTTATTACTACTGCGATATATAATAGTGTAAGGGTTTGGCTCATCATTGGGGAACCCTCCCAACAGGTTCCACAAATTTTTAGCTTTTTAGAGATCTAATACTGTATTTGAACGATTCTGATTATTTATGTGAAAATGAAGGATAGAATCTAATCCTTTTTTTTTTTTGGATTATGGACATAAGCCTTTAGGACATTATCTTTAAGTTTAATTTTCAAATTATTTCACTTTATTTAACTACCTTGGGTTTTCTTCTATCTTCTTTATTTACAACCTACCTATTTTTTAATTCACGAATATAGGATTCATTTTATAAGTTATATATTACTGTGTGAAAAATATTTAATATATAATTATTTTCAAGTAAAAAATTTAAAATAAAAATTACTTGATAAGTAAATAATTATATTTTTCCTTTTTCACGACTGCACTTCCAATTCTTTATCATTCCAACATCAGAACATTATAATCATAACAAATATATATTCAAATACCCATATACATATATTCCCAATAGTTTATTCAGTAGTTTTGGTGGATAAATAACAAATATATATTTCTAAAATATCATAAAGGTCCTCTCCCAACAAAATAAACGTCAAAACTAGACCCCATCTATTGACCTCCGCCGCAAACTAACGGCCTTGGGTCGGTGACAAAGCCACAACACCAGCTTTGGCAAACTGAGAAATCTCTATCTAGAGACCATAGTTTTTGTCTAATAGCCTTCGTCAGCCTAGGGCAGAATTTATTTCAATGAGATTCACAAGGGATCTAATGGAATCTTCACAATCTGTCAAAGACGTGTTTAGTTGGCAAAGTGACTGGGCCAAATCAATTGTCAAAATATAGATGGAAATTTTCCCGGCATGAAATTGTTCTAAAATATATAAGGTTCCTTCCCGTCATATTTAAAGGCTAAACTAGACGATGGTGTCAAATTTTCCGTCTAAATATATATTTTTCTTAAAAAGTATAAATTCAACAGGAAGTGGAGGTTTATCCTGAAAAAATTCATTTAAAAAATATCCGGTAGTCAAACTCTCACTCGGCTAGTTAAATTCACTCATAAAATATTGAAAACAGATTATCAGATGTTGAATGAAGTTTAAAATGTGCATATCGTTCACAGGAAGTAGTAAGCCCACCTTCAGATTGCTGCTCCCAGACGACCAGCGAAAATGGGTAAGATTCACCTCAAGGTATTATTTCAGGATGACATGAACTTGTCTGTTCCAGATCCGGGCTGATAGAAGCACCTCCACAATCAGGCAACGTGGAACCCCCAGTTCTTGAAGGCAAGATCATATATTTTATTTAAACGAGAGATTTCTCTCATAAAGATGTCGAGTAAGGCGTATTTGTTCCTGGGAATGAGATTTCTTTCGAAGCCCTTATCCCACCCTCAAAATCACGGCCAAAATAATTTTAAAAATCTGAGTGGGAAGCATTAAGATTCAGAAAAAAACTGATTCTTTGTGAATTATTTATATTCTATCATATTTTTTTTCTAATATATATATTATGATATATTTTGGTAAAAAAATGAAAATGAGTAATAAAATGTGCTGACAATGCCTTGGAAAAATAGGATAGGGGCGACGTACGAAATCTCGTCCAAGACACTGCGAACCTCAGAACGGCCGTGTATCCTCTGATTGAGAAGTTATAAAGACAAACCTAAATAAACATCAAACTTAGTTTTATTGAAGTCTACGGAAATAGTCGTGTTTTTAAACTCCCACTTTTAAACATCAATATCTTCCATAAAACGTTTGATTTCAAACCATAATTTTGAGAGCATCAAAGCATTTTCCTATCAGGAAGGGTTATAAAAATTCAAATGTATTTGATTACAATCAAAAATTAATAAATGAGCTAAGATAAATTGTGAGATTAATGAATTACAGATGTGCCGCCCATAAATACTTGATAAAATTGATTCCAAGTTGCAAGAACTCAGATGAATAATATCAAATTATAGTTCGAACAATTAAAAATTTTATATTTCGAAAGATAAGTACTGAAAATATTCTAAATCTGAGATAGAGTTCATTCAATATACATATTATTACTTGTCTATCAAAATGATCATATCCTTAAATACTGAATATATGTTACAGGGGCACCAAAATTGAAAACCCATGCTGTAGGGTTATACAACCTCGGAAACACCTGTTACAGCAATGCAATAGTCCAATCCTTGGCCCATACCACAGCTGTTTTGGAAAATTGCCTCTGGAATTGCAAACCCGAAAACATCAATCCAGACAGTATCAGTGGCGGCCAAATCATTAAGAGATTTGGAAATCTTCTTGGCGCTCTCTGGAAAGAAGAAAACTCTTTCAGGCCCATTGAATTCCATAAGCAAGTTGGAATGTTCGAGAGCAAGTTCGGAGACTACTCAGAACAAGATTCGATGGAATTTTTGCAATTTCTACTTGAACACCTCCACAATGATCTCCATCGGGTTTCTGAAACTGACCCTATTGCGGATGGCATCGATGAAGGCAGTAGATTCTGGCACGAATATCGAGCAAAGGAAAATAGTCCAATAGTCCATATGTTTGCAGGACAAACAGTCTATGCCACTCACTGTCAAAACTGCCCAAGAACCTCGCAGAATTTTGAGGCTTTCTGGCATCTTTCCCTACCAATCCCCGAAAATAAAGACATTTCTTTGCTGGACTGCTTTGACCAACTCTTCGTAAAAGAAGTCATCAATGACTACATCTGCCCTGAGTGCAGCAAAAAAGGATCTGTAAGAACAGTCAACGTATTGAACTGGCCCAACATCCTAATTTCACAATTGATTCGATTCCCCGATTTCGGAGGAGGCAAAAACAATTCAATGGTAGACATCCCGCCTATCCTGGATCTGGCGAAATTTGGATCAGAAGCAAAGTATAAACTGTACACCATTGTCAACCACTATGGAACCCCACATACAGGACATTTTACATCGGTCTGTAAACATCCAACCTCTGACGAATGGTTCACCATGGACGACCACAGAGTGAAGAGCATCAATTCTAACAAAGTGATCACGAAGAACGCCTACATCTTGTTCTACGAACGTGTGAAATGAATAAATGATGCGCAGCACCAATTTTAACTGACGATTCTTCAATGCTAAAGACTGCTGCAATTATAATGGCAAATCTATTGGTATGTAGATTTTATATTAAAAACTTAAAACTCTATATTGCGCTTATCTATGTTTGTCCCCGTATATTAAATACGTTCAGTATAATTTTAAACAATATTTTTATAGAGATAAAACTTACATGTAGGTTGATAAGATAAATTTGATAGTGTTTACCAATCTATTTGATTTAAAACAGGAGTCAGGGGCAAGGACTTACAAGAGGTTGGCTGAGAGTAGTCCAGAGTCAGGCGATGGTACAGCTGGCGTAGTGACGGCATTGGAGAGTTCTATTCACTAATCATTTATTCGAGATTTTTCACTGAGTAATATATGCTGATTTTTTATTTATTTATTTTTTTTTAAGAAAAACATTTCCGTAAATATGCAAACATGTATATTTTGCATTAGAGAAAAACAGTTATGTAAATATAAAAAGGATATCTATAAGATATGTGTGGGTAGATTTTGTGTTGTATTGTCTAAATAAAGGCTTATATTCTGTGGTTTCTTAAGATTTTGAGGCACCAAATAAAAATAAAACAATACACACAGAAAGTCGCTAATCCAGTAATCTCAAGTTGCAAGAATTACCGGCTTTAATTAACTACCTTTATGTAAATAGGAAATATGTTACATCATACAACGCGGTTTGATATGGCTCAACTTCTTGCTATTTGAATCCTTTATATATACTCACAGATTGGTGCCATTCAAAAATCATTATGAGGTAAAGTTTCTTATATAATATGATTTAAATCTATATTACTATTAATTCACATGAAGCTAATAGTAAACCTTAGAAGAATAATTTTATTGTGAATTTTCTAAATGCGTCATGATCGTCTTTATGATTTCATGATTAGAATTAAAACATATTTGTAAACGACCAGTAACTTTTCTAAATTTATTGAATGCTTAGTCTATATACAATGTATGCTCTCATAATTTAAAGTATATAGTGATTAAAATCTGTAAAAAACCAATGGTATAACTTTATTTTGTAAATTAAATGTTCATATATTTTCTGCAGATCGCATTGTGTCGCCAACCAGCGCAGATTTTCGTTTTGTTTTTGCTAATAATATATAACTCTTCTTTCTTTATTTGGTGAAATTATTTGACTTCCTGTATTATGTATCTATAACCTCTTATGTAGCTGTCTCTTAATAGAGAATTTATATATATATGATCATATATAAGGATCATTATATGAAGAATAATATTAGAGAGAAATATTTTACATTTTTTTGTTTTAAACACTATAATATATTAACACAAAGCAATAACGCGCGCGCACCATCTATACATATAAAATGAGGATTCAAAAGCACGAATGTTTCTTTTATACATAATACAAACTTGTACTGTCCTTACTGCAATGAAGAAATATACTGGGAGGGCTTGGCTCATCAGTGGTGAACCCTTTCAGCGGTTTCGCCAATTTAATCCACCAGACCGCTTCTCAGAGCTCTAATATTGTATTGGACGATTCTGCTTATATGCGCAGCACTGAAGGATGGAATGTAGGAAATGGTTTTCAAGAAAACTATGGACATAAGCTTATAGGACAGTAGAATTACATTCAAATATTTGTATCGAGCAATGCTCTTCCGCAAACAATAAAGACAAGGCCAGTTAGGCATAAATTAACACAAAGCAATAACGCGCCATCTATACTTATAAAATGAGGATTCAAAAGCACGAATGTTTCTTTTATACATAATACAAACTTCTACTGTCCTTACTGCGATGAAGAAATATACAGGGAGGGCTTGGCTCATCAGTGGTGAACCCTCCCAGCGGTTTCGCCAATTTAATCCACCAGACCGCTTCTAAGAGCTCTAATACTGTATTGGACGATTCTGCTTATATACGCAGCACTGAAGGATGGAATGTAAGAAATGGTTTTCAAGAAAACTATGGACATAAGCTTATAATAGATAACATACATATGTAATTTTTTTTTTTTAAGTATTTCTCAAGGTATTATAGATCAACAATATTATAGAATAAATAAACTTCCTGAGTAACTCGTTAACAAATTAATATTAAATAATATTTTTATATGCATTATTATATATATATAAATATAGTATTTATAATTAATTTGTTAACGTGATAATCCTGTTGAAGGACTGACAAGTCCGAAGGCTTGAAAATAAAAAGTTGTACAAAAAGATAACCCTGGAAGCTTCATTTATTTCATAATATTATAAATTGGAGAAGAAACGTTTATGTATGAATCATCAATCTATATTACTTCGTATAATATATTTCATGCCTTGTATTATTTTATTAATCTTTGTTGTTTGTTGTCCAGGCTTTGACCACGGCCGGTCCCTCCAAGATCTTCTTTAATTATTTTTTTTTACTTTTTATTTAAACATATATAACCTTTTCTTTTTAACGTTTCAAAATTCAAAAAGGCGCTTCATTTATATGCGCAATTATTGGTTAAAAAATAATATTGGCATTATAAAATATATTTGATCCTTTGCCCAATCAATCCCTGGTACTGTTTGGGCAGGGCGAACAACCCAGATTTTCTTGGGTTTTTTTTAACCAAGAAAATCTGATCTAGTGTTTGAGGTTGTTGACTTCATTTTAGAGTTCCAGGGACTCACCAGTTCTAGCATTACCAGCGTGATGTTCAGAGATGTACCAAATGGTACGAAATGTTATGCATTGCTGGCGATATTGATGCCGCATTCTGTTATGAAATGGAATTTGCGTCTAAGGAATGCCATATCCTTGTATCAAAACTGAGCAGTAAATGATTGGCAGCAAAAATGATGAAATGCCGATGACATTAACGTGCATCATGAATTTTTAATCCCATTGTCCTGAAACAGCTGGTAGTGTTAGGATGGGAGAACAAGCAGATAAACCTGCTCTTCTGAACCAGTAAATTCTGGTGTTTGAAGTTGAGTACCTCAGATCTGGTGATCCAGGGTTCTACTCTGGCAGGCGTGGGTGGGAGCCTGCCAGGGGAGGGGGGAGGCCCCTCTCGCTCGAGCAGTACCAGGGGATCAATGAGATGGTACCAGATGGTACAGTTGAACGTTACCAGTGCAATGGCGCCATGTCACTTCTCAGGGAAATAGCATTCCTTTTTGAAGTTGAAAATATCGATTCAAAAATGGATAATGATTGAAACCAACCCAGATGGTTGAATGATGTTGCAAATGAGGAAAGGTTTTTGTCCAAAATGTTCTGAATATCTGAATTGATTGGGCAAAATTTAATACTACGCGGATTCTCAATATAATAATAATTCATCATTATTCTTCTCAAATTGACTTGGCAAAATTTTTTCAGAGTTGGCTCTAAAGGGCAAAAAAATAAATTTTCATTGAGAAAATACTTCGGAAATTTTTGGTAATATAAAAAAGGGATAAACGCATAAATATATATAATCAAATTCATATATGGAATTTTCTTGAAATGATAAAGTACGAAATTTTTGTTTACTTATTCACGTGAATATAGAAGCTGATATTAAATTTGCATATAGAATATATATTAAAATATATTTCTGTTTGAAAATGTGTATATGGTAAAGGATCAAATATGAATTCAATTCAATAAGATTTTCCCAGATTCTAATAATGTAATCACGAGCAATATATAATAGAATCTACTGATAGATTCTCAAAATTATATGAAATGTAAAGGCCTCCTACAATCCCAACAAAATTTCAATGAGCGAGCATTTTCACCAATCTGTTAAATTGTAACAAATTTGAAAAATAAAAGGTAAAAATCAAATTTGTCTATATTTCTCACAAAACACACATTTTGAAAATTTCCAAAAAAAGGAATATACATAATGCATTTAATATTGTAAGCCACTTTTACACAAAACATTGAATGAATATATTTAAGAAAAAATTCTAATTCGCGATTCAACGCTATATTGAGTATTATATTTAAAATTCTTTGTGTGTGTGTGACAGTAACAATCAAAATCTATTTATTGACTCCTCATTCAATATTTACAGAACCAATTCAAATCGCTAGAATAAATAAAAAAATAAATATTTGCACAATCAGCCAGAAAGCCACCGCGCGAGAGTTCTCTTCCAGGCGATGACGGGGTCCTCGATGCCAACCCCCAGGCCAACCTGTACAAAGTACCGGTAAATTGGGGTCTTCGCTGACGAAAGGCAGGCCAGCTCGTCGTCCTCGAGGCTAGTCTTGAAGAATCATGCCTGTAGGTCAGGGGGTCTTCCGGTGATGTTGAAGGCCTCCCAGACCTCCAAGGGGCCTGATGTTCTGGCATCCAAAGGATCGGTGGCCCAAGGAGCCGTCGGCGGACTCGCAGGCAGGGGAGGGCGGACCGGCCAGATGCTGGATAGTTTGGGGGAAGCAGGGTATGCAGGGCCAATCGCTGAGCAACATCGCCATGCTAAAAGGCGCGGGTTAGAGGGAGGCGGTTGGCGATCTCGGCGCGGTGGTCGGAGAGATGGTACTGGGTTCTCGTGTAGATCTTCACACGATCCACGAATCCCGCAGGTACGAGGATCCTGTCCGGTCGGCTGCTCTCGATGCGGTCACTGTGGCTAGGTACCCTGGTGCGCAGTGTCGAACTGGGTGGCTATGTCTACCAGCGTAGCCGGATCCTGAAGAGTGGAGAGGGCATCCACGGAGACCGATGAGTAAAACCGGTCCGCCCTGATATTGGAGTACCCGAGGACCAAGGCTTCCTCTTAAATATCAGCTGCCGCTATTAGCTCAGTTGACAGATTACAAAGTGCCAGGCTCCTACACCGAGTGGCGAGCCCGCGCGCGTTGATGGTGGCAACGCGGAAGCTCATGGAGCCTATCCGCTATGTAGGCCTCGGGCCACCACGAGGCGCTTGTAGATGGAGGAGGCTGAGTCAAGTCGCCTCTGCGTGAGAGCACGGACCAGCTGGTGCCAAGCGGTCTTCTGGGTGGCTGTGAGGTTGGTTATCAGGGACTTGAGCTTGACAGTGGAGAGGAGGGCACGTAGAACCTCTTTCCTTTGGAGACCAAAGTTGTTCAGGCTCGGTAAACAGGGCCTCGTTTTCCTCCATCACATCTGCCCATATCTTTTGGGTCTCTTTAGCACCGTTCGATGGCGACTTTGTTACAAGCCGTCCGCCGAGCTAAAATATGCATATCCCTCTCCATCGGGCACATTTTGATTTTTAGCAATTTCTTGAATTTTACTTGAAATTTCGTTTTTGAAATTAGTTTTCGCCACCTTCTCTGCATTGGCTTGGAGTTCTGAGTTGGACCTTTCAGGCACACGTGCATCTCTTAAAGGGCATTCAGCCAATACTATATTTGGTACAACTTCCATCACACCCTAGCAAAGTCGGAAAACGGCGGAGCTTGAAAAGGCGTGGCCACTCGCTCTGGTGTGTGTGTGTAAGCTTATATCCATATAAAATTTTAAAATAACATTAATATTCACACTGAATTTCATCCTTATATTGGTGAATTAGTGGTTTGTACTTCTTGAATCAGTATATTTGTTGTCATATTTTTGAAGAATTTCAAAAGATAATAAGAGAGAACCTTCCTCTCAAAGGTTTCCAAAACTATATTTATTCCGTTATAAATAATAAAATCTATTTTTATCGTCGTTAAAAATACATTAATCACTAAAACATATCAAACGAACTTTCCAAATAGGTTAATAAATAATTTATAATTTTTTTATAGCTTGTTTTTGTTAAAAATTAACACATTGTTAAATTTATATTTT
Organism: Cordylochernes scorpioides; assembly: GCA_030710605.1. Lineage (NCBI taxonomy): Eukaryota > Metazoa > Arthropoda > Arachnida > Pseudoscorpiones > Chernetidae > Cordylochernes > Cordylochernes scorpioides. The sequence goes on along the minus strand of CP092873.1, from coordinate 18,998,294 downwards.
TTCTGAGTAGAAAGTACTCATTTTATGAGATAAATATATTTATTAAAGAAATGGGAAATAACCATTCTAAAGGTGATATATATATTTTAAATTTTATATATTTTATTTAAATATCTTTAACGCAAAATAATTCAATACAGAAAGCATTCAGTTAACGAAAACGTAGAATATAAATTATCATATTAAAAAAAATGATATCGAGTTTACAGTCAACAAATTCACTTGTACAATAATATTGTGAAGGAAGAGTCTGGTAATCCTTTCACAAAACACTGATGCGAAATTCGGTAGAAGAATTTGCAGTGATGATTATTTTGTGGGCTGTTGCAAGGATTTAAATCGGATCACTAAATAGCAGAAAGGAGAGGGTAAAAGACTCCTTCAATCCGTATGGCTGACGTCCCGAAGTGGATCTCCATTATTCCACAAATATAATATATAAAATAAACTTGAAGTTTCTTTTGAATATTTAGCAAAATTTTGACAAAGAAAATACAAAGTGAAAGATTGAATATTCATATATTTACTTGAGTTTTCCTATGTATTTGGTGAATATTACTTGTTGCATAAATTGAGAAAACGATTTTCAAACTCTCTTAGAGAAAGGAAATATTTTTGATTTTTATGATTTATCCATATCTTGTTCAATAAATATCATGAAATATAATAAATTAATATGCTTTCACTTTTGATTTCATTATATAAATAATTAAAATAAATATATTTATTTTAGAAAGTTGAATGATTCGTGAAGTTATGGGAAAAAATTGTTTCTTTAAAAATGAAATTTATTTTTTGTGATACGTTAACAAAATTAATTCTTATCATCTGTCATAGTTTTTCTATGATTTTTTATAAACCGATTGTTTCAACCCATAATACTTGTATTTCTATGTTGATTTCATGATTTCTTCATGGAATATAAATTCTTCAAAATTGATACTTTTCGTTATCTCAATATAAAAATAAAATTTCAAACCAATATAAATGATCGTTAATATATATTTTTAATATTTTAACATTTTCTTCTCAAACTATATTGGAAATTAAAATGCTTTCATTACTTCTTTTGATTTTCATTGTGAAAAGAAAAATTAAACTAGATTAATAAATATCTAAAAAATATATTTCCATTGTTCTCCCTCTTCTTGACTAAATAATATTTTATTTAAAGTTCAGATTTATTTAAATTGGCTTGGCAATTGGATATTAGCAATTCCAATACATTAAACGTTATATGAAAAAACAATAGGAAAAATCAAAAATAAAAAGGTCAGGTGTTGATATTAAGAATAAAAAAGGCATATCTTGACCAGGAGCACATGTGCTTTTCAGAAGGCAGAGCGTCATCTGGTGGAACGGAAATCAATTCTGCCTGCGCTCTGCCTTCTGAAAAGCACATGTGCTCCTGGTCAAGATATGCCTTTTTTATTTTTAAACGTTATATGTTTTGTGAGTGTTCTTGTTCGGATTGATATTTTTGTATGAATATATATAATTACTTTAAATAAAAAAGCATATATTGGTAAAATAAATGATATTTTGATCCAATATATTCCTTTATATTTAGATATTCATTTATGGATTGCTCTATTTTTCAAAAATATATATAATTACATTTGTTGAAATTGACAAATATCTCGTATTTCTATGAATATAAATAATTATCATCGGACCAGTGACGTGCTACTCTGTGGTGTTGCTCTAGATATACAGGGTGATCCAAAAGTCCCGCACAACTTTAAAAATTAATAACTCCGCGAATATTTGCGCTAGAGCAATGCGGTAAACACCATTGTGTTCAGGATGCAATGGGATTTTTTATGGCAAATAATGAAAAATTCGAAATTGATTTTAGTTACAACTTTATTCGCTAGATGGCGCTCTACCAGAATCAGCGATTCAGCGGCCAAATTGTTTGATAAATTGAAAAATATAACTGATCAACACGTATTTTTCCTTTTTGAATACCAGGAAAGAACCCTAATAATATCAAATGATAAATTAATAAAACACCATTTCGCCAAATGTTAGAAGAAATGGTTAACGATTTTTTAATACAATCTGAGATATGTAAAATAGGTATATGCAAATTAAAACATGTAGCAAAAAAAAATCTGATATTTTAGATGCGGTTTGCTGGAATCCTCTCAGCTATTTAAATTTCGAAGATAATAAATTTCTATTTTTTTTAATTCAACTCTCTCTCAGTATCGATTATATTTATTTTAATTCATTTGAAAAATATTTATCTATCTCTGATGATTTATTTTACTCTGGAATGCCGTTGTTGTTGTTGTCGTGTCCAATAAAGAGCCTCAGATTCTTTTCGTTTGGCCAACAAAAAATGTCCAGCTTATATACACATATATTCTTACATAATGAGACTTTAAAGAATGCAAATAATCTTAATCTATTTACATACACAACACATCTCCCCCTTAATAATACTCCAGTCGGTCTAGGGGTTTCCTGGCTCTCTGAGGTCTAGGACTGCGGACGGGCACTTGCACAGCGGCAGCCTCCGGTTTAGGAGTGCAAGAGGGCACGTGCACAGCAACAGGCCCTGGTATAGGAGTGCAAGAGGGTACGTGCACAGAAGCAGTCTCCTCCTTGTTTCCTGATGTAACCTCTGGAACCTCCTATTCACTTTATTTTCTGACTTCCACCTACAGGCTTCTCTCCTGATGTTCGAGGAAGTATCAAATTTCTTGTCTCCACTTGTTTCTTTCTCACAGGCCGCAATTGATTGATATGCCTCTTATACACGACGCCCTCGCAACTTATAAGGTAGTGACGGTAGCTCAATAATTCCAAAATGGTACCTTTTTACCGTTTAGGTCCAGTTGCATAGTTGCGGAAATAAAGCTCGCAACCTGTAGTAAACTGCTCTTGCCTTCTTACGGCCTCATGAAATACCTCTCGCGGATTTCTCATCTTGGTATTAAATTCGAGAATCTTGATCTTAAACTTCTCTTCATTAGCGGTTCCGCCGGGGAATTCCTTTATTACAGTTTGGGGAATGCTCTATGAGCAAATAGGAAACTTTGTAGATTCGTCTCTAAATCATCCTTCCCATTATTCTTTCTCAAAAGGTTTTTAAACTCTCTTACAGATCTCTCAGCTAAACCATTTGTACTAGGATTATACGGACTGGTCTTAGTGTGCCGTATACCATTCATTTTGGTAAATTGCTCGAATTCACCAGAGACAAACTGTCTTTCGTTATCTGTAACAAAATATTAGGGCAATCCAATTCTGGCGAGAATTTCTCTAAGATGACTTATAATCGTTTTCTGGTAATATCTTTGATGATAAAAATTTCTATCCACTTTGAGTATGCGTCCACGAGAACCAAAAACATTCTTCCCATGAACGGACCCGCTTGATCAAGATGAAGTCGATGACACGGTTTTTCGGGCCAAGTCCATTCCGAGATGGTAGCCGGGGCATGCTTGCCGATTCTTGGCATACTCTACATTCTCTAGTTAACTCTCTGATGTTACTGTCTATGCCTGGCCACCAGAAAATACCGTCTGGCAATCATCTTCATTTTAACAATCCCCATGTGTATTTCATGCAAGTCATTTAAAATTAAAGATCTTAATTTTTGGGGAATTACCACTCTTTCACGCCATTCAAAATAATCAAACTCCAAATTTAATTCCTCATTGATCTTATTATAAGGAGCTAGTGGGTTTTCCCTCAGTACCCTTGTGAATTTACACACACACACACACACAGTTGCCTTCTCTAACATTCCTTAATACTATAGACAGTATTTTATCTCGGGACGTCTCATATGCCACTTCCCTAAAAGAGAACGGTACCTCATTCAACTTCCTGAGAAGAAGTACCTGGTCTTCATCAAGAAACTCCCTGACACTCGATTCTAAAGGAAAACGTGACAATGCGTCAACATTGGAATTATCACTACCTTTTCGAAACTCCTCAGTATAATTAAATGCAGCTAATTTTAAGGACCATCTTTTAATTCTGGATGCTGCACATATGGGAATTGGTTTCTGAGGTGAAATGAATGAATGAAATGAATTAAGGGTCGGTTGTCTGTGACTAATACGAATTTTCGTCCCAGTAAGTATTGTCTTGATTTCTCATAGCCATAAGTTATGCTCAACGCTTCATTTTCTAGTTGAGAGTACCGTTTTTCCGCTTCAGTTAATGTTCTAGAAGCAAAAGCTATAGGACATTCTTCCTTTCTATCATTTCTATGACTCAGAATTACGCCCAGTCCATAGTCCATTAATAATGATTTACATTTTTTAAATAACATTCGATATTTTCGTCCAATTCCATCTACAATTTTTATTCAAAAGTTGATAGAATAGCGCTAAAATGTTTGCTTATATTCTTTATGAATCTATAATAATAAATTAAGAGTCCTATGAAAGATTTCAATTGCGAAACATTATTTAGGTTCAGGCGCCTCTATCACTGCTTTAATTATATTTTCTAAGGGATGCAGTCCATATTTATCCATTTTAAACCCTAAAAATTCCACCGATTTCTTTTTAAATTTACATTATATCTGTTTAACTTTAAACCTTTTTCTAGCAATCATCTAAACACTAGATCCAACTTTTGTTCATGATCTTCAAAGTATTTTCCTGCAACCAAAATATCATCTATGTAGCAGGCCACACCTGGCAAATCAGAAAATAGGCCTTCCATAATCCTCTGAAATTTATTTGGTGCTACCGCTACGTCATATGGTAGTATTTTATAAGAAAACAACCTCTTTGTTGTGTTTATATCAACAACAGCTTTGGCTTCTTCCGCTAACATTACTTGTAAGTAAGCCTGTGATAGGTCTAGAGTCGAAAGTACTGTGTTTCTAGATAATTTAAAAAGATCTCATCGATTGATGGAATGGGATACCTATCTAATTCTATTGCTTTATTAGCTGTACATCTAAAATCACCACATATCCTTACACTACCATCCTTTTTTGATGCCGGTACTATTGGAGCGCTCCAATATGCATGAACTATAGGTTATAAAATGCAAGAATTCATTAAACGATCAATTTTAGTCTCTACTTTGTTTTTTGGAGAGAAAGGTAAACTTCTGGCCTTACAAAACACAGGAGTCACATCCTTTTTAAATTAAAATTTATTCTAACGTCCTTTAGACAGCCCAAATCTTTGTTAAACAAATCTGCATACCTATCCATCAAATTTTCTATATTCAATATATTTCTATTATATTCATTATTTAAAATTTTAATGCTAAACAATATAGAATAATCAAGTTTCAACTGTTTAAGCCATTCTCTTCCTAATAAAATTACCTGGATTTTTCATTTACAACTATTAATCGTAAATATTGGTTGGCTTCTTTTACAAAACATCTATTTGATCTATAATCTCTATTGATTTACCACAAAAGGATTTTAATCTTAAATTTGTTGGAAATAATTTTTACCTTGCCAATAATTCTTATAAATATCTTTAGGTATTAACGTAACTGGACTTCCTGTATCTATTGTAAAGCACAAAGAATAATCATCTACTGTTAAATTTATTGTGGCATCAGTTTTCGCCCTGTACAGAATATATAGAGTCCTCTTTTACAAATTTACATCCCCACATTCTTTTACTAGCTTTGCAGACCCTACTTAAATGACTCAGTTTATTACATTTTAAAACAAGTCTTTGTTCTATGAGGTAAAACAGATGCCACGTGTGAATGTCTTTCACCACATCTATAACACACTATTTTGCCTTTGCCACTTTGCCTGAAAGGCCTATACTGCGCCGTACTATTATTGTACTCGCCCTTTTTATCCTTTCAATTCACAGGGAAATATTGGCCACTAATTTATCTTGTAATTCTCTTGTATTTATCTCCGCCAATTCGAACGAGATCGCCACTGCAAAAACTTTATCCAGGGTGACATCGTCGTCCTCTTGTAGTAGCTTCTTTTGCAGGATTTCCGACTTGATTCCAGCCACAAAACGGTCTCGCATCATGGTTCACAACATATCGACGAAATTACAATTTATTGCCAAATGTTCAATTCTCTAAGATATTCCGAAATTGATTCTCCTTCCTGTTGAATTCTCTTTAAAAATCTGCATCGCTGTGGTATCACTTTCTTCTTTGGATCCAAATGCAACTTAATTCTTTGAATGATAGTATCATAGGGTTGATCTTTAATTAGACCAGGAAGAAAATGTCGTTTCCCTGCTTCAAAGTTTCAGAATCTGGTAGCGAGGTAAAAATCAGCACTTTAATCTCCTTCTTCAGATGCCAAAAAGAAAGCCTCAAATTTTTGTACAAAAGATCGAAGTGTCCTCCACTGGGCTATATCATCTAAAAGGTATTATTAACTTTGAACTTGTCATGCTGATCTTTTCTACTCCTTTGTTTTCTTGATTCAGATAGTTTAAAAGATGTAATCTTAACCCATTTTCTTATTTTTCCTCTCCATAATCCGAGAGTCAGATTTGTTTAAAAGATGTAGTTGTAATACTTGCATAGACGCCGTTTTCCTCAGCTTTTTACTGGCTCTGTAGATCGCGCATCCTCGTCGCCACTTTTGTTGTGTCGTAATTAGACGTACAAGAGCTCAAACTTGACCATGGCCAACAACAAATGTCCAATTTATATATACATATATTTTTACATAATGAGGCTTTAAATAATACAAATAATATTCATCTATTTACATAAACAACAGTTAATATATAGCGAGAAGAGTAGAGGACTGAGCACAGATCCCTGAGGTACACCAGCCCATGTTCTTCGGTCCTTGGAAAATGTTCCATTGACCCGAACCTTTATCCTTCTTCCCCTTAAGAAGTCTGCAATCCAGATTAAGGTTTTTCCTCTTACTCCAATGTTGTGCAGCCTTTCAAATAATTTCTACACTCGAACAAAAGCTGAGGTCATATCCAGGAATACGGCCGTTGTCTTCTTTGGCGGTTTTTCCTAAAAATCTATTATTGATTGACAGAAGTAGAACAGTTTATCAGTTGTACAGTGTCTGGATCTTTAGGCAGTTTGGTAGAAGTTTATTTTATTATTGTTAGTGAGCCAGACTATGAGCCTAGAAGTGGATGAATCATTCTGTTATTTTACAAAGTATGCTGGTAAGAGCAATTGGCCGATAGTTCTTGCATTCCTTAGCATCTTTGTTTGGTTTCAGTATTGGCACTATAATTGGCACTACTATTGGTAGTTTACCAGTTTGCCATGAAATGTTCAGTATTCGTAGGAGTTGATTTTTAGCTTCGTCTCCAAAGTGTTTAATCATTTGATCAAAGATTAGAGCATCTCCAGGTGACATCTTGGATTTAACTTTCCTATGATGAATTTAGCTCATTCAGTGCGAAGTCTCTCGAGTAAATATCTTGTTGATGGTAATTTCTTGCTTGTTTAACTAACTTGTTTATATTATTTTTTAGAGTCCTGCCTTCATTCGTATAGCTGAGTCTAGAAGTGCTTGAAAGATATTCAGAAATTATGTCAGCCATCTATTTGTTCGTTCTCGCTGTTCATATCGGTTAGAGTATTGGAGGATTAGTGTTGGTTTTGAGTTTTATAACACTAATTATATTCCAGTGATGGCTTTCCTTTTTTGGATCCATTTTCTTCACAGAATTCTGCCCATTTTTCTTGTTTGAGTATCCAAATTTCTTGTTCTATTTTGTGACTAATTTCAATGAGTTCCTTTATGATTTCTTCTGTTTTATTTGTTTTAAGAAGTTCATTTTATTGTCTCTCTCTGCAATCATTGCCTCGATATTGTGGTCCTTCCAGTAAAGTATTCACAGGTCTTTACGTCTACCTCTAGGTATCGATACTTTTGCAGCTTTGGATATGTTCAAAGAGAATTTTTCCAAGTTTTTGTCATTCGTTCTGTGATTTAATTCTTCGTTGCACAGTTCTTCAAGCTTTTCTGTAATTTTTTTCCAGTGTTCTTTTATTCTGTTGGAAATTCTCATTTTTGAATTTTAGGGTTGTTAAAATTGGTCTGTGCTCACTGATTGCACTTTTCAGAATTTTCCATTGTGTTGTGGCGTAGTTGGAATTTATCGCTGTGATGTCTATTGCGGATTCTGTGCCTGTGGACTTGGATATATAGGTGTTCTTTTCGTTATTTAACGGCGTAAGGTCGAGGTCGGTTAGCATGTCCTCAACCTGCTGACCTTTGTTTTCTGGACAGGTGATCCCCAAGTTGGTCTTTCGGCGTTAAAATCACCAAGTATGATTGCGATATCCGAAGACGCTTCACTTAATGTCTCTATCAGGCCTGTATTGATGCTAGTATTATCGTGGTGATAAACATTTATGATTGGAATTGTTTTATCTGTAAGATAGATTTCTATTGCCTGAGCTTCTGTCGTGCTTTCTCTAGGCTTACTCTGATTATAGGCGATACCCTTAAATTTGATTTCTAGAGTTTTAATCAAAACGGCAAGTCCTCCTCCGAATTTTTCCGGTCTTTCCATTCGTAGTTTTGTATAATCTTTGATATTGAATCTCAGATTCTGATTCAATTTTGTCTCCTGAGGACAAGAAATATGTACATTGTTGTCACAGAGAAGACAAGTCAGCTCTTTATTTTCCTCTGGGTACCATTTATATTGAGTTGTAGTAGATTGAATTGTGTCCTCGTAGTAGATTTCTCATCATGAGCTCGAGCTGCAGCTCCTGACGCGGCGGTTACCCCGGACGCGGTAGCATTACTGGAGATATAAGGTTTGCTCTTCATTTGAAAATGGGTGCCGTTGCAACGTTAGTCATCTTGGAAACGAACCAGAATTTGGTCAAATATTCCAAGGGTCCAGGGGGACTGCAAGGAGGTGTGGTCGGACTTCTCCCCTTCCCCCTGGAATGCCGTCACTACAGGATAAAGCACTCTTGGTGAATTCTTTTAATTGTGATTCAGAATCTCCACTGAAGCTTTACGAGCGTTTCGTTCCTTTAAAGGTATTCGAAGCGATAAAGGACCAATGAGTTGCTACTCTCTAAAGCGATTGATTAGAAGTTTTGAGGAAACTGGATCTCTGGAAACAAAACCTCGGAGTGGAAGACCATCGACATGCAAGTCAGTGGCTGTTACGGTTTTGCAGAATGCTGAAGCTATTGAAACGTTATCCACGTATGGAGAAGTAAGTGCTAGACAAGTTTCTCGACAAACGGGGATTTCGTATGGAACAGTTTGGAGAGAACACACATTTAGAATTTTTCTATAAAAATATCCTAACAAAATTCAAAGTTTCCACGAGTTGAAAGTCAGCAATTTTGAGAAGCGTCAAGAATTCGCTGCATGGGTTTTCCGGCGAATTGATATTGATGAAAACTGGCTGTCAAACGTTCTAAGAACAGATGATGCTCACTTTTATCTAAAGGGAGAATTTAACATTCAAAACTGCCTCATTTTGGCAACAGAAAACCCTAGGATTTTACAGAAATACCACTTCATCAGCACAGAGTTACAGTTTTGTGTGGGTTCACTTCTTCTTTTATTATTGGGCCATTTTTTCCTCGAAAAAATCAATGGAAGAACTTTTAAAACCGTTTTGTAACTGGTGAACGTTATGTTCAACTTTTGAGAGAAAAGGTTATTCCCATATTGCAGGACAGACAAGTACTAAGCGAAATAACATTCTTGCAAGATGGAGGACCTCCTCATATCTCCCGCGGTGCCAAACAATTGCTGAAGGATACGTTCGGTGGAATTCGTTGATAAGTCGCCACTTTATACCAGTGGCCCCCAATATCACCAGACTTGACGCCTTACAATTTCGGTTATGGGGGTACATTAATTCGCGTTTTTATCGATGCCGGCCTACCACATTGGCCATGTTGAAGGCTTCTATCAGATGGCACGTTTTATAAGTTTCAACTATTTAATTGTGACCATTCTGTCATCTATCGCCTGCAGGCGGTGTTTGAGAATGAAGGGCGCCACATTGAGCAAGGATTGTGACCTAATACAAGAGAGAAGGCAGTTACTTCATGTGTTATATTTTGCAACTCTTTGTTTTGGGTTATGGGAATAAAAATGCTGTCCTCACATCTTGACTCTTTTTTTTTCCGTAAAGGGTAATTTTTTGTTTGTCATTTGCCCACATTTTATATTATGTCGTGCAGGCCAAAGTGTTATAACTCTCGAATAACACTGGTATACACAATTTTACCCCTTATGTTTAGTTTATCGCTTTTCGCTCATTAGAAGAAATAGCATAAAGAAAAATCTCTGTATCCCCCCCAACTTTAGATGTCTTGCGCAAAAAATAATACAAAATGATTTTACTACCACGTTTTTCAACGCAAAAGGTCGATTTAAAAATGATTTTTTCAGGGGATACATTTTCAAAATTATGTAGAGTATAATAAACAATGATAACATTTGACAAACCCATAGGATATTTGGAATAAAGTACGACAAATATATTTTGCCACTCCCCTCTATATTTCATTTTTGGATCATGACAAATATCCAGTTAAATAGTCAAGTGTCGACAATTAGTCAAGAAACTATACATTCCTTATAGCACGAAATCCTATTAGTAGTGCCATCATAATTTTTGGTACTATATTAACATTTCAAAAATCGTGTATTGATATCAGTAGTTATTTTCAAACATTCAATTTATTTCACAAAACTCCATCTAAAATATAAATATTTTTTGCTATATGTTTTAATTTGCATATACCTATTTTACATATCTCAGATTGTATTTAAAAATCGTCAACCAATTCTTCTAACTTTTGGCGAAATGGTGTTGTATTAATTTATCATTTGATATTATCAGGGTTCTTTCCTGGTATTCAAAAAGGAAAAATACGTGTCGTTCAGTTATATTTTCAATTTATCAAACAATTTGGCCGCTGAATCTCTGATTCTGGTAGAGCGCCATCTAGCGAATAAAGTTGTAACTAAAATCAATTTCGAATTTTTCATTATTTGCCATAAAAAATCCCATTGAATCCTGAACACAATGGTGTTTACCGCATTGCTCTAGCGCAAATATTCGCGGAGTTATTAATTTTTAAAGTTGTGCGGACTTTTGGATCACCCTGTATATATATATATATATATATAATAGCTGTTGGTTAGATAGCGTACGTGCATTTCTTCCAGTTGTTATTGTGTTGTTTGCTTGTATTAGTGACTTTAAGTTTAAGTCCAATAAATATCCTTCAGATATAGCCTGTCGTCCTCTTCATTTTATCAGGGTTATGGGCCCAGGAATGCGCCAATAAAATTGCATCTGGTAAGAATATTTTAAAAATGTCAAGTCTTTACCAAATTGAAAAAATGAATTCTGAAAATTACGAGACATGGAAGATGCAAATGAAAATGATTCTAATTCATTCCGAACTTTGGGATTATGCAAATAGCATAAGGATCAAACCTGAAACCGAAGTAGAATCTGCTGAATGGGAGAAGAAGGACCAGAAGGCGCTAGCAACTATAGTCCTAAGTTTAAGTCCTTCAGAAATAATACACATGAAGCGATGTAAAACTTCTGCAGAGGCATAGGAGCTTTTAAATGAAGTGCATCAGCCAAAAGGACCTGCAACGAAAGTGTTTCTTACGAAACAGTTAATATTATTGAAGATGAAACCAAATGAAAGGATGCAGGATTATCTCAACAAATTTAGCAGTTTGGCTGACAAGTTGAGTGAAATGGATGCACAAGTCCCAGAAGACTTCCTTTTCATCCTTCTGTTGTGTAGCCTTCCCGAGAGTTATGAGGGTTTTAGAACTGCCATTGAAACTAGGGACAAGTTGCCGAGCTTTGAAACTTCAAAGGTAAAAATGCTGGAGGAGGAAATCAGACAAACTGAATTAAACGGTACAACCGATTCTGAAGAAAAGGTATTCCTTGGTAATTCAGAAAAAAAGCCTATCTCGAGCACATCGAAGCCAAAGGCGAAAGGATTCCCATTTAACTGCCACTTCTGTGGGAAAAGGGACATAAAGCTGCTGATTGCAGAAAAAGAAAGTTCAAGAGTCCTAGAACTGAAATGTTTGCATCATTGGGAATCGAATGTTTGAACAAACTTGATGCAAACGAGTGGTGCTTGGATAGTGGCGCAACTGCCCACATGTGTAGCACAAGGAATTCATTCACTCATTTTGAAGACACTGCACCAGTAAAAATTACACTGGCAGATGGTCAATTCATTGAAGCTATAGGAAAGGGGAATGTAAAATTGGATTGTCAAAGCAATACTGGAACTGTAACCTTATCCTTAGAAGATGTGCTGTTTGTTCCTAGATTAAATGGAAATCTATTTTCTATCAGTAGGTGCACAAGTAAATTTAATGTCGTTAATTTTAAGCACAGAAAAGCTGAAATTGTGAACATGCGCACAAAATTTTGCATACAAGCATATGAAAAGAAAGGACTTTACATGTTGAGCCAAACCAATTGTCCTAAGGCATTATTAACAAAAAGATTTGCATAGCGGGCGATAAAAACTATGAAAATGGCACAGTCGATTTGGCCATTTAAATTTGCAAGATCTCAAAAAGCTAAAAATGCAAATATTGTTCATGGCATGCCAAATTTTAATTTTATAGATTTTAACTGTGAAGTTTGTTTGAAGGGTAAACAAACAAGGCTACCTTTCCGAAAAGAATCCTTTACGAAAACAAGGGAACCGTTGGAACTGGTTCATAGCGACATTTGTGGTCCAATGAGAACAAAATCATTGGGTGGTGCCCTTTATTTTGCAACCTTTATTGATGATTTTTCGAGATTATATTCACATTTATAATGAAATCAAGAAGTGAAGTATTTAAAGGATTTAGAATATTCAAAAATTATGCTGAGAAGCAAACCGGAAAAAGGTTGAAATGTATTAGAAATGATAATGCGCCTGAATACCTTAGCAAAGAATTCAAGGATTACCTAGAAGGAGAAGGTATAGGACGTCAGCTCTCTGTCGAATATACACCTCAACAGAACGGTGTCGCTGAGAGAGCGAATATAACCTAGTAGATATGACAAGGTGCTTTATGATTGAAGGTAATTTACCTGAAACTTTATGGGCTGAACTAATACACACGTCAACTTATATCAGAAATAGATGCCCGAGGCATAACGATTGTAAAACTCCACATGAGTTATTTACCAAAAGAAAACCTGTAGTTTCTCATTTAAAAATTATAGGAAGTAAATCGTTTGCCATGAATAATAGGCCAAATAGATCAAAGTTCGCACCTCGTAGTGAGGAATACAAATTGATAGGATATTTTTCAGAATCTAAGGCATATAGACTTTGGAAGCCTGGAACGCGTACAATTATAAAAAGCCGAGATGTACGTTTTATTGAACCAGAAATGTCCAAAATTAGGAATGAAGTCGTTGAAATTGATGTTGGTTCAGAAAGGGCTTCTTTCAAGGAAATCCCTCTAGTAGAAGAAAGAGGAAGTACATCAGAAATTGACCCAAAAGCTGAAATTGAAAGCCAATCGGATCTAGAAGTATCAGAAGTGTTAAACGAGCCATCAGAAAGTGGAGTGATAATTTCTAGAAGAGTAAGACCAAAGTATATTAGAACGGGAAAACCTGGCCGACCAAGAAAGGAATATCCTACGGCAAATTTATCCACGCAAGAATTTTCAGAAGTGAAGTACTCCCCAGATCCAAAAGACGCAGAGGAAGCGCTGTCTGGAAAAGATTTTTATTTCGGAGGAAAGCAATGGAGGAGGAGTTTGATTCATTGATTGAAAACAAAACTTGGGAACTGGTTGATCCCCCTAAGGGCCAAAACGTAATTGGAAGCAAATGGGTATTAAAAAAAAGGTACAGTAGTGATGGTTCTCTTGAGCGCCATAAGGCTCGTCTTGTAGCAAGGGGGTTTTCACAGCAGTACGGAATAGACTACGAAGAAACATTTGCTCCAGTAGTGCGTCAAAGTACAATTAGAGTATTTCTCGCTTTGGCTGTAGAATACAACTTGATAGTCCACCAAATGGATGTTCAATCTGCTTACTTGAACGGAGAAATTAAGGAAGAAGTTTATATGGCACAGCCAGAGAACTTTGTATCAAGAAAATATCCAGAGAAGGTATGTCGACTCAAGAAGGCCATTTATGGGTTAAAACAAGCTGGAATAGTTTGGCATGAAAAGCTTGACACTGAATTAAAATATTTGGGACTGAAGCAAATTCAATCTGACAACTGTGTCTACATCAAACATCATGAAGGCATTCTTCTGGTGGCAATCTATGTTGATGATTTGATAATTGCAGCTGAAAGAGAAGACACGTTGATATCCTTTAAAGAAAGTATGAAGAAGATATTCAAAATAAAAGATCTTGGAAAGATAAATTATTGTTTGGGTATAAGAATACAAACGGAAAAGGATGGCTCAATATCCATAGATCAAGAGAAATATATTGAAGAACTTCTGGCGAAATATAGGATGAAAGAGGTCAAGCCGATTTCTACACCCATGGACTCGAACTCCAAGTTAACAAAGATTTCATCTATAGAGGGTGAGAATGAGCCAGTAAAAAAGGTAGAATACCAATCACTGATTGGATCATTAATATATCTTTCAGTGTCGACAAGGCCTGATATATCCTATGCGGTTAGTGCTTTGGGACAGTTCAGCAATGATCCTAGGAGACAGCACTGGAATGCGGCCAAGCGTGTCCTCCGCTATCTAAAGGGCACTTTAGGTTTGAAAATTACTTACGAGAAAACTAATGAGACCCTTTATGGTTATGTCGACGCTGATTGGGGTGGAAACCTCGCGGATAGAAAATCTCAAACGGGACTTGTTTTCTTCTTAGCAGGAGGTCCAATAGCTTGGGAATCGAAGAAGCAGCAGACTGTCGCTCTTTCGAGCACGGAATCTGAGTACATAGCACTTTGTGAAGCGGGAAAGGAGGCAGTCTATCTTAGAGCGCTGTTGGATGAGATGGGATTTGGTGAATTATTGAATGAACCTACGGTTTTAAAGACTGATAACCAGGGCGCTCAACAGCTGGCGAAATACCCAGTCCATCATGCCAGAACTAAACATATTGACATCAAATGGCATTATATTAGAAGCATTTGCAGCGATGGTCTTATCGAGGTCGTTCACACACCCAACCCAGGAAAATGTTGCTGACATCCTTACTAAAGGTCTGCCAAGAGTCTTGTATGATAAACATGTTGCTGGATTTGGAATGTAGAAATGTGATAAATTGAGAGGAAGTGTTGAAATTGACAATTATCTCGCATTTTATGAATATAAATAATTATCATCGGACCAGTGACTTGCTACTCTGTGGTGTTGCTCTAGTATATATATAGCTGTTGGTTAGATAGCGTACGTGCATTTCTTCCAGTTGTTATTGTGTTGTTTGCCTGTATTAGTGAATTTAAGTTTAAGTCCAATAAATATCCTTCAGATATAGCCTATCGTCCTCTTCATTTTATCAACATTTGAAGAAACCTTAAAATAAAAAATGAGACAATACCGCCACACACACGTGTACATATACGAAATAAAATCATTAATCATGAGTATTTATTTTCATATGGGAGGTTTTTACTCAAAATTAAATTTAGATAAAGAGAGTAAGTTTGTTTCTCTTTTTGAGAAATTGGAAGAGAGAATTCTGAATTAAATCTGACAGATCGCTTTTAAGGTTCTAATATCTGCTTACATAACACTGTAGGGTGGAAATTTAGACATGTTATTCATGCAAACAATACACATAATTTTTTAGGAGGGACAGCAAAGTTACATATAAATATGTTTATATAAAAACGATACATCTTGAATTGAAACTAAGCTCTGTTTATCTCATATCTACGATGTTGCGGTTTTTATATGTACCTTGATATTTATAAATTTCTATAAATATTGTTTTTGAAAATTATAAAATATATTTGTAATATTTCTATATTTTTTAAGGTATTATAACATATTAATGTGTGCCAATAACAAACTCAGTGCCATGTACGTCAACAGAATTTTATTGACGTTATGAGGCGCTGAGTTTGTTGTTGACATGCATTAATATTAAGAAAAGGGCATCTCCTTATCGTGCAACTGAAAGTTGCTGATGGCTTGCGTCATCTATCGGAATAAATATCAACTATTCTCGTTGATTTGTAATTATTACAGAATTGGCCAAATAGCCATTCTTTATTAATCAAGAAAAGCTAACCGCGGGTGGGTTTCGGGCTGTTTGCCCTCATTAGCGTGTTGCAAGCTGTACCTCAAAGACCAAAATATTGGTCGTTCAGGCATCCTGAAAAATCATGAAACGGGTAGTTAGGGCCAGAATTACGTGAGATTGCGACACAATGTGAAAAAAATGGCGCATGCCATCAGCAACTTTCAGTTGCACGATAAGGAGATGCCTTTTTCTTAATTTATGCACCTTATCCCAGTACAATATCACATTTGTACTATTTTTCCACACATTAATATGTTATAATAACTTAGCGTTCAGCCAACTGAAATATTGGTAAAATAAATGATATTTTGATCCAATATATGCCTTTTTAATTATATACAAATGTATATATGTAAATATATAATATTTATACTGTTCTAGAAGCCTATGACTATAGTTTGACTATTGTATTTAGTGTATGTGAGACACAGAATATAATCTTAGATATTGTATTAAGATTTTATTTTCTTTCCTGGTCTCATATATATGCAGAATCGTCCAATACAGAATTTAAGCTTAAAAGCAGATTGGTTTATAAAATTGGCGAAAAAGCTGGGAGAGTTCCTCACTAAAGAGGAAAGGTTTCTCAATTTCTTTCATTACTGGAAGAACAGTGGAAAGTTTGTTTTTTGAAATATGTTCGCGCTCAATGGTTTATTTCTTATAAAAATACAAATTATTCATTTTCATAGTTGTATTTAGGTTAATCCTAAAATATACATTACTAGCCATTAAAATTGCTACCCAAAGATGGCTTAAAAAAAAAAAAACAACTTTATCGAAAAGAAAGAAATACTTTCGAATTCTCATTAAAGATGGCGCGCTAATGCATCCTAATGATTAATATGTCTTAAATGTAATCTACCGTGGTAGATTAATCTGGCGAAACCGCTGGGAGGGTTTATAACTGATGAGTCAGTCCCTTCCCTTAATTTTTCATTTCAGTAAATTGTTTAATTTTTTTAAAATGCATACGTGTCTTTAGAAGTTTTAAATTCTCATATTAATCATTATTTTAGTATTTATGCAAAAAGGGCAAATTATAAAACTTATAGTTTATATAAAATCTATCATTAGAAATTTGATGGAGAGACAGTTAGAGAGTGGCTTCAATCCTTATCGTAAAATCCAATGCTTTGATTTATAGGAATCAACTGGGATATATTTTGTTTTAGACTGGCGACCCAAACCTGAAGGGCCCACAACGGTTGATGTAAGTAAAATATTCCCAATTTTACAATTACTGATTCTATCTTATTGAATATACAGTTAAACCTGTTTATAGCGTCCCCTCTTGGGACTCGCCAAAATAGGGTGCTCTAGAGAGGGGGTGCTAAAGACAGGTCACTTTTAATGTAAAATGTTTACATTTTAATGTTTTAAATCAAGCGCTATAGAGAGAACGACGCTATTTAAAAGGGGCGCTATAGACAGGTTTTACTGTATATTTATGTTTATAATTATCATTGAATAACAAAGAACAAAAAAATCATTAATCAAAATACATAAAATACCAACTAGTCATGTAATGTTGCCAAGTGTCTGGGAACAGGCGAATGGAAGCTTTGTATTGTGAATCAAAATGTAAAAAATAAGGTTATATTTACCAACATCCAAATATTTAATAAATGATATGTGATACCCTTGGCTGTCTAGATTAAGTAACACTGGAAGTACTATTTTATTTCTTTAATAAACGGAGAAGTGAATATATTTACTCATATTAAGTTTTAAAATCTAAAGAAGAATAGGGAGACCTTTGACAGCAGGATTCCACGGTTTTCCAACCACAGGACAGCTTGATGTTTAGATTCCTTATTTCGTTATTGGTTGACCACTCACTTACTCCTACTTCAGTTTTTATTGAACATTTCACTTTTCTAGCTTTTACCATGTCTTCCTTATAGTTTATATCTTTCCACCACACCTCTAACCTTTGTTCTGTTACACATTTTTGGCTTTACTTCTCTACCATTTTTCTTGATTTTGTCCTTACACTACCTTTCTAGCTTTTTCCACGACTTACTTCTATCGTATATATTTTTACCATTCCTCTAACCTTTGTTCTTTCACGCATTTTTAACTTTACTCCTTCACCGTTTTTCTTGATTTTTGTCCTTTCTTTACGTTTCTAGATTTTTCCGTGGCTTATATGTAGCTTATATCTTTCCACCACTCATCTAACCTTTGTTCTGTTACACATTTTGGCTCTACTTCTCCACCCTTTTTCTTGATCTTAGTCCTTCCACTACTTTTTCTAGCTTTTACCCTTCCATCACTTCTTGCCAAAAACTCTACTCTTCTGCTTTAACATCGCAAAGAAACTATTCACGCATTTTTTTGTATTCCTCATCACAGCCACTTTCCCAACTGTTTTAATCCGTTTGTTTGTACACAACAATCTTTTGTATCAAAATCAAAGTGGGAATATCAAGCCTCCAGAGATAGGTTTTCTTCAAATTAATCATTCGCTTATCATGAGGGTTGCATGAGGGAGGCCTATGGGTTCATTTAAAAGATTGCTTACTTGATGACTAATAATATTCTTTTCTTGGTGGTTAATATTTGATATATGGCTATTTCGACTCCATTTACTATTATTTTGGGATCTGGGTTTGCATATACAGTAGAACCTCTCTTTAACGGACACCCCGCTAGAAGACACCTCTCCACAAAGAACAGTTTTCATATGCAAAATTACCATTTCTATAATTTAGAAACTCTCCGGTAAAAGGACACCTCTTCCTAAAGGACAATTTAACTCTGCAATTAGGTGTCCTTTACAGAGAGGTTCTATTGTACCCCTATATTTCATACTTTTAAAAAGAAAACTATCCCTGGAAGCATGATATTTCCACCTTAATTTAGTCTATATGAAATATTAGGAAATGATATATAGTAAATTATTGTAATTTTCTGCAGGATGACGACCAATGCCCGGTCCCACCTCCCACCACACCTCTCCATCGGCCCAAACAGGCCAAAAGAAAGTAAGTTTCCATCCACAACATCCACAGAGCTAGATGACAATAAATGATATTTCCAGACCCAACTCCGGCTTTGACAGGAAGAGTCCTGTCACGAAGAGACTCCTGAAGGTCAAACACCTTCTTAAAGATTTGAATAAGAAGCTGCAGTACGTCGATTACTACGGTAAATATGTTATTCCACTTGGATATAAAATCACAACACTTGATTCAAATACTATATATGGAACATCTGTAAAGATGCAATGTAAAGATATTTAGAATTAAAGAAATTGCCATATACTTTTATAAAAAAATATCAAACCCTAATGGAATGAATTATGAAAAAGGCATCTACTTATCGTGCAACTGAAAGTTGCTGATGGCCTGTACCTCATCTATCGGAATAAATATCAACTATTCTCGTTGATTTTTAATTATTCCGATAGATGGCGCGAGCCATCAACAACTTTCAGTTGCACGATAAGGAGATGTCTTTTTCATAATTTATGCACCTTATCCCAGTACAATATCACATTTGTACTATTTTTTCCCCTTATGCAATAAGTTTCTTTATTACAAAAATCCCCCAGGCTTTCCAGTTTTCCCTCTTCAACAGGCGATGTTAAAACTGAGAGTTAGCATGGGGAGGGTTACGAGATATTTACAAATTTATATAGGGTTAATGTTCCTTTTAATTTATCTTTCCATTATCCCTAATACACGTGGTACAGACTACGATAATCATGGTGGTTAGTAGTTAGCGACAGCTTGTACTGTTAGTGCATCATATATCCACACATGTGGAAATTAGTTCAACCTTGGAACTTACATGTGTATAAGTGCACCGTTTACACTCAAAGGTGTACATTGGCTTTTGAAAAAATAGAACGCCGTTGGAGTAATCTTTTTATGTGCCCAAAGTGACTTCGATCCTGGGTAATAGTTTTATAAAATAGACGGCTGGTATATATTGCCAGACATTTCTTTCTTTTTTGTTGTCAGTTCTTTTTTCTCGTTTTTTTTTCTCTTTCTCCTTGTTAATATCATATGACTCTTCTATTCATGGCCTAAAATTATTGTAAATATGTATATACAAATGTAAAAGCATACATATATGACAAGGAAAATGTCCCTATGGGTACATAGCGCTTTAAATTGAAATAAATAAATGAAGTCAAAGGCAATTTTCCTGTAAATGGCGCTAATATATAGAGAAAATATTCATTTTACATTTTGAAATATTTCTTATAAAATAACTTTTTCCTTGTTACAGACGAGGCTGCCGATACAGCTGCTCCTTCTACAAAGAAGGTAACTACATAACATTACCCCCATATCTGATAGCTTTGTCATTCTGAATAAACATAATCATTGAAAAATTATCCTCAAGTAGCCCTACGCATATATTAAATATGCATAGAGACTAGTTATAACTGGAAAGTTAAGAACTAAAGAATGTGAATCACAAACATTTTTTATTATCCTTAGTACACGTGGTATAGGCCGTGATAATCATGGTGGGTAGTTAGCGACTGCTTTTACTGTAAGTGCACCATGTATCTACAAATGTGAAAAGCATTTCGACTTTTGCAATTACAAATCTGCCAAAGCCCCGTTAATCACAAACTAGATTACTTTAATATACCTTTTAGTTGTATATCTTATAGAGAAATAGAGAGTAATAATGTATTGTGTTGTATTGGCTGCATTTATAATTGTGGTTATATTTGAACACCTATTAATTTATTTTTGTGGTTTGTTTTCTCTAACTGATTAACTTTTATAAATATTTCCCTCAAAAGGTTAAAGGAATCATGTTTCAATAGGTTTCCATAGCAAATTTTATAAAGGTTTATTCCAGTTATAAATAAATCAGTAAAGGATATATATTTAAAGTATTTCAGAGATTTTAGTCAAACCATTAAAAGTGCTAATGTGAAAATCAACTTTGACATCTCAACAATTCAAACGCCTTTTTGGCAAATACAACCAATTTAATAACTCTTCTCTCATGCGTATGATGTTATCTAATCTCTTTGAAAATAAGACCCTAAGAAGTATAATAAAAACATCTTCATATATAAGTAATCCAATCTTCTTATATATAAAAGTCAATTAAATTTTATTGCCATCTATCGTTAAATTTTATACAAATAAATTTACTGGCAATGCGTTTCTTTTAAATATCATCAAATATTATCTCTACAGACCTTACTGCAATGATGAGTTATTGAATGAGAGGGCTTGGCTCATCAGTAGTGAACCCCCTCAGCGGTTTCGCCAAATTAATCTCTAGACCGCTCTACTATTGTATTGGACTGGTTTTGTTATATACCCTGCATTTTCTATGGAAGGCAGCTTAGAGGTGTTTAATGAACTATGGACATAAGCTTATAGGTCTGTAGAGGTACATACATATAATTTCAAGGTATTGCATCGAGCAAAGCTCTTCCTCAAAATATGTTTTCATAACCAATATATATTATTAAATTAAATTTTATTGCCATCTATCGTTAAATTTTACACAAATAAATTTACTGGCAATGCGTTTCTTTTAAATATCATCAAATATTATCTCTACAGATCTTACTGCAATGATATGAGTTATTGAATGAGAGGGCTTGGCTCATCAGTAGTGAACCCTCTCAGAGGTTTCGCCAAATTAATCTCTAGACCGCTCTACTATTATATTGGACTGGTTTTGTTATATACCCTGCATTTTCTATGGAAGGCAGCTTAGGGGTGTTTAGTGAACTATGGACATAAGCTTATAGGTCTGTAGAGGTACATACATATAATTTCAAGGTATTGCATCGAGCAAAGCTCTTCCGCAAAATATGTTTTCATAACCAATATATATTAGTAAATTAAATTTTATTGCCATCTATCGTTAAATTTTACACAAATAAATTTACTGGCAATGCGTTTCTTTTAAATATCATCAAATATTATCTCTACAGACCTTACTGCAATGATATGAGTTATTTGTGTAAAATTTAACGATAAATGGCAATAAAATTTAATTTACTAATATATATTGGTTATGAAAACATAGTTTGCGGAAGAGCTTTGCTCGATGCAATACCTTGAAATTATATGTATGTACCTCTACAGACCTATAAGCTTATGTCCATAGTTCACTAAACACCCCTAAGCTGCCTTCCATAGAAAATGCAGGGTATATAACAAAACCAGTCCAATACAATAGTAGAGCGGTCTAGAGATTAATTTGGCGAAACCGCTGAGAGGGTTCACTACTGATGAGCCAAGCCCTCTCATTCAATAACTCATATCATTGCAGTAAGGTCTGTAGAGATAATATTTGATGATATTTAAAAGAAACGCATTGCCAGTAAATTTATTTGTGTAAAATTTAACGATAGATGGCAATAAAATTTAATAACTATATATTGGTTATGAAAACATATTTTGCGGAAGAGCTTTGCTCGATGCAATACCTTGAAATTATATGTATGTACCTCTACAGACCTATAAGCTTATGTCCATAGTTCACTAAACACCCCTAAGCTGCCTTCCATAGAAAATGCAGGGTATATAACAAAACCAGTCCAATACAATAGTAGAGCGGTCTAGAGATTAATTTGGCGAAACCGCTGAGAGGGTTCACTACTGATGAGCCTAGCCCTCTCATTCAATAGCTCATATCATTTCAGTAAGGTCTGTAGAGATAATATTTGATGATATTTAAAAGAAACGCATTGTCAGTAAATTTATTTGTGTAAAATTTAACGATAGATGGCAATAAAATTTAATTTACTAATATATATTGGTTATGAAAACATATTTTGCGGAAGAGCTTTGCTCGATGCAATACCTTGAAATTATATGCATGTACCTCTACAGACCTATAGGCTTATGTCCATAGTTCACTAAACACCCCTAAGCTGCCTTCCATAGAAAATGCAGGGTATATAACAAAACCAGTCTAATACAATAGTAGAGCGGTCTAGAGATTAATTTGGCGAAACCGCTGAGAGGGTTCACTACTGATGAGCCAAGCCCTCTCATTCAATGACTCATATCATTGCAGTAAGGTCTGTAGAGATAATATTTGATGATATTTAAAAGAAACGCATTGCCAGTAAATTTATTTGTGTAAAATAAAAGTCAATGTCTGTTTCGTGATAAACTCAAAAACTACTGAACCAATTGGTACTAAATTTTGCATGTCGCTTTTTATAAACCTAAAGAAAATTTTCGGCTACATCTTGATTTGTATTGATAATGCGCTGGGGCGGGTACCTCGATGGTTGAGAGGAAAAACTGCCATTTATTTAAGCTATATTGATTTT
The DNA here is from genome assembly GCA_030710605.1 of Cordylochernes scorpioides. Taxonomy (NCBI): domain Eukaryota; kingdom Metazoa; phylum Arthropoda; class Arachnida; order Pseudoscorpiones; family Chernetidae; genus Cordylochernes; species Cordylochernes scorpioides. Next base: position 18,974,838 of record CP092873.1, on the reverse strand, counting down.
AAAATAACTAAATGTATTGCAAAAAAAATAATTAAATCAAATACCTAAACACTAATATAATACAAGTTTTACCATTACACACATTTTTGCCTGAGGCTTATGTGTTACTTCTGTATTGCTATTCTATGACACTTCTACTATTTATTATTGATGTACTTTCAGTATGAAGGAAATTGCACTAGGTGGAATTCTCGGGCGAAGCCGGGTAATTCGTCTAGTAATCTATAATTATCATCTAAAAATTTGAAATATAAACTACTTTATAATTTTTTTTTCAATTGGAATTCTATATACGAACGTAAAACACTAAACCAAACATTTTGAAGAGCTTGTAACTCAAATGAAAATAAAAAAGGAATTCGGACCAAAGCAATTTCCTTATAAACTGAAGAAAAACAATATATAAGGTAGAAATAAAAGTAATTTCGAAACATTAATCTAGCCAGATTTTCTCTCGTAATACGAAAGGAAGCATTAAGTAGATAGTATATATATAATCCTAATGAAAATTTGAATAATAGTATATATGTGGTAACCGAGGGTCTCTCGCTGTGGTATGGTAACTGAAAGGGCAAACCTGTAGTAACCGAGAGGGACAGTCAGGGCGTGGAGAATTTTCCAGTGCCTCTCTGCACCTTGGAAGACCTTTAACAGTTCTCACATAGTACAGGCAGTCGTAGTCGAGGCAGAGTGGAAAGCTTGGGAATGTCGACATAAAAAACGATGGAGATAGAAGAGTTCTTACTGGTCTACATGGTGGATGAGGAGGACCTTGATGACAACCGACGAGGGCTCACGCTGATGGTGAAGTGACTATATTTTGGGCTGGGACGGAGGTCTTTTATATCTCTTCCGAGAAAGGAAGTATTGCATTTCAGCAAATGCGACAAGAGCGTAGATCGTCTGGCGAAATTTTACACTGGCGCCGTGGCAGTTTCCATCTTTAGACCTTGTTTGGGACTTCCATCTATCTCGATTTTAGACGTTCCTGACTTCTATCTCTTGCTTCAGCTCAACTCTTAATCTATTACAGAGTTTTATTTATTTATCCTCAGTTTGAACAAAGTACATTACATATGATGATGTAATGACACATGTCAATAATGCGTATTATCATTTAGAGATGTGTTTCTATTATACAACATGAAAATCTTGTTATAAGTTATATACAATATGGGGTTGTTGATGTTTTGTATACATTTGATCATTAATAAATAATTATTTAGGTATTAAAACTGCCTTTTTGTTCAAAGACAGCAACGTTTGAACGGGTACAGCTAGGTGGAGCAGATAATCAAACATAAAGTTATCTTGCCAAGTATAGATTCAGTAGGGATATTGGATGTTTTCTAGAATTGTTTTAACTAATGTTCGTTAGGTAAACTTTCACTTGGGTAAAACCCGGGCGAAGCCGGGTACATCCGCTAGTTAAATTTAAAAAACTACTTGTTAGTGAAAAATTGTTTTTGTTTTATCACGTCTGCACCTTCAATCCTTTATCTTATCATTCTATATCTAACAACAAAAACAATTTATTCATAACATATATATTAGTAAATTAAATTTTATTGCCCTCTATCGTTAAAATTTTACACAAATAAATTTACTGGCAATGCGTTTCTTTTTTAAATCTCTACAGACCTTACTGCAATGATATGATTTAATGAATGAGAGGGCTTGGCTCATCAGTAATGAACCCTCTCAGCGGTTTCGCCAAATTAATCTCTAGACCGCTCTACTATTGTATTGGACTGGTTTGTTATATACCCTGCATATACTAATATATAATGGTTATGAAAACATGTTTTGCGCGGAAGAGCTTTGCTCGATGCAATACCTTGAAATTTATATGTATGTACCTCTACAGACCTATAAGCTTATGTCCATAGTTCACTAAACACCATTTAGCTGCCTTCCATAGAAAATGCAGGGTATATAACAAAACCAGTCCAATACAATAGTAGAGCGGTCTAGAGATTAATTTGGCGAAACCGCTGAGAGGGTTCACTACTGATGAGCCAAGCCCTCTCATTCATTAAATCATATCATTGCAGTAAGGTCTGTAGAGATTAAAAAAAAAAAACACATTGCCAGTAAATTTATTTGTGTAAAATTATAACATATATATCTCTAAGAATATAAAATGTCACATCTGACTAAACGTGGTCTGAAGATGTTAATCTTCTTTCTATATATTCATTATTATTATGATTGATTATTTAAATATAACTTGAAACAATAATGTATGAATCCTTAGTAACCTAACTTTAGAATATTATATTTTTATTTAAGCTCTTTACTATTCATAACTTTCAAATTATAACTCTCTCTACAATCAAATATAACCAATGATAAAATTCAATATTTTTCTCATTATCTCTTTTGTATGCGCGATCAACTGGTGGAATGCAGAACTGGAAATTATGAAAAATAACTTTCACTATATAAGAAACTTATTATTACCGAAATCCTAATCCTCCACGTTATATTGCTGAATTGTTCAAAAATACACGAAATAAATATATACGTGAAATTAAGAAAGCAAAAGAATTTTGGAGAACTTTTCTGGAAGAAAATAATTCAAACAATCCTTTTGGAAATTTATATAGAATATACAAAAAATTTAAAGGAACACCTGACAAGAAAATACAAATATTGGAAACAAATACATGTCATGAGCGGTTGCAGAGAACCGAGGGCTTGTTAGCCTGTCTCTTTCCTGATGACAGCCTCAACGATGACACGAATTTACATAAAGAAATAAGAAACTATAAACCAAAGCTTTTGAATATAGCAAATATAGTAGTCACAATGAAGGAAATAAATGATATAATTGATAAATTAAACCCAAGGAAATCTCCTGGAACTGAATATATCTAATAATATGATATTGCATACTAAACACTTTATCGCTCCACTCTTGACCAAGCTGTTTCAGAAGTGTTTGGATATGAGCTACTTCCCAAATGAGTGGAAGAAAGCAGAAGTGTTGGTTATCCAAAGCCAGGTAAAGCTGACTACGGCGAGTATAAGAGCTACAGACCCTTATGTTTGAACTCAAACATTTCTAAAATCTTTGAAAAAATTATTAACAATAAAATAATCAAACACTATGAAGAAAATAAGATGTTCAGTAATCGTCAACACGGATTTACAAAATCACGATCAACAATAACAGCGCTAACTGACATTGTCAAAACTGGTTTAGACCACAAAGCTAAGGAATTTACGGCCATTATAACAATCGACATCAGTGGAGCATTTGATAATGCATGGTGGCCAATGGTGCTAAAAAGAATCGATGAAGATAATGTAAATGCATCTTTTGTTAAACTTTTCAAGTCATATTTTGATAATAGGAAAATAAGATACAGATACACATCAATTGAAGTTCAAAAAACACTAAGCAAAGGATGCCCGCAAGGAGGACCTATTTCCCCTACAATATGGAATATAATCATGAACGATTTACTATGCAAGTATACTGAGCCGAATATTGAAATCATCGGATACGCAGATGATATTACGGTGATATGTTGGAATAAAAAACCTAATAGAACTTGAAAATACAATAGGAAGCATAATGAGAAAAATAACAAATTGGTGTGAAATCAGCAAATTAAGAATATCCAAGGAGAAAACGAAGGTATTGCCTTTGTTCAATAATAAAAAGTTTACAATAACTTTGAATAACAATACCATTATTCCGGTAGATAGGGTAAAAATTTTGGGAATAACCGTCAAAAACCACAGAAATAAGAACAAACTTGATTTTATGCCGCACATTGATGATATTATCACGAAAACAACCAGAGCAAGTGGATATCTATTAGGATTAACAAAGAAGGCCTGGGGTCTTGACAGCAAAAGGAGAATTGTACTGTACAAAACACTATTCAGAAATACAATAATATACGGATCTACGATATGGTACCAATTCATCCCAAAAAAAGCCAAAGACAAATTAAACTCGCTACAGTATAAAATTCTCAAACATGGTATACAAGCATACAATACAACATCGTCAAACTGTACGCATATCATTGCTAGAACTCCAAAGCTCACTCACTTCATTGAATCAAATATATTGAAAATAAATATAGATTACAACCGATTTGTCCAGCAAAAATAATCATAATTTCTAACTTTATAAACCAGAAACAGCAGGAATATTACGAAGCGACCAATGAAAATTTCAAAAGTTTCTTCAGTGGCCCAAAAATTCCTAATTTTATTAAACCTAACTTCTATAATGTGCAATTCCTCACTGGACATGGCGACTTCAACTCATACTTGTTTAAAATTGGCAAAGCTGAATCACCTGGATGCTCGTGTGGAGGCGAAGAACAGAACCCTAGACACTTATTAACTGACTGCCCGCTGACCGCTGATCTTAGGGAACTAAATCAAACTCCCATAAATTTGCAACATCTGGTCTCCACTAAGGACATATACCAAAGATTCAACAAATTTTGCAGAATGTATTTGGCTGGATAAGTAATTACTAATGTAATCAACTTGCATACTGATATGTAAATATGTATATATCTCCTTAACTACTTTTCTTTTGTGTCTTTCATTTAAATGTTTATATTTCACGCGCAAATATCCAAATTGTGGATATAGCGTGTACTCTGCAATTGATAAATAAATAAAAATTATCTCTTTTTTTACAGCGCTTGATAAAAAGTGCGGGAACTCTTCAACGAGGCCAACTCATTGGCATTCACGCGGAGATGAAACTGTAATCTCTACAACCTGACATCTGAATTACCAGAAAATATCGCTAAAGCTGGGCTGATATAATAGATGAATATTGTTCTGAATAAAAGATATGAAAGGAACAAGAAGATCTCGTCTTCTCCAAAGGAAAACATCTGCGCCTCTACCTGGCACATCTCACCAGACCAACATAGCCCAGAACACGGCAAAGCCACGTAAAGAAGAACACTATCGACTCAATTAAAGATTCATGAAAATACTTGAGAAATCACAGGAGAAATCTTCTACTGAAACATCCACCCAAATGAATATTTTCAGGAAGTGACTCTAATGAACTACATCGGAGCTCTTACACAAATTGGAGAAAGCTCTATTTGCACAGATAGGAAAATCTCTGGATAGATACTTGGCGGTCTAGCTCGACCTCATATGGCTGAAGTTCACGTCATTAAAGAAGCCCTCCTCGAAGGTCTACCCTACAAGAAAATGTTCAAAAAACTACTGATTGCGGATTACCCTATATCAACGAGGTTATTATTGCCATTCAAGTTCTGAAATCCTTCAACTAGGTGCTTTTCATCTATCGCTTCGTGAAACAGCCCGGAGAATACACCTGGTTGGATTGAATTCTCATGATTGGAGTAAATATCACTAATCTTTAAAAAATGATGCTGTGCTCAACAAAGGTTTCTTAGCAAAGATGTATCCCGACTTTAGCTTCTAATGTTCTAAATGCTATTGGATGATCGATAAAATAGTGAACTGCCCCCTGATCATTAGAGCGGCATACTTTCTCCAGCCATAAAGCAAGGAAATCTGTGGGACAACCATCGTGATTCTGGACTATTTTTAGCTATAAACTTCACAGCTGGCTCACTTGGATATATCAAACACCCCAGCGCCAGAGATTGGTTCAGCAAATATTTTGCTATTTTGTTTGGCTTTAAACCTGAAATACTCATGTCTCGCTCCCACTGGTATTTCTTATGGCCAGATGTTCTGTCAAAACATGATTAACAACAAGCTGATATCAATAAGCGTCCAGATCTCTTGCACAGCTCCCAAGCATTCTCTTCAAATAGATCGAACTGCTTGGTATCAATAATGGGGCTATCACGAAAGCCATATTCTCCCTCCAAAAATTAAAAAAGCTCTTATAGAAATTGGCCAATAAGCATAACTATAAATTAACTTTCTCAGCGTAAAAAAAAATTATAGAATGGAAGTTGAAATTATCCATTAAAAGATTTTGGTCAATATCAGAGCAAATCCTAAGTGATCGCACGGATTTCCGCCTCGCCTGCCTTAACGCGGCCAATGAGATCGACCTAAATTGCATACAGGAGACAAACATCAAAATATCTGACAGCTAAAACTTCAATATGTGATTACATCGGTCATGTTTCCTGAATTTGGCGCTAAGAAATCCATATTCACTTGTAACTTTGGGCCTGTTATCCAAGCACTCAGGCAACTGTTTATATTTGCTGACAAGAAGGCTATCCAGAGTTTTGAAATCTTCTGAAGTCGAGGGAGGGGCGAATTACTTTCACGATTAAACCTTGAGTAACCTCAAGAAAATGTCAGCAACAGAAATTGTATTATAAAAGTTTAAGATCAAAACAAATTAGCCTCAACAATCATGCCCCTTAGCAAACAACTAAAATCAAAATAGTTTGTTCAAACAAATTTCCAGAATACTTTTTTTCGATCAAAGCGGACTATTCATCTCTGCCAGTTATCAAACGTGCGTTCACCTATCTATAATAGCGCAGGTCGAATCATCGAGGGACGAGGGGTTAAAGACATGGCTTCCGCAAACTTGTAGGAACGATTACCCGCTTTTCATGCCTTCGTAAGATATCAGAAGCCTTCTACGCAGCGTGAATGCAAGAATCCCAATAGATCAAAATAATACAGTCTAGGAGTTCGGCAAGGATCAGATATCGGCTTCCATTGGCTGCATCTGCCAAAAAAAAAAACACTGGATTGGATGAGTTGCTATTTGACATGATTCACTGCTTTGAAGACTTTTGCGAAACTCTCCATTAACTCTACGAAAAATATCAGAGAATGGTGACACCCTGAATCCTTCAAGGTGGTGTAGCGAAATGATTGATCCAGCCCGCGTCATGGTCCAGGTCTCACAGAACTATGACCTCTCTACCGACCACCAACTAATGGTCTGTCACCGCGCCTTCATATCTGAAACATCCTTCCAGAATGTCAGATTTAATCCTTTCAAACGTGAACATATTGCTTCCCTGACTGAATGCCAGTTCCCAACATGATGAGAAGAATACCGATGTCCGTCATTCAAAACTACTTATAGTCTGTACTTGAAGATACACACTATCAAGGTTTCCTATTGTCACCTCTGCTCTCCGTTGGCTTGCCAACAGTCGTCGTGGGTTAGTTGCTCCTACACTATGTTGGGACAAAAGCAATAGCAAGAATCGACGGCATTAGGGTTACTTATATGTTATACCTGCTCAACAAGTTAAGTCAATGCTATGCTTCAAATCCAGTGTTCTTCATCGTCTGCGTTGGTCGTCTGTTTTTACTGCTCGACCAAAATAACATATTGGTATATACAAATTATATCGCTCTGCTTCTCCGCCAAGATTGGCAGATGGAATTCTTTGTGGAACTCAGGCCTTCCTCAGAAATAAAAGTTAATTTCTTTAAGAGGGCTTCTAGTGTGGCGGATGGCTGAACCACGTGAATTCTCACTGGGAATCATTTTAAATAGAAAGATATGACCATCGTTACTACAACTCCAGAACCCATGCCTAAGAGTAACATGTGTATGAATTGCTTGAGAAAGTCATCGTTAAACGGTCTCCATTTTTGCACGGACGCTTGCTGATCGAGCCAGAGGGGTAATGCTTTATTATTCTACGATATCCAGTCCTATCTGCCCAGTGATACTATCATCTCAAGACACTATTTAAAATTGACGCTATCTGTTGTGGAGGATCTATCGCACCTCATGGTTTTCTATTAACGTCCTCGCGCGGCCGATCTCCGTGTGGCAATAATGTTCACTCATGATGGACAAAAGTGCCATGCGATTGGCCTTGCGCATCCAGGTTCATCTTGGCCGAGGGATACCGCGTGCGCGTTTTGTATCTCAGCCACAAGTATAGAACCTGTATTTGTAACCTGGTTTACATCAAAACGTGCTTCTCCACCCTTCAATGGCCATCAGAATCACAAACCTGGATATTTGAACGAGGTCTGAACAAAGAAAGACATTGAGATAGGGGCCTCTGTGAAAGGAATAACTCTAAATTTTAAGCCTGAACAGGAGTTATCTGATGTTAATTTCGGATAAGCTGATCCATCTATTTACCTTCTTCTGGTGGGTTTCTGTACTATATGAAGAAGAAGAGGCCTCCATCCGGGTTGAAAATTTCAACAGATCAGTTCATTACTTTTTATCAATTGGGTGAGGAAAGGCTTCGGATTTATGCCTTCTTTTACTTTAGTTGCAACCTTGCCCGCTGCTTCGAAAGGATACGAATCACCAAAATCTAGTCGCTAATGGGATTGAAATCATCACCAGGAGAGGCATTCAATTTAATCTCAAGACTCTTGAAAACATGGCCTCAGGGGTGTTTTTCAAATCTGATAAAATCTGCGGCGTCGGTTTGGTTTGGGGAGCACTGTATGGTTCTGCTATGTGAAGTTCTTGCACGTCCAAGTCCTGACATCTAGCACTCGGGTAGTACGATGAGATTTCTAAGTCTTTGGGAGCCCGAGCCCAGCGTCCTTGAATATTTTCACATAAAAATAAGAAATGACAAACTTCAGGATGACACAGCAATTTATTTAAGGCTCGCAAGCACAATATAAATATAAAATACCAGAGATGTAATGAGGTATATTTAACAAGTAGGAAAAAATATACAATAGAACCTCCCTGTAAAGGACAACACCTAATTGCAGAGCCAAAGTGTTCTTTAGTGAGAGGGGTCCTCTTACCGGAGAGTTGCTAAATTGTAAAATTGGTAATTTTGCAAATGAAACTGTCCTTTGTGGAGAGGTGTCCGCTAAAAAAGGGTTCTACTGTACATCTAAAAAATTTATGATCTATATATAAAATAATA
>CP092873.1:18883828-18965904 GCA_030710605.1 Cordylochernes scorpioides | reverse complement strand
CAGCAGAAGGCAATGTCCGCGTCGTGTCCTGAGAGATAGTTCCAGACAGGTCTGCCCGGTAGATGGTAGAGGAGTACATCTATATCGTCAGCGTTTCTCCAACGGGATGTGCATTTCTGTACTGAGCTATTTCCAAGAGCATTCCGTGGCTGATAATGCGGGTAATTAGCGTTCTTTAGACCCGAAGGATGATTATACGCGTTTCGCACCATCCAATGGCTGATGATTGCGTTTTCCTCAGTAGATGCTGATAATAGGACCTTAGATGCCGCTGGATCAGGAGCGCAGTACAGGTTAAACGCAGCATGGAAGGAGAGCCATTGAAGAAGTCACGGCAATTGTCTAAACCAGAGTTCGGTATATAGAAGATCTAGTGGCCCTAAAACCCTTTTAATATTTCCTGACGCAGAGCCTCATACCTTTAGAGTAGAGATCCCGGTAGTTCCTATTGTATCAATCATTTATTATTTTATATACAAATTATAATTTTTAGATGTAGATTAGAACCCCCTTTAGCGGACACTTCTCCACAAAGGACAGTTTTCACTTGCAAAATTACCATTTTTACAATTTAACAACTCTCCGGTAGCAGACACCTCTTACTAAAAAACGCTTTGGCTCTGCAATTAGGTGTCCTTTACAGGGAGCTTCTACTGTATATATTTTGCTACTCTGTTAAAATATACCTCATTACATCTCTGGTATTTATATTTATATTGTGATTGCGCGCCTAAAATAAATTGCTGTGTCATCTTGAAATTTGTCATTCCTAATTTTCTACATGACAATAATCAAGGACGCTGGACTCGGGCTCCTAAAGACTTAGCAATCTCATCGTACTACCCGAGTGCTAGATTCAGAACCTTGCGGCACATCCCCTGACTAAGGACCAATAGAGAGTAGCCATCGACGTTTCCGCGCGTGAAGATTGAACACTTTCTTTCAGCCCAGCCGAAACTGGCGCTATGTTCATTAGACCGACGCCACCTTTGGCCGACAGGTTGAGTCAAGATGCCTCCGAAAGCAATAATACTTCTCTTTCCCGAGTGTTCCTATCAGTGATTATGCAGCCCAAGACACTAAGTGACTTGGACGTGCAAGAACTTCCCATAGCAGAACCATACAGTGCTCCCCAAACCAAACCGACGCCGCAGATTTTATCAGATTTGAAAAACACCCCTGAGGCCATGTGTTCAAGAGTCTTGAGATTAAATTGAATGCCTCTCCTGTGATGATTTCAATCCCATTAGCGACTAGATTTTTGTGATTCGTATCCTTTCGAAGCAGCGGGCAAGGTTGCAACTAAAGTAAAAGAAGGCATAAATCCGAAGTCTTTCCTCACCCAATTGATAAAAAGTAATGAACTGATCTGTTGAAATTTTCAACCCATGAGGCCTCTTCTTCTTCATATAGTACAGAAACCCACCAGAAGAAGGTGAAAGATGGATCAGCTTCTCCGAAATTAACATCAGATAACTCCTGTTCAGGCTTAAAATTTAGAGTTATTCCTTTCACAGAGGCACAAATCTCAATGTCTTTCTTTGTTCAGACCTCGTTCAAATATCCAGGTTTGTGATTCTGATGGCCATTGAAGGGTGGAGAAGCACGTTTTGATATAAACCAGGTTACTAATACAGGTTCAATACTTGTGGCTGAGATACAAAACGCGCACGCGGTATCGCTCGGCCAAGATGAACTTGGGTGCGCAAGGCCAATCGCATGGCACTCTTGTCCGTCATGATTGAACATTATTGCCACACGGAGATCGGCCGCGCGAGGACGTTAATAGAAAACCATGAGGTGCGATAGATCCCCCACAACAGATAGCGTAAATTTTGAATAGTGTCTTGAGATGATAGTATCACTGGGCAGATAGGACTGGCTATCGTAGAATAATAAAGCTTTACCCCTCTGGCTCGATCAGCAAGCGTCCGTGCAAAAATGGAGACCGTTTAGTGATGACTTTCTCAAGCAATCCATACACATGTTACTCTTAGGCATGGGTTCTGGAGTTGTAGTAACGATGGTCATATATTTCTATTTAAAATGATTCCCAGTGAGAATTCACGTGGTTCAGCCATCCGCCACACTAGAAGCCCTCCTAAAGAAATTAACTATTATTTCTGAGGAAGGCCTGAGTTCCACAAAGAATTCCATCTGCCAATCTTGGCGGAGAAGTAGAGCGATATAATTTGTATATACCAAGATGCTATTTTTGTCGAGCAGTAAAAACAGACACCAACGCAGACGATGAAGAACACTGCATTTGAAGCATAGCATTGACTTAACTTGTTGAGCAGGTATAACATATAAGTAACCCTAATGCCGTCGATTCTTGTATTGCTTTTGTCCCAACATAGTGTAGGAGCAACTAACCCACGACGACTGTTGGCAAGCCAACGGAGAGCAGAGGTGACAATAGGAAACCTTGATAGTGTGTATCTTCAAGTACAGACTATAAGTAGTTTAGAATGACGGACATCGGTATTCTTCTCATCATGCTGGGAACTGGCATTCAGTCAGGGAAGCAATATGTTACGTTTGAAAGATTAAATCTGACATTCTGGAAGGATGTTTCAGAGATGAAGGCGCGGTGACAGACCATTAGTTGGTGGTCGGTAGAGAGGTCATAGTTCTGTGAGACCTGGACCATGACGCGGCTGGATCAATCATTTCGCTACACCACCTTGATGGATTCAGGGTGTCACCATTCCTGATATTTTTCGTAGAGTTAATGGAAAGCATTCGCAAAAGTCTTCAAAGCAGTGAATCAGTTCAATTGGAAAATCATCCAATCCAGTGTTTTTTTGGCAGATGCAGCCAATGGAAGCAGATATCTGATCCTTGACCAACTCCTAGAGTGTATTATTTTGATCTAATGGGATTCTTGCATTCACGCTGCGTAGAAGGCTTCTGATGTCTTACGAAGGCATGAAAAGCGGGTAATCCTTCCTAAAAGTTTCCGGAAGCCATGTCTTTAACCCCTCGTCCCTCGATGATTCGACCTGCGCTATTATAGATAGGGGAACGCACGTTTGATAACTGGCAGAGATGAATAGTCCGCTTTGATCGAAAAAAAAGTATTCTGGAAATTTGTTTGAACAAACTATTTTGATTTTAGTTGTTTGCTAAGTGGCATGATTGTTGAGGATAATTTGTTTTGATCTTAAACTTTTATAATACAATTTCTTTTATCAAATTATAAAACTATTTTAGAAGCGTAATATTCTTTTTAAAATAAAACAATTTCTACTGTCCTTGCTGCGAAGTTCTTCTAAAATACCCATTCCAAGAGTCTGACAACAGTCACCTATAAAAGGAAGTTCCAAATATGCAATATAACAGCGGTATGGTAGATTAAACTGGCGAAACCGCTGGGAGGGTTCACCACTGATGAGCCAGGCCCTTCCTTTAATTTTCCATCGCAGCAAGGACAGTAGAAATTGTTTTATTTTAAAAAGAATATTACGCCTCTAAAATAGTTTTATAATTTGATAACAGATGGCGCTCTAGTACATCGTAACAATTTCTTTTGCTGACATTTTCTTGAGGTTACTCAAGGTTTAATCGTGAAAGTAATTCGCCCCTCCCTCGACGTTCAGACCTCAGATTGCGAAACTCTGGATAGCCTTATTGTCAGCAAATATAAACAGTTGCCTGAGTGCTTGGATAACAGGCCCAAAGTTACAAGTGAATATGGATTTCTTAGCGCCAAATTCAGGAAACATGACCGATGTAATCACATATTGAAGTTTTAGCTGTCAGATATTTTGATGTTTGTCTCCTGTATGAAATTTAGGTCGACCTCATACAGCTTCAAGAAGTAGCATAGCTCGGGGTTTCTATCACGAGCGGCAAGGCCGGCCGCGTTAAGGCAGGCAAGGCGGAAATCCATGAGATCACTTAGGATTTGCTCTGATATTGACGAAAATCTTTTAATGGATAATTTCAACTTCCATTCTATAATTTTTTTACGCTGAGAAAGTTAATTTATAGTTCTGCTTATTGGCAATTTCTATAAGAGCTTTTTTAATTTTTGGAGGGAGAATATGGCTTTCGTGATAGCCCCATTATTGATACCAAGCAGTTCGATCTATTTGAAGAGAATGCTTGGGAGCTGTGCAAGAGATCTGGACGCTTATTGATATCAGCTTGTTGTTAATCATGTTTTGACAGAACATCTGGCCATAAGAAATACCAGTGGGAGCGAGACATGAGTATTTCAGGTTTAAAGCCAAACAAAATAGCGAAATATTTGCTGAACCAATCTCTAGCGCTGAGGTGTTTGATATATACACGTGAGCAGCTTTGAAGTTTATAGGTATAGAAATTCCAGAATCACGATGGTTGTCGCACAGATTTCCTTGCTTTATGGCTGGAGAAAGTATACCGCTCTAATGATCAAGGAGCAGTTTACTCTTTCATCGATCATCCAATAGCATTAGAACATCTGAAGCTGAAGTCGGGATACATATTTGCTAAGAAACCTTTGTTGAGCACAGAATCATATTTGAAAGATTAGTGATCTTTACTCCATTCATGAGAATGCAATCCAACCAGGTGTATTCTCTGGGCTTTTTCACGGATCGAGAGATAGAAAGCACCTAGTAGAAGGAATTCAGAACTTGCATCATAAAATAACATCGCTGATATAGGGTAACCCGCAATTAGCGGTTTTTGAACATTTTCTTGTAGGGTAGACCTTTGAGAAGAGCTTCTTAAATGACGTGAACTTCAGCCATTTAGGTCGAGCTAGACCGCCCAGTATCTATTCAATTATTTTCCTATCTGTGCAAACAGAGCCTTTATCCGATTGGTGTCTAAGCTCAGATGTAGTTCACTAGAATTGCTTCCTGAAAATATTCATTTGGGTGGAAGTTTCAGTAGAATATTTCTCCGTTGAATTCTCGAGTATTTTTCACGAGTCTTTAATTTAGTCGATAGTGTTCTTCTTGACGCGGCTCGACCGTGTTCTGAACTATGTTGGTCTGGTGAGATGTGGCAGGTAGAGGCGCAGATGTTTTCTTTGGAGAAGTCGAGATCTTCTTGTTCCTTTTTATATCTTATTTTAGGAAATTTATTCCTCATTATATCTCAGCCCAGTTTTGACGATATTTTCTGGTAATTCAGATGTCAGGTTGTAACCCGCTTCAAAGATTGAAGATTCGTCCATGCATGAATGCCAATGAGTTGGCTTCACTGAAGAGTTCCCGCACTTTTATCTAGCCCTGTAAAAAAAGAGATAATGAGAAAAATGTTAATTTCTATCATAGAAATTATATTTGATTTTAGAGAGAGTTAAAATTAAAATTTGAAAGCTTCGAATAGTAAAGAGCTAAACTAAAAATATAATATTCAAAAGTTAGGTTACTAAGGATTCATACATTATTGTTTCATATTATATTTCAAGAATGAATAATAATAATAATGAATATAAAGAAAGAAGATTAACATCTTCAGACCACGTCTAGTCTGATGTAACATTTTAAATTCTTAGAGATATATGTTATGAATAATTTGTTTGTTGTTAGATAAAGGATTGAAGGTGCAGTCGTGATAAAAGAGAAATAATTATTTACTAACTCTCTCTCTCAAATAGTTTTTATTTTTAATTACTCGAAGAAAATTTACACATTAATTGTTTTCACAATCATATAGAATTTATGAAATTAATTCTATATTATTAAATAAAAAAAAAAGGTTAGTTAACTACGCATGTTGAAAGTCATTCTAAAAACGATGGTCAAAACAGTAGAATTGTCAATAATAAAAAAAATCTATTTTTAAAATATAAAATATTTCAATTTTTAGATTATATAATATATATCATACATCTCAGAAGTTAATGCATTTGGCCATTATCTGAGCAGCTTATTAAGAAAGCAGGATTCTTTCTTAGTGGCCTGAATTCTATGACGCCGTAACTACATCACTCTGAGCTCTGCTTGACCTTCAGTTCACTCTCTGAGATGTAAAATCAACAAAGATGTAAAATCTTGCACGCTGTACACGCTTGTTCGGCGGTACATATGCCAAAATTGAAACGATACAGAGAAGATTAGCATGGCCCCTGCGCAAGGATGACACGAAAAATCGTGAAGCTTTCTTTACGTCTTACAAATTATTGTTCTTGTCTCTAATGTAAACCCTTTTACTACTTTCCACCTCGATTGAGATTCACTTCAATACATACATATGACATAAAATGATACAATATTTTTGTACCAAAAGAGTCACTTTTCACTTTATATCGTAACAATGACAAATTACCACATAAACAGTTAACCACTGAAAAGGAATTTTTTGATCCATTTTATAAAACAATTCATAATTATTGAATGTATTAAATAAATTGTTACTGAAACAAAATTCGATTGAAGATTTATGAAGTCAAATGAATGGACACGAGTAAAATTCGTAGTTTTATATATAGGGGATAAACATATATTCATATCATTTACTATTTTGAGCCAAGCAATAAAAATACAATAAAAGAGCGCCATATAGTAAGGGGGGGGGGGGCATTTGAAATTATTTACTGTAAAATACATGCAATAAAATTGCATCAGGTTTCTTATCTTAGAAAATAATTTAACCGATGGTGATAAAAATAATAAGCCACAACGCCAGTTTAGGTAAATTTTGTCAAAAGTCAATTTGTATAACAGGGGATTCGGAATATCAACCTTAGAACCACACAGGGGCGAGTTCGATTTTATAACGTCTAAAGAAAGAATTTATGGAATTGGTTGAATTTTCCAAAAATATGTTTACATTTGTGAAGATACAGGACGAATTCAGGCTAGAATACAATATAAAGGTCCGGGAGGATGGTATACATGTAAAAATAGAACAACATTTCCCTTTAAATATGCATTATGTTATTGTTGTCGTGTCCAATGAAGAGCCTCAGATGTCTCCATGTATCTCTATCATAGCATTCGCAATGTCCTCTATATTGAGTGTGTATACTGTATTGTTGTTGTTGTTCTGTCCAATGAAGAGCCTCAGATGTCACCATGTATCTATATCAAAGCAGTCTCTATCTTGGGTGTGTAAAGCTGCTGCTCTGGCTCCATGTCAAATTTCTGCAAGGCTGCGGCCATTGCTGGGCACGAGAATTTGTGGGTAGGTGTTAGTTCCACACCAGGACAGTTGTTTTATGTCTTGTAGGTTCTTGTTGCATTATGTTCATGACCTTAATAAAAATTTGGAGGCGATAATAAATACTAACTCACAATATACCAGTTTTTAGAAACATAAACTAAGGCTAACCTGTATACCAAGGTTTCATGCTATGGCTCTCATCAGTACATGGTCTTCTTTGATATTATATATATACTAATATATGTAATCTCTGTTACGATGTACTAGCGCGCCATCTGTTATCAAATTACAAAACTATTTTAGAGGCGTAATATTCTTTTTAAAAATAAAACAATTTCTACTGTCCTTACGGCGATGGAAAAATTAAAGGGAGGGCCTGGCTCATCAGTGGTGAACCCTCCCAGCGGTTTCGCCAGTTTAATCTACCATACCGCTGTTATATTGCATTTTTGGAACTTCCTTTTATAGTTGACTGTTGTAAGACTCTTGAAATGGGTATTTTAGAAGAACTATGGACATAAGCTTTTAGGACAGCAGAATTAAATATAATTATAAATATATAATATGCTTCGAGCAATCGCTCTTCCGCAAATATCAAAATGTGTCTTTTATTTGAACAATATTTTCCATCGCAGTAAGGACAGTAGAAATTGTTTTTTTTTAAAAATAATATTACGCCTCTAAAATAGTTTTGTAATATGTAATCTCTATTATGTAAATTCGGATTATATATATATTATGTAAAAAAAATAGAGATTTTCTGCTGATTTTATTATATCGAGGACTATGCTATGGTAATGCAGTCGTGGTTAAAATCTTGAAAGTATAATAAAAATAGTAAAGATTAGAAATATATAGTTTTAATTGGGCTTATGGAATATAGAAAAAAACATAATATGAGGAAAGGTATGCCTGACATAAGGGGTAAGAATGAAAAACTTATTTACATAATGTAAAAAAGGTTTGAGCCAGCCATCGGGAAACAACAACAATGAGTTTTTATAGGGAAAGCGTGACCTCTGGCGGTCGTCGATTTAGCAGAGTATTTGAATCTATGAATATATTTTTTTTTTGAATAAAATACCATTTTAATATAACATATATACACCATCTACTTAATGTTTTCTTCAGTATTATGGGAGAAAAATCTAGATTGAGATTTCGAAATTATTTGTTTTTTTCTTTTCCCCTTTTTTTATTGTTTTAATTGAGTGTACAAAGAAATTACTTTGGTCCTAGCCCCCTTTTTTGTATTTTCATTAGTTACAGGCTCTTTAAAATGTTTGGTGGTTTACGCTCGTTTACAAAATTCCAATTTAAAAAAATGGAACAGCTCATCATCAGGCCAATTGTTTCACAAATGCCTACAATATATATATAGAGGTGTAGAAGGAATTTACCATATTTACATATTGAAAAGTTTTTTTTTAACTAAAATTTCTGAAATACTTTAAATTTATATCCTTTACTGATTTATTTATAACTGGGATAAATATATAAAAATATACAATGGATACCTATTGGAACATTGATTCCTTCAACCCTTCGAGGGAAATATTTATAAAATTAATCCGTTAAAGAAAACAAAATACCAAAAATATATTAATAGGCGTTCAAATTTAACCACAACTATAAATGCAGCCAATACAACACAATATACAAGGTGGGATCAATTAAATAAGGTGAATTATAATTTATTTTTAAAAATAAGAACGATATTAAAAATTAGGACTTGATTTATTCAAAATAATCACCTTGGCTTTCTATACATCTTCTCCATCGTTCTGGCAACTTGTAAATACCCTCTTTATAGGCACTCTTAGGAAGCGTGTGAAAAAAATATTGCACCACTTTCTGGACATCTTCATCCGAGTCAAATCGCTTTCCCTTTAACTCCTTCTTTAGTAGTCCAAAAAGGAAATAGTCAGAGGGGGCTAGGTCTGGACTATATGCAGGATGTTCTAAAACTTCAAAACCTAATTTAATGATTGTAGATACAGTTTTACATGATGTATGCGGCCTTGCATTATCATGAAGGAAGAGAACACCTTTACTAAGCTTCCCTCTTCTTTTGTTTCTTATACCGGGCTTTAGCTTATTTACAAGAATGTCACAATAGTGGTCGCTGTTCATACATTGCCTATGGTAAAAATGGATATATATTTTTCCTTCAAAATTAAGTTTTCAACCGCATTTATCGTGCTTGGCGTCGCTGTAACACTTGGTCGTCCAGGTCGCTCAATATCGGTACATGTAATTCGTCCATTTTTGAACTCGTTAACCCATTTATAAATGTTTTTTTTTGAGACAAACAAGACTCACCATATATATATTTCATTCTTTGGCATATTTGAGATGTTTGAAAACCTTCTGCATTCAAGAAACGAATAACTGCACGTTGTTCAAGCGTGGTGCAATCCTTCAAGGGAGCTTCCATTTTAGTTTATTTATAAGTCTCGCGCCGCGAGTGGGAAAAAGAACAGAACACCTTAAATAGTCTCTCGATGTTATATTTTAATATTCTGTGGTTTAAATTATTTTTGCTCTTTTAATTTTTAAGAAATAAGAATATTCACCTTATTTATTGATCCCTCCTTGTATTATAGCTTTCTATTTCTCCATAAGATATACAACTAAAAGGTATATTAAAGTAATCTAGTTTGTGATTCACGGGGTTCTGGCAGATTTGTAAGTGCAAAAGTCGAACATCTTTTCACATTTGTAGACATGTGGTGCACTTACAATAAAAGTAGTCGCCAACCTCTACCCCACCATGATTATCATGGCCTGTACCATGTGTACCAAGGATAATTTTAAAAAAAGTTTTGAATCACATTCTCTAGTTCTCAGTTTTCCAGTTATAGCTAGTCTCTATGCATATTTAATATATGCGTTGAGTTACTTGGAAATAATCTTTCAATGATTATATATATTCAGAATGAAAAGTTATCAGATATGGGGGTAATTTATGTAGTTACCTTCTTTGCTGAAGGAGCAGCTGTACAGGCACCTTCGTCTGCAACAATAAAAAATGTTATTCTATAAGATATTATTCAAAATGTGAAAGGAATATTTTCTCTCTCTATATATATATATTAGCGCCATTTACAGAAAAATTGTCTTTGACTTCATTTATTTATTTCAATTTAAAGCGCTATGTCCCCTAGGGACACTTGCGCTGTCATACATGTATGCCTTTACATTTGTATATACATATTTACAATAATTTTAGGCCGTGAATAGAAGAGTCATATGATATTAACAAGAGGAAATAGAAACAAAACGATAAAAAGAACTGTGAACAACAAAAAATAAAATAAATGTCTGGCAATATGTATGAGCCTTCTATATCCGAAAACCATTACCCAGGATCGAAGCCCCATTGGGCACATAAAAAAATTACTCCAACGGCGCTCTATTTTTGCAAAAGTCCATGCACATCTTTGAGTGCAAACGAGGTTCGTCCAACTTTTAAGTACAAGGGTTGAACTAATTTCCACATGTGTGGATATATGATGCACTTACAGAAAAGACTGTCGTTAATTACTAACCACCATGAATATCATGGGACTGTACCATGTGTATTAAGGATAATGGAACGCTAAATTAAAAGGAATTTTAACCTTATACAAATTTAAATATCTCGCCACACCCCCATGCTCAATCTCATTTATAACTTCGACCGTTCTCTTTTTTTTTTATTAAACTGTAAATACAAAGCGCGATGTCCCGCCAAGGACACTGGCGCCCAAAGGAAAGCAATACAAGAGAGAGAGAGAGAGGGAGAATCTATTTACATATCAAAAAAAAAAAAAACATATGCTCAAGGCATTTACATATTTTTGAAATTGATTTCAAACAAGCATACTATATACATAGGTAATTTAATTTAAACACACCTCAAGATAAAGGAAAAAGGAAAAAAAAAGAATCATATATACAGCACATAGTTAATTATACCTAACACTTGAGATTAATTAAAAACTTTGATATAAATTTACAAAATCTATTGAAAACAATGTATGAATCCCTGCTGGATATCAATTCTCTTGGATCGGTACAGAGGATACAGTTATTGAGTCTGTAGTCTTGAAATGCTGGGCACTTAAGTAAAAGGTGAGTGGAATCTTGAATGCGGCATCCACAAAAACAGCCCGGATCCTCCGATGCGCGTATTCTTTCCAGAAAACTTCCGAAATTACCATGGTTGGTTACAAATTGTGTGTTGTGGAAATTAGGGCGAAAAATAATTAGGAATACCCCGGTTGAAAAAACTTGTAAATGTCTCGTTTGTATTATTCAGTAAGAGCAACATTCTTTCGTCTATATAGGATTTAATTATAAAGGGAATATCGATGTTGTATTTTTGCTTGTCCTCGAACGATAAGTTATTTAAGTCATATTTCATATTTTTTGCTTCAATGTAATCTGCAATCAATGGAGTCTTAGCCAAACTGTGAACACAGTTGTACGAAATTGTCTTGTAAGCTTGAATGCTCCATAATAATATCTGATATTGCATTGAGTTTAATTTTTGTATCGATTTTTTATTTAAAAATTTGAACCATATTTCTGATCCATATGTTAAAGTTGATCTGAATAAAGATTTGTACAATGTAATTCTTTTATGGGAGCTCAAACCCCATGATTTGCTGCACAGAGAGAATAGAAATTTTTTTATTCTTAGAGTTCTGCTCACTATTTCCTCTATATGAAAAGCAAAATTTAATTGTTTTTTCTTCTATGATTTGCAATTGTTATTCCTAAAATTTTTATTTTTTGTACTGGTGAAATTAATCCACTCTTAAATTTAACTGGGATCTTCTCTTTATTATGCAAATATAAAATGTTTGTTTTTTCGGAACTGATTTCTAACTTGTTCTTAATACACCACAATTCGATAGTATTTAATGCTTCCTCTATAACTATTTTTAGTGATGCTAGATCTTTATTCCAGCATATGATCGAAATATCATCCGCATAACAAATCAACTCACAATTGGGCACCTGCAAATTCATCAGAAAATCATTCAACAAAATTGTCCATAGAAGTGGAGAAAGCGGACCGCCCTGAGGACACCCCTTGGTAATTGGCTTCGAAGTTGTTAGATTGTCGTAACTGAAAGAAATGAACCTGGAATTTAAATATGATTGTAGAATTTTGATCAGTTTTTCCGGTAAATTATCTGAGTCTATTCTTTTGATGATCGCTGGCCACCAGGCATTATCAAAAGCCCCCGAGATATCTATTGTAATTAGTGCAGACAGTTCTTTTTGCTTATGCTCCATTAATACATCGATTAAAATATTCAAAGCAGTGATGGTTGACTTAGACTTGATAAATCCGTGCTGCCTCGAGCTTAACAGATTGTTTTGAATATAAAATTCATAGATTTTATTTTTGAGAATTTTTTCTAGAATCTTTGAAAAATTTGATAATACAGATATCGGACGGTAGCTTTTAGCTGATTCGTAATTGGTTTTGCCGGGTTTGGCTATTATTTTGAGTGCTGCTGTTTTCCATTTTTTAGGGAAGTATCCTATTTGAATACATTTATTAAATATTGAGTGTAAAATCGGAAGTATTAGTTGAAAAGCATTCTTTATCATATTATTACTAATATTGTCTGGACCAGGAGCTTTATTTACATTAATTTTGTCGATTATCTCTTCTATTTCTTTCTTATGAATTTTGCATGAGTTGGAGTTTGTAAAATTCGGTGTATAGTTCCTTATTGATGTATGGTGAGCAGTATCCGATATAGTTGTATCATCAGGAATTAGTTCATTAATCAGATCTTTTATTAGAGTTTCTTTAGAATCTACTGGTGCCTGTTCAATTATTGGTAAACCCTTTTGTTGATTAGAGGAGCACAGTTTTTTAAGGTTCTATAGGCGTTTCCAAACGGATTATTAGATCCATTTTCTTCTATAAAATCTCGCCAACTATTCTCTTAGCTTTTCTAATACTATTTTTATATTTATTTCTGACAGACCTTATATTCATTAACACTAATTGCTTTATGATGAAAGTATCGATTTCTCACATAATGAAAATACTTTTTCTTTTGTTCTAATTCTTTGTTCCACCACTTGATCCCGGTATCGAAAGTGAAGTTGGAAGATTTCACCTCCAGTGATTGATATGCAGCTTCCAGAATTATATCCGATAGCCTGTCAACTACCATGTCAATATCAGTTTCCCTTTCGACCTTTTTTACATCGTTTTCCAATCTTCTTACTTCCTGTTTAGAAATTGTATTTGAAAACAGTGACCAGTCTGCTTTCTTTTCGCTAAATTTCCATGTAGATTTTTGTTGATTGTTTATAATATCTAAGTTAACATTGATATCAAATGAAACTGTCACATGGTCGGAAATATTGGTCAATTCAGAAGTTTGCCAATTGTTTACCAGTTTCAATGAATGTCTATTTGAAATAGTGAGATCTATTATGCTTTTATTACGACAGGTAGGAGTTTTGTTATTGTGAATAAAAAGATTATATTCATTGATGATAGGTTGCATTTTATATCCGTTAGAGTTTGTAATTCTATCGAACCAAACCGGGTGACGGGAATTAAAATCTCCACAGAGGATTAGGGGAGTACTCTCGAAGGTAGCTATCAAATTCTTTAAAAAGTTCAAATGTTCGTCATCGCATTTGTTTGGAGGAATATAAAAGTTTGCTATTATCGTCCTAGATTTAGGTGTATTTATAGAGATTGATGTACAAAACTCATTTGTGAAACCCTCCAACTTCCTATATTTTATATTTTTATTATATATAACCGTTGCAGTATAAGTGTTTTCTGTTGAGGAACAATGTACTATGTGAGAGTCCATATCGAACACGACCTTTCTAGTTAAAACATAAGGCTCTTGAAGAAGGAGAATATCTGGAGGATTGTCTCTAATTGAGCTTCTGAGTTCGGTAGTTGCAATTATACTTTTCCTAATGTTCTGTTGTATGCATTTAATTTTTCCTCTGGTTAAAATTTTTGCTTCTTTCATAATGGAGATTTATGCGAAGCGCTTATGAGCCTGTTGTGTAATCTGTTCGCTGAATCATCAGGCTGATTTGTTTATTGTAAATTGGACAATCCTTAGAATTTGGTTTGTGATCAAGATTGTTATTTTTAAAATATGGGTGTTTGACGCAGTTGCAACACTTTATTATATTAGAACATTGATGTTGACCCTCTGTACCGCAGTTCACGCATTTTTTCAAGTTTGGGCAGTCGTTTTTCTTGTGGTTAGGGTTGAATAAAAAACAGTTCTGACATTGGTTAACCAGGACTTTGTCTCGAACTTCACATCTTTGTACATCAGTATAAATTTTGTTGGCTTTCATTATAGCTTGGTAGGCCCGAGGTCGCCACACCCCCATGCTCAATCTCATTTATAACTTCGCCCGTTGAAGAGCGAAGACTCGAAAGCCTGGGGGTTTTTTGTAATGAATAAACTTATTGCATAAGGTTTTTGATATTTTTATAAAAGTATATCGCAATTTTCTTAATTCTAAATATCTTTACATTGAATCTTTAGAGATGTTCCAAAGATAGTATTTAGAATCACTTGTTGTGATTTTATATCTAAGTGGAATAACATAATTACCGTAGTACTCGACGTACTGCAGCTTCTTTTTTAAATCTTTAAGAAGGTGCTTGACCTTCAGAAGTCTTTTGGTGACAGGACTCTTCCTGTCAAAGCCGGAGTTGGGTCTGGAAATATTATTTATTGTCATCTAGCTCTGTGGATGTTGTGGATGGAAACTTACGTTCTTTTGGCCTGTTTGGGCCGATGGAGAGGTGTGGTGGGCGGTGGGACCGGGCATTGGTCGTCATCCTGCACAGAATGACAAGAATTCACTATATATCAATTCCTAATATTTCATATAGACTAAATTCAGGTGGAAATATCAAGTCTCCAGGGATAGTTTTCTTTTTAAAAGTATGAAATATAGGGGGGGGGGGGGGTACAGTAGAACTTCCCTTTAAAGAACACCTAATTGCAGAGCTTTAGCTATATAAAGGTATATGCTTTCCAGAGAGTTGCTAAATTGTAAAAATTATAATTTTTCAAATGAAAAACTGTTCTTTGTGGAGAGATGTCTTCTAGCGGGTTGTTCGTTAAAGAGAGGTTATATATGTACTGTATATGCAAATTCAGATCCCATCAGAATAGTAAATGGAGTCGAAATAGCCCTATATCAAAACTTAACCAGCAAGAAAAGAATATTATTTGACATCAAGTAATCAATCTTTTAAATGAATCAATAGGAGTCCCCCAGCAACCCTCATGAGAAGCGACTGATTCATTTAAAAAGAAACCTGTACCTGGTGGCTTGATATATCCAAATTTATTTTAATTCAAGGGATTAATGTTGTTGTTGTGTCCAATGAAGAGCCACAGATAGTCCACTATCTTGGGTGTGTAAAGCTGCTGTTCTGGGTCCATGTTATTTTTTGCGAGGCTGCGGCCATTGCTGGGCATGAGAATATGTGGGTAACAAACGGATTAAAACAGTTAGGAAAGTGAGTGTTATGAGGAATGCGAGAAAAACGCGTGAATAGTTACTTTGTTGACACAGAAGTGTGGAAGTTGTTGGCAATATTGATGGAGGGGTAAAAGCTAGAAACAGTAGTGAAAGGACAAAAATCAAGAAAAACGGTGGAGGAATAAAGTTGAAAATGTGTAACAGAACAAAAGTTGGAGGAGTGGTAAAAAGATATAAGCTAGAAAGAGGTAATGGAAAAAGTTAGAAAACTAGTGAAAGGACAAAAATCATGAAAAATGGTGAACGAGTAAAGTTGAAAATGTGTAGAATAACAAAGGTTAGAGGAGTGGTAAAAGATATAAACTAGAAGTAAGTCATGGAGAAAAGATAGAAAAGAGAAATGTTCAATAAAAACTGAAGTAGGAGTAAGTGAGTGGTCAACCAATAACGAAATAAAGAATCCAAACACCAAGCTGTTCTGTGGTTTGAGAACCGTTGTCATTGGAATCCTGCTGGCAGAGGTCTCCCTAGTCTTCTTAACATTTTATAACTTAATTTGAGTAAAAATATTATAATTCCGTTAATTAAACAAAAAATAATACTTCAAATGTTACTTACTCTAGACAGACAAGGATTGGATGGTTGTAAATTCAACCCTATTTTTTGCATTTTGATTCACCATACAAAGCTTCCATGCGCCTGTTCAAAGACACTTGGCAACATTACATAAATAATTTAGAAAGAGAGGATCATATATCGCCGCAACTCTTTTTATTAACGCGATTAAAGGAAGCTTTCGGGCAAGCCCTTCTTCAGCTAACTATAGTGTACAAACAAGGCAAACGAGAGAGAGATTATATAACGTTTTTTAAAGAGAAATCTATGTAAATATAGTACAAAATATCTTAAAGAAATTTACATAATTGAATAAATATAAAGAATCAACTATAGACGGTTCAAAGGATTTAGTGGAGAGAAAAATGGAATGGCTATTGTTTTTATATGGCTTTTGAAGATTTTTTTTAGGATAGAAGGGGAACGTACTGTGATGACAACTGTATACTTTTGTTTAATGGTTTAGGGTGCTTCATGGTTTCTATTGCTTCAAGAATGATTCTTTGGGTTTTGGTTTTGGCATTTTTATGGAGGATTCTGGTATTATTGAAGTCTGGAGTATGTCCGGTTTCTCTGACGTGGTCGACTATTAAAGCGTTTGGGTTAAGTTTGGAAATGTTTCTTTGGTTTTCTTTGATTCTGATTGAAGATCTCTTGATGTTTCGCCGATATAGACACTATTGCAGTTGAGGCAGGGAATTTGGTAAACTAAATCTTTTTTCTGTTTCTGGTCGGTGCTTTTGGTGATTGGGTTTCTTAGAATCGAGGCTATGGAAGGTGAACTTCTGAAGATGGTTTTATATGATCCCCTCTTTCTAAATTGTCGAAATCCGCAATCCGTTTACATGAATTACATAACTAGTTGTTATTTTATATGTTATGATTAATGATTTTAATGATCTTTGTTATTTTAAATGATGATAATAAACATGGATATATATCAAATATTCAATAAGATAGAATAAGTAATTGTAAAATTGGGAATATTTTACTTACATCTATCGATGTGGGTCCTTCAGGGCGGGGTCGCCAGTCTAAAACAAAGCATTAAAGCTTTGGATTTTACAATAAGGGTTGAAGCTACTCTCTCAACCGTTTCTCTATCAAAGTTTCTAAATGTAGATATTATATAAAATATAGGTTTTATAATTCGTCTTTTTTGCATAAACACTAGGAGAATGATATGAGAATTCGAAACTATTATAGACGCGTATGATTCTTTTAAAAATTAAACAATTTTCTCAACTTCCCTTAGTTAAATGAAACATAAAAGGGTGGGACTGGCTCATCAGTGGTGAACCCTCCCAGCGGTTTCGCCAGTTTAATCTACCATGGAATCTATCATAAAATATGGCGCGCTAATGCATCATAATTATTAATATATCTTAAATGAACAAAGGGTAGATAGATATACCTTTTATGATATGTTACATCTATTCGCTGCTTGTATCATCAAATGTATTGCTAAGAATGTTGATGGAATAATTCCGCAATACCTTTCACTTTCGTAGTCTTGTAATCATATTAGAAATGATTGAATTTCCATTCTTAGGTGTTTTCTATATCATAACTTGTGTGCACGTATTGTGATAGAAATTATAGAATAAAAAATAAATACATATGGGGAACACACGCCATTTCTGCACCTGAATTTGTTACAAATATAGCGTGATTGCTCTTTAATAAGGTCGTGTCGCTCTGAGCCAAGGAACCACTCTTGTACTTTAAAAAATATTATTTATTTGCCAAGCTGACACTACAGTCTTCTTCTTTCTTATCTCCACTAAATCACATTAGGGTATCAAGCTTGTAAAGTTGACAACCATCATGACTGAGTGAAATAGAATACGTCTGCCTTTGACATTAAGACTGGTAACACTACTCAGTGAGAGTCCGACTTAGTTAAAAAAGAAATGGACGCTTCTAACACGAGGAACAGACGCCATGTGCAGCCGCTCCTAACATGGAGTACAAACGCTGCTCATACTATATCCCTTGATTAGAAGCCCTTACAGGGTTCTATCAGCTGGGCCAGCTGAGCCCAGGTTTTTTAGTGAGCTTGTTACTGCTCCCCCTCCTCTTTTTTCATCGGAGCTTGGGACCGGCAAAGGCGGAGTTAACTCTACAGTTGACATCTAAAGTAAGAAGACCACTCAACTCCTAACACTGGACTTCTCTACTTTATCCATACGTCTTATTTATAGCACAAATAAGTTAAAACTATGTAAACTATACTACTACAAAGTACAGATATGCAAAGTACAAATATGCAAAGACACACACGACCAATAAAAAAAAAACAGATTCCCACTATTGTATAAGTTTGACTCATCAATGGTGAATATTTCCAGCGGATAGACTAATTTAATCCATCAGACGTCTCTAGTATGGTATCACAATATGTTTCTTCACAATAATAACAGTAGGAGGCCGTTTTTTATTATGAAATAAAATATTACGATAAAATGGATTCAATATAGAATATGTTTGTCATCTGGTCACTAAACCTTCCCAAGTTCAAATTCTAAAAAATACCATGTATTCGTGTGTAGAAACCTTTTGAATAGGAAACGATTTAATTTTGACTGAAGACTCTTGACAGAGTTATAAGATCCATTAAGATCATGCGGGAATCAAGTAAGTCTTGTTAGTGATAGCGGACCGCTTAGATCCAGGACGTCGTTCCAAATATCCGTCCTGAAAACTTTGATTTCAAATTCTACTAAAGTCGTGGAATCAACCCAAACAGAATACTGTTTTTTTTTTTATTATCCCTAGTACACATTGTACAGGCCATAATAATTATGGTAGATAGAAGTTTGCGACTGCTTTTACTGTAAGTGCACCACAGGTCTACACATGTGAAAAGCAGTTCGACTTTTGCACACAAATGTGCCAAGTCCCATTTGGTTACTTGCACTCGCTGGTGAATTTGGACTTTTGCAAGAATCGGGAGCCATTGAAGCATTTTATTTAAAATCAGAAAAAAGTTTCCAATGCGGTAATCGAACCCGGGTTGTAACTGTCGAAAACCAACAGTTTAGGCCATCCTTCCACCGATCCCCCGCAGAATACCATTTTACATTTAACTGAAATTTTCACTTACTACAATGATTCTTCTATAAAATCAGAAACGTGTTATAAACACTTTAAACATTTTACACGAGGCATCAATGGCAAATTTCCACAACAAAGCAACGTTTCAAATGAAATTTCGGTATCAGAAACATTCTGTACAATATCTTGTTGTTGCCGGCATCTTTTTTACACATATACTTTGACAATTAAACCATTTGAATACCTCAGTATTTATTTCTTTTCTTTTTTTTTTTTTTCTCTTTTCTACAACATTTTGTGGGTAGCAATTTTAATTGTCTAGTTATGTGTGTGTGTGTATATATTTTTAGGATTAACCTAAATGCATCTATAAAAATGAATAATTTGTATTTTTATAAGAAATAAAACCATTAAGCACGAATATGTTTCAAAAAACAAACTTTCTACCGTTCTTACAGTAATGAAAAATATTGAGAAAGCTTTCTTCTTTGGAGAGTGAACTTTCCCAACTCTTTCGCCAATTTTATAAACCAATCTGCTTTTAAGCTCTGAATCCTGTATTGGACGATTCTGTTTATATTTGAGACACATAAAAAATAGAATCTTAATACAATATCTGAGATTATATTCTGTGTCTCATATACACTAAATACAATATTCAAACTATAGTCATAGGCTTCTAGAGCTGTATATATATTATATATTTACGAATATATTATGTGATAATTTGTATATAGGAATATGTAACCCCACCACAATCTATGTATAATGTATCGTCTGAAGGTTTAATAAAAGTTAGGCCTCGCGAGAAGGGAAAAAGAACAATTAACAGGATTGCATCATCCAGGAAGTAATGGTGACTGCCCTGGACCCATAAAACTTAAGTTCAAAGGCCTTCTTCTTCCTGGAGAATTGCAATCATGGCGACAATGGAGGTACTAAACCAATCACATTTAAGCATGACAAATCAACAAACAATCACCTTTAAGCATGACCAATTGATAGCGAATCATCAGATAGCACGTGGAAGGATCTCCACCAATGAGAAGTCGAGAGAGTTAATGACGATGATCTCGTACAAAAAGAAAAAAGAAGGTAGATGACCGTGCTACGAGCTAGGTGTGCTCAACATAAGCTCCAACCAAGGTAGTGTACGCTCCATCATGTGAAAGGCCAAATACCTCCAGTCAGTCTCATAATTCTCCCTTTCGCAAGGTCTTATTTTCTACCCCATCCAGGTGTGCTCGTTGTTCCCCTGTGGAAAACCACCATTCGACCAAGACTGCGCCATCAATCCAATCATATCCACCCAACCACACAATTCGCCAGGATTCGACCTAGAGTCCACAGCAATCCCACAGCAAGTCAACACCCCAATTCCCAATTCGACATATACATTTCTAAACGAATAAGCATAAAAAAAGATAAGAGGAGCTTCCTTTATAAATTTATTGTGCAAGCTTTCGGACTATACGTCCTTCTACAGGCATTTACCACTATCCATGCCTGTAGAAGGACGTATAGTCCGACAGCTTGCACAATAAATTTATAAAAGAAGCTCCTCTTATCTTTTTTATGCTTATTCGTTTAACCAATTTTTTAAGAGTTCCTTATCGTTTAATATACATTTTTATATAATTAAAAAGGCATATAGTGGATTAAAATATCATTTATTTTTACCAATATTTCAGTTTTCTGAACGCCAACTTTTTTCAGGGTATTATAACATATTAATGTGTGTCAACAACAAACTCAGTCCCACATAACGTCAATAGGATTTTATTGATGTTATATGGTGCTGAGTTTGTTGTTGACTCACATTAATATTGTAGAACGATATTTGAAAATTATCCCGTATGTGTTTCTTTTGAACGAAAAATCGAAATTTATTTTAAGGAGAAATAACGATTATTTCTAACCTTAAAGATGAAGTATGTAAGGATGAATTGTAAAGAGTAATGATAAACGTAAAAATAAATTGTGCAGAGTATATATTTTATCATTTATCAAAGAAAATATTTAGAAATTTATAAATTTTAACGTACATATAAAAAACGCAACATCTTAGATATGAGATAAACAGAGCATAGTTTCAATTCAAGATATGTCGTTTTTATATAAATATATTTATATGTAACTTTACTGTCCCCCCCACTAAAATATTATGTCTATTGTTTGCATTAATACTGTTATAAATATGTTAATTAA
Source organism: Cordylochernes scorpioides (assembly GCA_030710605.1). Taxonomy (NCBI): domain Eukaryota; kingdom Metazoa; phylum Arthropoda; class Arachnida; order Pseudoscorpiones; family Chernetidae; genus Cordylochernes; species Cordylochernes scorpioides. The sequence continues at coordinate 18,944,418 of CP092873.1, read as the reverse complement.
GTGTTACCACAGAGTGTGTGTAAGATATTCACATGTAAATAGGCGTTAACCAAAACAAAAAAAAAGTTTATTCGTTTAATATTAGTTTCCATTTTATATTTTGTTCTCTCTCTTGTAAATCAATAAATATAATGTTTAAATAATATTTTCTTGGAATCAGTTTCATTAAAATTTCTAAGCAAGGTCAACAAATACCATACCTAAAACACCACCCTACAGTGTTATATAAGCAGATATTAGAACTCTAAAAGCGATCTTCAGATTAAATTGACAAAACCGCTGACCCTTTCTCTCTTCCAATTTCTCAAAAAGAGAAACAAAGTTCTACCGCCTTTATTTAAATTTAATTTTTATTAAAAACGGCAGAAATTTGTTATCTCCATATGAAAAGAATAATTCTTGATTAATTAATTTATTCCATAAATGTACATGTGGCGATATTATCTTATTTTATATTTTAAGGTTTTCTCAAATTTAATATTTTAGAAAAAATATCAATTTAAACAAGAACATAACTTATATGTTTTGTTTAAATATTTTAAAACATAACGTTTAATGTATTAAAATCACTAATATCTAATTGCCAATTTAAATAAATCTCAACTTTGAATAAAATAATATTTAGTCCAGAAGAGGGAGAACAATGGAAATAATTATTTTTTTAGATATTTATTAATCTAGTTAAATTTTTATTTTCACAATGAAAATCAACAGAAGTAATAAAAGCATTTATTTTCCAATATAGTTTCAGAAAATGTTGAAATATTAAAAATATATATTTTAACGATAAATTTTATATTGTGTTGATTTTTTATTGTTATTTAAAGATAACAAAAATAATCATTTTTGAAGAATTTATTTCCCAAGAAGAAATCGTGAAATCAACATTGAAATATTATGGGTTGAAACAATCTTTTTATAAAAAATCAAAGAAATATTATGAGAGATGATAAGAATTATTTTGTTGATTTTTCACAAAAATAAAAACGATTTAAAAAAACTTAAATTATTTTACTGAACTTCTGGAATCAGAGACAAGTGGCTATAGAAATATTAAATTTCTGAATAATCAGATAATAAAATAAAAAGTGAAGCATATTTATTTAATTTATTCCCTGATTATATTGAACGAGAAATGGAAATCATAAAAAATGAAAAATATTTTCTTTCTCCAAAAGAATTTGTAGATCATTTTCTTAATTTATGCAACAAGTAATATTCACCTATACATAGAAAACCTTTAAGTAAATATATGATAAATTGAATCTTTCACTTTGAATATTCTTGATCAAAATTTTGATGAAAATTTAAAAGAAACTTTATTTTCTATATTATATTATTGTACAAGTGAATTTGTTGACTGTAAACTCGATATCTTTTTTTTTATATGATAATTTTTATTCTACATTTTCTTCAACTGAATACTTTCTGGATTTAATTATTTTGTGGTAAAGATATTTAATAAAATATATGAAATTCAAAATATATATCACCTTTAGAATGGTTATTTCCCATTTCTTTAATAAATATATAATACTTTTTTTTCAGAAAAATATAAATATAACAATGTGCTAATATTTTACAAAAACAAGATATAAAAAAATCATAAATCATTTATCGACCTATTTGAAAAGTTCGTTTGATAATGTTTCGTGATTGATATGTGTATTTTCAACGACGATAAAACATCGATTCTAATATTTATAACGGAATAAATATGGGTTTGAAAACCCAGCTTTTTGAGCGGAAGTTTCTCTCTCATTTTCTATTTAAATTCATGAAAAATATGACAACAAAAATATTAATTCAAGAAGTACATACCACTAATTCACCAATATAAGGATGATATTATTTGAATGTAAAAGCTTTTAGTTGAATGATCCCAAAAATAATTTTTGATCCCAATGGCTTCCTGAAAAACCAAGAAATGGGTATTTAAGGCCAAACTTGCGTAAATACGCTTAGCACATTAAAAAACGAAAGAAAAAAATAAAAGATAAAAAGATCAGGTGTTGAAATCAATATTAAAAAAGGCATATCCTGACCAGGAGCACATGTGCACATGATGGCGCTCTGCCTTCTGAAAAGCACATGTGCTCCTGGTCAGGATATGCCATTTTTAATATTGATTTCAACACCTGATCTTTTTATCTTTTATTTTTTTCTTTCGTTTTTTAATGTGCTAAGCGTATTTACGCAAGTTTGGCCTTAAATACCCATTTCTTGGTTTTTCAGGAAGCCATTGGGATCAAAAATTATTTTTTGGTCGCAATGGTTCAGCCTACTCCACGCTGACGAGCGCCAAAAGCGCGAAACGCGTTCGTGGATGGCTTTTCTTGATTTATCAAGAAATTGGGTTGGCCAAATATCAGGGAACAGGCTAAATCAATGAATAGTTGATTTCTGTTCCACCAGATGGCGCTCTGCCTTCTGAAAAGCACATGTGCTCCTGGTCAGGATATGCCATTTTTAATATTGATTTCAACACCTGATCTTTTTATCTTTTATTTTTTTCTTTCGTTTTTTAATGTGCTAAGCGTATTTACGCAAGTTTGGCTTTAAATACCCATTTCTTGGTTTTTCAGGAAGCCATTGGGATCAAAAATTATTTTTTGGTCGCAATGGTTCAGCCTACTCCACGCTGACGAGCGCCAAAAGCGCGAAACGCGTTCGTGGATGGCTTTTCTTGATTTATCAAGAAATTGGGTTGGCCAAATATCAGGGAACAGGCTAAATCAATGAATAGTTGATTTCTGTTCCACCAGATGGCGCTCTGCCTTCTGAAAAGCACATGTGCTCCTGGTCAGGATATGCCATTTTTAATATTGATTTCAACACCTGATCTTTTTATCTTTTATTTTTTTCTTTCGTTTTTTAATGTGCTAAGCGTATTTACGCAAGTTTGGCCTTAAATACCCATTTCTTGGTTTTTCAGGAAGCCATTGGGATCAAAAATTATTTTTTGGTCGCAATGGTTCAGCCTACTCCACGCTGACGAGCGCCAAAAGCGCGAAACGCGTTCGTGGATGGCTTTTCTTGATTTATCAAGAAATTGGGTTGGCCAAATATCAGGGAACAGGCTAAATCAATGAATAGTTGATTTCTGTTCCACCAGATGGCGCTCTGCCTTCTGAAAAGCACATGTGCTCCTGGTCAGGATATGCCATTTTTAATATATATATATATATATATATGAAAAAAGAAAAAGGCATCTCCTTATCGTGCAACTGAAAGTTGCTGATGGCTGAGCGCCATCTATCGGAATAAATATCAACTATTCTCGTTGATTTTTTTATTCCATAATTGGCCAAATACCCATTCTTGATTAATCAAGAAAAGCTAACCACGGACGCGTTTCGGGCTGTTGGCCCTCATCAGCGTGGTGCAAGCTGTACCTCAAAGACAAAAAAAAATGGTCATTAAGGCATCCTGAAAAATCATGAAACGGGTAGTTAAGGCCAGAATTGCGTGAGGACTCTACACAATGTGAAAAAATAGTACAAATGTAACATTGTACTGGGATAAGGTGCATAAATCATGAAAAAAGAAAAAGGCATCTCCTTATCGTGCAACTGAAAGTTGCTGATGGCTGAGCGCCATCTATCGGAATAAATATCAACTATTCTCGTTGATTTTTTTATTCCATAATTGGCCAAATTCCGTATTTGGCCAATTATGGAATAAAAAAATCAACGAGAATAGTTGATATTTATTCCGATAGATGGCGCTCAGCCATCAGCAACTTTCAGTTGCACGATAAGGAGATGCCTTTTTCTTTTTTCATGATTTATGCACCTTATCCCAGTACAATGTTACATTTGTACTATTTTTTCACATTGTGTAGAGTCCTCACGCAATTCTGGCCTTAACTACCCGTTTCATGATTTTTCAGGATGCCTTAATGACCAATTTATTTGGTCTTTGAGGTACAGCTTGCACCACGCTGATGAGGGCCAACAGCCCGAAACGCGTCCGTGGTTAGCTTTTCTTGATTAATCAAGAATGGGTATTTGGCCAATTATGGAATAAAAAAATCAACGAGAATAGTTGATATTTATTACGATAGATGGCGCTCAGCCATCAGCAACTTTCAGTTGCACGATAAGGAGATGCCTTTTTCTTTTTTCATGATTTATGCACCTTATCCCAGTACAATGTTACATTTGTACTATTTTTTCATATATATATATATATTAAGAAAAAGGCATCTCCTTATCGTGCAACTGAAAGTTGCTGATGGCTGGCGCCATCTATCGGAATAAATATCAACTATTCTCGTTGATTTTTAATTATTCCAGAATTGGCCGAATACCCATTCTTGATTAATCAAGAAAAGCTAACCACGGACGCGTTTCGGGCTGTTGGCCCTCATCAGCGTGGTGCAAGCTGTACCTCAACGACCAAAAAATTGGTCATTAAGGCATCCTGAAAAATCATGGAACGGGTAATTAAGGCCAGAATTGCGTGAGGACGCTACACAATGTGAAAAAATAGTACAAATGTAACATTGTACTGGGATAAGGTGCATAAATTAAGAAAAAGGCATCTCCTTATCGTGCAACTGAAAGTTGCTGATGGCTGGCGCCATCTATCGGAATAAATATCAACTATTCTCGTTGATTTTTAATTATTCCAGAATTGGCCGAATACCCATTCTTGATTAATCAAGAAAAGCTAACCACGGACGCGTTTCGGGCTGTTGGCCCTCATCAGCGTGGTGCAAGCTTTATGCACCTTATCCCAGTACAATGTTACTATTTTTTCACATTGTGTAGCGTCCTCACGCAATTCTGGCCTTAACTACCCGTTCCATGATTTTTCAGGATGCCTTAATGACCAATTTTTTGGTCGTTGAGGTACAGCTTGCACCACGCTGATGAGGGCCAACAGCCCGAAACGCGTCCGTGGTTAGCTTTTCTTGAATAATCAAGAATGGGTATTCGGCCAATTCTGGAATAATTAAAAATCAACGAGAATAGTTGATATTTATTCCGATAGATGGCGCCAGCCATCAGCAACTTTCAGTTGCACGATAAGGAGATGCCTTTTTCTTAATTTATGCACCTTATCCCAGTACAATGTTACATTTGTACTATTTTTTCATATATATATATATATATTCATATATAGAGATTAGCTAAATATTTATAAAATATTCTCAAATTAAACAGAGATGAAATGTATAAATGTTAAAATTTCTTCATAAAGAAAACAATTGTTTTCATTTATTCAAAATAAAATAGCTTCGTCAAATTGATCTTCATACCGTTCTACTATTATATATGACTATTATAAAATATTCAATTAATTCTGTGTAAATATTAATGTTATTTTAAAATTTTATATGGATATAAGCTTACACACACACACACACCAGAGGGAGTGGCCACGCCTTTTCGAGCTCCGCCGTTTTCCGACTTTGGTAGGGTGTGATGGAAGTTGTACCAAATATAGTATTGGCTGAATGCCCTTCAAGAGATGCACGTGTGCCTGAAAGGTCCAACTCAGGACTCCAAGCCAATGCGGAGAGGGTGGTGAAAACTAATTTCAAAAACGAAATTTCAAGTAAAATTCAAGAAATTGCTAAACATCAAAATGTGCCCGCTGGAGAGGGATATGCATATTTTGCCTCGGCGGACGGCTTGTGACAAAGCGCCATCGAACGGTGCTAAAGAGACCCAAAAGATCTGCGCAGATGTGATGGAGGTGGAGGTAAACGAGGCCCTGTTTGCCGAGCCTGAACAACTTTGGCCTTTAAAGGAAAGAGGTTTTACGTGCCCTCGTCTCCACTGTCAAGCTCAAGTCCCAGATGACCAACTTAACAGTCCTCCCAGAAGACTGCTTTGCTCCAGCTGGTCCGTGCTCTCACGCAGAGGCGACTTGACTCAGCCTCCTCCATCTAAAAGCCGGAGGCCTACTTAGTCGATAGGCTCCATGAGCTTCGGCGTCGCCACCATCAACGCGCGCGAGCTGGCCACTCGGGGTAAATGCCTGGCACTTTGTCCTCTGTCAACTAAGCTAATAGCGGCAGCTGAGATTTAAAAGGAAGCCTTGGTTCTTGGGTACTCCAACAACAGGGAGGACGGGGACTACTCATCGGTCTCCGTGGATGCTCCCTCCACTCTTCAGGATCTGGCTACGCTGGTGGACATAGCCACCCTGTTCGACACTGCCCACCAGGGTAGCTAGCCATGGTGACCGCATCGAGTGCAGCCGACTGGACAGGATCCTTGTACCTGCGGCTTCCTGGATCGTGTGAAGATCTACACAACAACCCACTACCATCTCTTCGACCACTGCTCCAAGCTGCTCAAAGAGGGATCGCTCGCCGCCTCCCTTCAACCCGCGCTTTTCGCATGGCGATGTCGCTCAGCGATTTTCCCTGCATGCCCTGCTTCACCCAGCCCATCCAGCATCTGTCCGGTACGCCCGCCCCTGCCTGCGAGTCCGCCAACGGCTCCTTGGGTCACCGATCCTTGGGATGCCAGAACATCAGGCTTCTTGGAGGTCTGGGTGGCCTTCAACATCACCGGAAGACCCCCTGACCTACAGGCATGATTCTTCAGGGCTAGCCTGCCTTTCGTCAGCGAAGACCCCAATTTACCAGTACTTTGTACAGGTTGGCCTGGGTGTTGGCATCGAAGATCCCGTCATCGCCTGGAATAGAACTCTCGCGCGGTGGCTTCCTGGCTGATTGTGCAAATATTTATTATTTATTTATTCTAGCTATTTGAATTGGTTCTGTAAATATTGACTTAAGGAGTCAATAAATAAATTTAAATTGTTACTGTCACACACACAAAGAATTTTAAATATATTTCTCAATATAGCGTTGAATCCCGAATTTAGAATATTTTCTTAAATATATTTATTCAATGTCTTGTATGAAAGTGGCTCACAATATTAAATGCATTATGTATATTCCTTTTTTGGAATTTTTGAAAAGTGCGTTTTGTGAGTGTAAAGACAAATTTGATTTTTACCTTTTATTTTTCATATTTGTTACAATTTAATGTATTAGTGAAAATGCTCGCTCATTGAAATTTTGTTGGGATTGTAGGAGGCCTTTACATTTCATATAATTTTGAGAATCTACCAATAGATACTATTATATATTGCTCGTGATTACATTATTAGAATCTGGGAAAATCTTATTGTGAATTGAATTTATATTTGATCCCTCACCATATACACTTTTTCAAACAGAAATATATTTCAATATATATTCTATATGCAAATTCAATATCTCTTTCTAAATTCACGTGAATGAGTAAACAAAAATTTCGTGCGCTTAATCAATTCAACCAAATTTCATATATGACTTTGATTATATATATTTAGGCTTCTATCACTTTTTTATATTGCCGAAAATGTCTGAAATATTTTATCAATGAAAATTAATTATTCGCTCTTCATAACCAGCTCTGAATAAATATTGCATGTCAATTTGAGAAGAGTGAAGATGAAATTTTATTATATATAGATTATGAAGTATTCAATTTTGCCGAATAATTCAGACATTCAATCATTCAACCATCTGGGTTGGTTTCAACTTTCTCACACTATTCATATTCTCAATCGAAAATTTTAAATATCAAAAAGGAAGGACATTTCCCTGAAAAGTGGCATGGTGCCACAACACTGTTAACGTTCAACTGTACCATCTGGTATCATCTCGATTGATCACCTGGTACTGCTCGAGCGAGAGGGGCCTTCCCCCTCCCCTGGCAGGCTCCCACCCACGCCTGCCAGAGTAGAACCCTGGATCACCAGAGCTGAGGTACTCTACCTCAAACACCAGCTTTTACTGGTTCAGAAGAGCAGGTAAATCTGCTTGTTCTCCCACACATACACATCCTAACAGTACCAGCTGTTATTTGACGATGGGATTAAAAATTCTCGATGCACGTTAATATCATCTGCATTTCATCAATTTTCACTGCCAATCATTTACTGCTCAGTTTTGATACAGCATAGGTCATTCTTCAAATGCAAATTCCATATCAGAATATGACTTCAATATCGCTAGCGATGCATAGCATTCTGTACCATCTGGTACACCTCTGAACATCAATCTGGTAATGTTAGAACTGGCGAGTTCAACATTGTGGTTGTTATCTCAAACACTAAATCAGAATTTCTTAGTTCAAAACACCAAGAAAATCTGGGATGTTCTCCCTGCCCAAACAGTACCAGGAATTGATTGGGCAAAGGATCAAATATTTTATAATGCCAATATTACTTTTTAACCAATAATTGCGCACGTAGATAAAACGCCTTTTCGAATTTTTAAAACTGAAAAAAAAAAGGGTTATATATGTTTAAATAAAAAATTAAGAGAAATAAAAAGTAAAGATAAAAAAATTCATAGGAGATCTTGGAGGGACCAGCCGTATTTTAAACCTGGACAACAAAACAATAAAAGATTAATCATATAACACAAGGCACAAAATATATTATATATATATTTAATCTATAATACCTTGATAATAATATATAGTGTTTAAAACAAAAAAATAGTACAATATTTTATCTCTAAAATTATTCTTAATATAATGATCCTCATACATGATCATATATATATATATGTTATATAAAGGTGTATTATTTAAAATGTTATATTAAAATATTATTCTATTTAAAAATATATTACATAGATACAAATACTGCTAACTCGACCGCCAGAGGTCATGCTTTCCCTATAAAAACTCGTTGTTGTTCTTCCCCGTTGGCCGGCTCAAATCTTTGTACATTATGTAAATAATATTTTGTTTTCCTTGTTCTACTCGCCTTAAGCCAGGCAGTACTTTTATCAAATTATGTTTTTCATATATACTAGTATATATATATTCCTTAGTTCAAATAAATAAATCTATGATCTTCAATATTATTATTCTTTCAAGATTGTTAAATAAGACTGCATTAACATAGTTTAATCATCAATATAATCAAAAATACAAGCAAAAAATCTCTTTTCTTTATATAAGATATATATAATATTCAAATTCTCTATTAAGAAACACCTACATAAGAGGTTATAGATATATACTACAGGAATTCAAATATTTCCAACAAATAGAGAAAGAAGAGTTATATATTATTCTCAAAAATGAAATAAATTGAATACCTGCATTTGCGGTCCACTCGCAGTAACAGAGGGAACAATTTGTTTTCCAATCTGCGCTGGTTGGCGACACAATGCGATCTGCAAAAAAATATATGAACATTTAATATACTTTAAATTAAGAGAACATACATTGTATCTAGACTAAGCATTCAATAGATAAATTTATAAAAGTGACTTTCTGGTCGTTTTCAAAGATGTTTCGAATCTAATCATGAATTCATAAAGACGATCATGATGCTTTTATACAAATCACAATAAAATTATTCTTCTAAGGTTTAATATTAGCTTCATGTGAGTTAATAGTAATAAAGATTTAAATCATATTATATAAGAAACTTCACCTCATAATGATTTTTGAATGGAACTAATCGGTCAGGATATATAAAGGATTCAAATAGCAAGAAGTTAAGCCTTATCAAACCACGTTGTCTGACGCAATATCTTTCCTATTTACATAAAGGTAGTTAAATACACCCGGTAATTCTTGCGACTTGAGATGGCTGGATTAGTGACTTTCTGTTTATATTGTTTCTTACTTATTTGTTGCCTCAAAATCTTAAGACACTACAGAATATAAGCCTTTTTTAGGCAATACAATCCCAAATTCTGCGCACACATATCCTATAGATATCCTTTTTATATTTACATAACCGTTTTTTCTCTAATGCATAATATACATATTTGCATATTAACGGAAATCATTTTCTTAAAAAGAAAAAGAATAAATCAGCATATATTACTCTGTGAAAACTCTCGATTCAATGATTAGTGAATAGAACTCTCCGACGCCGTCACTACGCCAGCTGTACCATTGCTGGACTCTGGTCTACTCTCAGCCAACTTCTTGTAAGTCCTTTCCCCTGACTCCTGTTTTACGAGTATATATTCCGTATGTGGTCTGCAACAATAATAATTACTCTATAATATACATACATATAATATAATAATATAATATAAAATAATATAAATACTCATACAATATATAGCTTCCTTCCCCATTCACTCTTAATAACATTTTTTTTTACCGATTGAAGGGCGATAGTTCGAAGGCTCGTGGTTAAATTTAAGAATTTATAATATGTATAACCAATGTGTAATATGTATCATCAATAGTGCCCTCAACCTAATAGAAATCAGCTTTCAATTTCCTACCAACATACTGATACCTATACCTACCTACCCATATGGTTGGTGAACTGGGAAATTCCTTCAATGATTTACAGAGAGGTTATTGTATTTGAGCATTTAATAATTCAAAGGGTGTGTTTCTAATCTCAATATTTTTCATTAAATATTATATGGTAATATTAAAAAAAAAAAAGAAAGACAAATTTATCCCAATTTGAAACATTTTTTTGAGAGTTCTTGGAATCAAATGCTTAATCATTTGCTTCAATAAGAGGAATTTGCTAGTAATTATTTCACACACTTCTACAAAGATAACTAGTAAGTTTTATATTCTAAATACATTTGTGAAACTTTCTAATAGATGGTCTCAACATAAAAATTTAATCTCAGATAAAAATATTTCATTCACAAAATTAATTTTTATAAAATTGATATACTGAAAAAAATATCTTGGTAGTAATATAGATTTAATTGGTCTTTGTGTGTGTGTAATTTTCTAATTATAAAGATGGCGGTTAAAATATCTCTAGTTGATATGTGAGTAAAATAGCTCATTAATATTTAAACAATTACATTACCTCCCTATCAATGGATTTCTGATGCCAAGATGATCCTTCAACCTTGATGTTGCTCCCTGATCAGGGGGCTAGCGAACCCCAGCAGGGAAGAACCTCCACGGATCCTCTGCGCCAGGGAGCTGGCGAACCCCAGCAGGGAAGAATCACCACGAACTCCTCTGGATCAGGGGGCAAGCGAACCCCAGCAGGGGACAAACTCCACGGAATCCTCTGCGCCAGGGGGCTGGCGAACCCCAGCAGGGAAGAAGCACCACGAGTTTCTCTGGATCAGGGGGGCTAGCGAACCCCAGCAAGGAAGAAGCACCACGAGCTCCTCTGGATCAGGGGGCTAGCGAAACCCAGCAGGGGAGAAACTTCACGGAATCTTCTGGGACAGGAGGCTAGCGAACCCCAGCAGGGGAGAAACTTCACGATATCCTCTGAATCAGGGGGCTAGCGAACCCCAGCAGGGGACAAACTCCACGGAATCCTCTTGGACAGGGAGCTAGCGAACCCCAGCAGGGAAGAAACTCCACGAATTCCTCTGGGACAGGGGGCTAGCGAACCCCAACAGGGAAGAAACTCCACGGAATCCTCTGGGACAGGGGGCTAGCAAACCCCAGGAGGGAAGAAACTTCACGGAATTCTCTGGGACAGGGGGCTAGCGAACCGCAGCAGGGGAGAAACTCCACAATATCCTCTGGGTCAGGGGGCTAGCGAACCCCAGTAGGGAAGAAACTCCACGGAATCCTCTGGGACAGGGGGCTAGCGAACCCCAGCAGGGGAGAAACTCCACGATATCCTCTGGGTTAGGGGGCTAGAGAACCCCAGCAGGGAAGAAACTCCACGGAATCCTCTGGATCAGGGGGCTAGCGAACCCCAGCAGGGAAGAAGCACCACGAGCTCCTCTGGATCAGGGGGCTAGCGAAACCCAGCAGGAGGAGAAACTTCACGGAATCTTCTGGGACAGGAGGCTAGCGAACCCAAGCAGGGGACAAACTCCACGGAATCCTCTTGGACAGGGAGCTAGCGAACCCCAACAGGGGAGAAACTCCACGGAATCCTCTGGGACAGGGGGCTAGCGAACCCCAACAGGGAAGAAACTCCACGGAATCCTCTGGGACAGGGGGCTAGCAAACCCCAGGAGGGAAGAAACTTCACGGAAATCTCTGGGACAGGGGGCTAGAGAACCCCAGCAGGGAAGAAACTCCACGGAATCCTCTGGATCAGGGGGCTAGCGAACCCCAGCAGGGGAGAAACTCCACGGAATCCTTTGGATCAGGGGGCTAGCGAACCCAAGCAGGGCAGAAATTCCACGGAATCCTCTGCGCCAGGGGGCTGGCGAACCCCAGCAGGGAAGAAGCACCACGAGTTTCTCTGGATCAGGGGGCTAGCGAACCCCAGCAGGGAAGAAGCACCACGAGCTCCTCTGGATCAGGGGGCTAGCGAAAACCAGCAGGGGAGAAACTTCACGGAATCTTCTGGGACAGGAGGCTAGCGAACCCCAGCAGGGGAGAAACTTCACGATATCCTCTGAATCAGGGGCTAGCGAACCCCAGCAGGGGACAAACTCCACGGAATCCTCTTGGACAGGGAGCTAGCGAACCCCAACAGGGGAGAAACTCCACGAAATACTCTGGGACAGGGGGCTAGCGAACACCAACAGGGAAGAAACTCCACGGAATCCTCTGGGACAGGGGGCTAGCAAACCCCAGGAGGGAAGAAACTTCACGGAATTCTCTGGGACAGGGGGCTAGCGAACCGCAGCAGGGGAGAAACTCCACGATATCCTCTGGGTCAGGGGGCTAGAGAACCCCAGCAGGGAAGAAACTCCACGGAATCCTCTGGATCAGGGGGCTAGCGAACCCCAGCAGGAAAGAAGCACCACGGGCTCCTCTGGATCAGGGGGCTAGCGAAACCCAGCAGGGGAGAAACTTCACGGAATTCTCTGGGACAGGGGGCTAGCGAATCCCAGCAGGGAAGAAACTCCACGGAATCCTCTGGGACAGGGGGCTAGCGAACCCCAGCAGGGGAGAAACTCCACGATATCCTCTGGGTCAGGGGCTAGCGAACCCCAGCAGGGAAGAAACTCCACGGAATCCTCTGGGACAGGGGGCTAGCGAACCCCAGCAGGGGAGAAACTCCACGATATCCTCTGGGTCAGGGGGCTAGAGAACCCCACCAGGGAAGAAACTCCACGGAATCCTCTGGATCAGGGGGCTAGCGAACCCCAGCAGGGGAGAAACTTCACGGAATTCTCTGGGACAGGGGGCTAGCGAACCGCAGCAGGGGAGAAACTCCACGATATCCTCTGGGTCAGGGGGCTAGAGAATCCCAGCAGGGAAGAAACTCCACGGAATCCTCTGGATCAGGGGGCTAGCGAACCCCAGCAGGAAAGAAGCACCACGGGCTCCTCTGGATCAGGGGGCTAGCGAAACCCAGCAGGGGAGAAACTTCACGGAATTCTCTGGGACAGGGGGCTAGCGAACCCCAGCAGGGAAGAAACTCCACGGAATCCTCTGGGACAGGGGGCTAGCGAACCCCAGCAGGGGAGAAACTCCACGATATCCTCTGGGTCAGGGGGCTAGCGAACCCCAGCAGGGAAGAAACTCCACGGAATCCTCTGGGACAGGGGGCTAGCGAACCCCAGCAGGGGAGAAACTCCACGATATCCTCTGGGTCAGGGGGCTAGAGAACCCCAGCAGGGAAGAAACTCCACGGAATCCTCTTGGACAGGGAGCTAGCGAACCCCAACAGGGGAGAAACTCCACGAAATACTCTGGGACAGGGGGCTAGCGAACCCCAACAGGGAAGAAACTCTACGGAATCCTCTGGGACAGGGGGCTAGCAAACCCCAGGAGGGAAGAAACTTCACGGAATTCTCTGGGACAGGGGGCTAGCGAACCGCAGCAGGGGAGAAACTCCACGATATCCTCTGGGTCAGGGGGCTAGAGAACCCCAGCAGGGAAGAAACTCCACGGAATCCTCTGGATCAGGGGGCTAGCGAACCCCAGCAGGAAAGAAGCACCACGGGCTCGTCTGGATCAGGGGGCTAGCGAAACCCAGCAGGGGAGAAACTTCACGGAATTCTCTGGGACAGGGGGCTAGCGAATCCCAGCAGGGAAGAAACTCCACGGAATCCTCTGGGACAGGAGGCTAGCGAACCCCAGCAGGGGAGAAACTCCACGATATCCTCTGGGTCAGGGGCTAGCGAACCCCAGCAGGGAAGAAACTCCACGGAATCCTCTGGGACAGGGGGCTAGCGAACCCCAGCAGGGGAGAAACTCCACGATATCCTCTGGGTCAGGGGGCTAGAGAACCCCAGCAGGGAAGAAACTCCACGGAATCCTCTGGATCAGGGGGCTAGCGAACCCCAGCAGGAAAGAAGCACCACGGGCTCCTCTGGATCAGGGGGCTAGCGAAACCCAGCAGGGGAGAAACTTCACGGAATTCTCTGGGACAGGGGGCTAGCGAACCCCAGCAGTGAAGAAACTCCACGGAATCCTCTGGGACAGGGGGCTAGCGAACCCCAGCAGGGGAGAAACTCCACGATATCCTCTGGGTCAGGGGGCTAGAGAACCCCACCAGGGAAGAAACTCCACGGAATCCTCTGGATCAGGGGGCTAGCGAACCCCAGCAGGAAAGAAGCACCACGGGCTCCTCTGGATCAGGGGGCTAGCGAAACCCAGCAGGGGAGAAACTTCACGGAATTCTCTGGGACAGGGGGCTAGCGAACCGCAGCAGGGGAGAAACTCCACGATATCCTCTGGGTCAGGGGGCTAGAGAACCCCAGCAGGGAAGAAACTCCACGGAATCCTCTGGATCAGGGGGCTAGCGAACCCCAGCAGGAAAGAAGCACCACGGGCTCCTCTGGATCAGGGGGCTAGCGAAACCCAGCAGGGGAGAAACTTCACGGAATTCTCTGGGACAGGGGGCTAGCGAACCCCAGCAGTGAAGAAACTCCACGGAATCCTCTGGGACAGGGGGCTAGCGAACCCCAGCAGGGGAGAAACTCCACGATATCCTCTGGGTCAGGGGGCTAGCGAACCCCAGCAGGGAAGAAACTCCACGGAATCCTCTGGGACAGGGGGCTAGCGAACCCCAGCAGGGGAGAAACTCCACGATATCCTCTGGGTCAGGGGGCTAGAGAACCCCAGCAGGGAAGAAACTCCACGGAATCCTCTGGATCAGGGGGCTAGCGAACCCCAGCAGGAAAGAAGCACCACGGGCTCCTCTGGATCAGGGGGCTAGCGAAACCCAGCAGGGGAGAAACTTCACGGAATTCTCTGGGACAGGGGGCTAGCGAACCCCAGCAGGGGACAAACTCCACTGAATCCTCTTGGACAGGGAGCTAGCGAACCCCAACAGGGGAGAAACTCCACGGAATCCTCTGGGACAGGGGGCTAGCGAACCCCAACAGGGAAGAAACTCCACGGAATCCTCTGGGACAGGGGGCTAGCAAACCCCAGTAGGGAAGAAACTTCTCGGAATTCTCTGGGACAGGGGACTAGCGAACCGCAGCAGGGGAGAAACTCCACGATATCCTCTGGGTCAGGGGGCTAGCGAACCCCAGCAGGGGAGAAACTCCACGATATCCTCTGGGTCAGGGGGCTAGCGAACCCCAGCAGGGAAGAAACTCCACGATATTCTCTGGGTCAGGGGGCTAGCGAAACCCAGAAGGGAAGAAACTCCACGGAATTCTCTGGATCAGGGGGCTAGCGAACCCCAGCAGGGAAGAAACTCCACGGAATCCTCTGGATCAGGGGGCTAGCGAACCCCAGCAGGGAAGAAGCACCACAGACTCCTCTGGGACAAGGGGCTGAGCTTAATGTGAACAAATTTGACTTTTACATCTTCTTTCTATCCTTCATGATCCAAACTATTTCTAAATTGATTAAAATTTGATGCAGGAAATGTATGATTTTGTGAAGAAAATAAATGAGAAAAGTAAATGGTGTCATGATTATTTTTAAAAGTTAGTTTTCAAGATTATTATTTGCAGAATAGTCAATTTTTTCTACGAAAAAAAAAAAAACAGAAAAATTACATATCTATTAAACAGTACTAATACTATATCTAGTTTCATATATATTATAAATATAGGATTTTCATGTTTATACAAACTAATCATTATGTGTAGAGAAAATTGGAGTATATCGAAACGTGGCAAGCCTTTATAAATTTTCTTTAAAAAATAAATACAAATTAAATATTTTTTTAAACATCAATAACGCCTTTTACCGAATGCTTAATTTTGGTTATTACTGATAAGTACAAAAGATATTTGTCTAAATGTCGAAAAAATAAACATTTTTCTGGCCGAAGTGACTCTTATAGATTCTTTAAATGCTTTAACCAAGAATACATTTCTAGTACCGGGTAGAGAGACATAATAAGTCAATATCATTTCAGAATCAAGCATGTAATATCACAGCCACGATACCATCTGTAGACTTTTGATGGTCAAATTGTCTAATTTGATTATATACAATATAAAAAATGCTCCAATGGCCCTCGATTCTTACAAAAGTCTAACCCTCACCAGCAAGTGCAAGTATCCAAACGGAGCTCTGGCACATTTGTAAGTGCAAAAGTCAAGCTTCTCTTCACATGTGTAGACATGTGTTGCACTTACAGTAAAAGCAGTCGTCAAATTCTAACCACTATAATTATCATGGCCTGTACCAAATGAACTAGGGATAAGTAAAATGTATATTTATATACAATAATATCTTCTGGATATTAATCAAATAATGCAACAGGTTTCTGGAGATGAGTTTATTTTTATTAATGTGTATTCTCATGCTTCTTCCGGACATTTATATGCCCTTCTACAAGAGTTAAATCATCTCAATTGTGATAAAGCACACTTTGGATTATAGATACAAGAAAATAAGACCTGATCCAAATAATTTAATAGCGTGTGACATTTCAGTAACAACATTGTTACCATCATCAGACAAAAATAATAAATGATTCATTATTTTGTCTGGTGATGATAACAATGTTGTTCCTGAAATGTCACACGCTATTAAATTATTTGGATCAGGTCTTATTTATTTATATCTTCTTCTTCTTTCTTATCTCCACTCAATCATATTAAGGTATCAAGCTTGTGAAACTTGAAACCTTTGATGGTGTCTGCCGGGGATGAGTAGAGCTCATCAATGGATGAGCAAATACCGTCAATGATGTGGTTTGGAGTTGCAGGTTAAGAATTGCACTTAGTACATAGTGGGAAAACCTTGCAACCATTTTGGTAAGTCATTGTCCGTAGATGACCAGACTTAAGTCTGGAAATAAAAGACGGTTGTTCTCTTGGGAGGACAGAACCGGTGCTTGTTCTTGTATCTAAATCATATCAAGTCGTCCATAAATGGTAGAGTCCCAACATGAGCTGTGTTCCCAGGACTTGTTACTGAAGCTGCCTGGAGTGAACTCCCGCAACCAGTGGGCCCTGCTCTCCAAAAGCTCAAGTTTCTTCCAGCTGGTGCAGGTCTCCGAGGCCAAGCTGGCTGACATCCTGGACAACAAGGCCGCAGCAGCCAGTCTCTGGGCCGGACTCCATTACTCCAGGACTTCCCGGCCCCCACAGCCTAAGAAGAGGAAGAAATGACCAGTGTGGAATAGTAGCGTCACTTTTTGATCTGCTCTGTATTTGTAAACAACAGATTTCTCCTTGAGACCAAGTTATTCGTTGATGGCTATTCATCGTAACCTTGTTGTACCCAATATGTGACATATTGTTATCCCCATGGTTAATTCTTTTCCCTTGAGCTCAAGTTCTTTGTTGATGGCTATTCATCGTAACTTTGTTGTACCCAATATGTGACATATTGTTATCCCCATGGTTAATTCTTTTCCCTTGAGCTCAAGTTCTTTGTTGATGGCTATTCATCGTAACCTTGTTGTACCCAATATGTGACATATTTTTATCCCCATGGTTAATTATTTTCCCTTGAGACCAAGTTATTCGTTGATGGCTATTCATCGTAACCTTGTTCGAAACTATTTTAAACGCGTAAGATATTTTTTGAAATTAAACAATTTCTACTGCCCTTACTGCAATGAAAAAATAATGGGAGGGCCTGGCTCATCTGTGGTGAACCTTCCCAGCTGTTTCGCCAGTTTAATGGGATACTATTTAATGGGCTAACTAATTTTATCTTTTTTAAAATTTTTATTCACATGATAAGCGTATTTACTCGGAATTGGCATAAATATCCATTTCTTAGTTTTTTCTGAAAACTTTTGGAAACATATTTTTGGTTTGTTGATGTACAGCCTATATCCCGCTGATGGGGGGCCAACAGCCCGAAACACGTATGTGGTTGGCTTTTCTAGATTTATCAAGAAATGGATTGGTTAAATGTTATAGAATAACTTGAACCGACGATTAGCTGATATTTTTACAACTAGATAGCGTTCGGTCATTTCAAAATGATCATGTGAACGGTCAGAAAACCTCTCTTATACACATACATATATATAAAAATATATATGAACATTCTTTTTTTTTTCATGTGTTAAGCGTATTTACGCAAATTTGGCCTTAAATACCCATTTCTTGGTTTCTCAAGAAGCTTCCGGGACCAAAAATATTTTTGGTCGCAGTGGTACAGCCTACTCCACACTGACGAGCGCCATTAGCGCGAAACGCTTTCGTGGATGGCTTTTCTTGATTTATTAAGAAATTGGGTTGGCCAAATATCAAGAAACAGGCTAAATCAATGTTTAGTTGATTTCTGTTCCACCAGATGCCATCTAAAAAGCACATGTGCTTGTGGTCAGGATATGTTTTCATTATTTTTAATATAAACATTTATAAAAGTTATTCATAAGTAATCATCTACTGTTCTAAAATCTGATCTCCATAGTTTAGTTGAATACCATTTCTAAGATTCCACCCTTCAGTGCAGAGTATATAAGCAAAATAGACTATTACAGCATTAGAGCTCTAAAAGGCGGTCTGGTGGATTAAATTGGCGAAACCGCTGGGAGGGTTCACCACTGATGAGTCAATCCCTCCCAATATATTTTTCATCGCAGTAAGGACAATAGAAGTTTGGTTTATATTTGAAAGAAACTTGCATGCTTAAATGTTTTCCTTTCCTATATTTATAAAAGTCCCCAATTTCTATTATTTAACTCCACCCCGCTCCCTTCTGGACTTCCATTGAGGCCGCCACAACAAAGACTTTCTCACTTTAGCAACTGAACCGATCTAGCGAGCAACTCAAGCGACTACCAAGCGACCTAAGCTATCTTTGAAAGCGAACTTTCTCATCTGAGAGATCTTTGAAGGCGATCTTTGTGATACAAGCGATCTTTAAAACCAGAGCGATCCTTTTGTGATCCAAGCGATCTTTGAAACCAGAGCGATCCTCTTGTGATCCAAGCGATCTTTGAAACCAGAGCGATCCAAGCGATCTTTGACACCAGAGCGATCTTTTGACATCAAGCGATCCTTTGTGATCCGACCAATCTTTTGAGACCAGAGCGAGCACCATGGGGGGCTGCTGCGGCAAGAAGAAGAGGCGTGATAGGTAAGTGCAGTTTATCGTTAAATATAATTTAGGTTATAGAGAAGAAATGGTACTGGAGTTAGCAAAGGAACAACTTGAGTAAACGTCCAAGATTTGAAGGCTCAAGTTCACGAAGAACTTATTTAAATGTATCAACATATCAAGCAGATATCACATGCAATATAATTTCTCTCTTCCAAATAATTTACTTTTATAATAATCATCACAAATTAATAAATAGATATTTCTCTCCTTATAAATAGAGAAGAGAGATTAACTTTTGAACTGATAGTTAATTCTGAAATATCGTTACTTTTATGGCTAGATAAAGCTAACTATAGCATTGTGTTTTAAAGAGATGTGATTTATAGACACGTGTTGTTTATCCTGGCTGAAGAGAAACAAACGAGAGCCTCGTGGATTGATATCAACAAAGTAAACATTTCTGAGAGAAGTTTGAGGTTTAATTGATATCGCAATGCTAAATGAGAGTTTATTTTCAATTCTACCCTGAATTAATAACATTAGAGTTTATTTATGGAAACAAGCAAATACTGAGAGAGGAGTTTTTTAAAATTTATGTATATTGTCTCAGTTTATAGGTGTTACATTCGAGTCACCTTGTCCTGGTTATTTACATATGGCGAGTTGGTAGAGTAGAGGTGCCCCCCCAGACCTTACAGGAGAGAGGAGTTGAAATGTATATAGATGAACCTATAAATGCTATGAGAGTTTTAACAAATTAAAGATGTTTTTAGAAATCGAAATTGTTATGAAATTATTTACGAAAATACCAGTAATTATATAAGCAATTTTGTTTTTACTGTTGAATGGAAAAGGAAGATAATTTATCATAAAATATAAATATAATAACTCTTGAATATTCTCCGAATGAAGATTGGCGAACTTCCTCATCGGAATATTGGAAATTATAATAAACATTTGATCCAAAATAAGCGTTTATTCATTCAAATATATAATATATAAAAGTAAATCCTTTCGCAATACAAGTTTATTTTATTAACTTCAATCGCATCTTAATACAACAACAAAGACAAAACGATTTTTTAAGACCTTCTGGTCTTTTACAGATTCTCTGAACATAAATGTAGGGTAAATCCTGGAATAACAGTAATAGTACTAGTCAACATTAAAATGTAAACAATTTCATTAAAAGTGACCTGTCTATAGCACCCCCTCTCTATAGCACCCTCTTTTGGTGAGTCCTAAGAGGGGGGAGCTATAGACAGGTTTAAATGTACTATAATTTAACAATTCATGCAGCAATCTTGCATTGTGTTTTGATGAAAGATGTTCACACAAATTTGTATGTGAAATATATATTTCTTGGCGAATCAAATAGTAACCAGAATTGAGCAATCTCAGAAGTAGATGCTTATTACACTGGTCAACAAGATTTTTGCACAAGAGAACCTGATTATGTTTCTAGTGTAACTTTTCATGCTGAACTCAAAAATCTAATCAGAAATTTCCCATCACCTATGATTTTTGCGTGACGGTCTTTTTTTAGTATTGGGATAAATACAGTAAAAAATGCAAACAATGTCACGTAACTAGTTTATCAAAAAATATTTTTCTTTGTCCACAAAGAAATAGCATCTTATCTACATGTCCTGAAACCAAATATACCATTAGTTTTTTTTCTATTACGCAATATTTCTGAGATACACTTACTTGAAATTTGGAAATATTGTTAATATATAGGCATATATGAACGAACATATTTATTTATTGAAAAGCAGTGACAGTGGATTTTCTTCTATACTTTGCTTGTGGTAGATCCCTCTTGAGTGTCCAGCAGTAGTCGGCAAGCATAGCGGGACTCCATTTACCTTGGTACCGCTTCTCCATGCTTGATATATCTTGATGGAACCTCTCACCATGCTCATCGCTAACTGCGCCAATATTGTCTGGAAAGAAATCTAGATGTGAATGCAGGAAATGGATCTTGAGGGACATTTTACATCCCAGTGCCTTGTAGGAAAGCAACAGATCATTAACTATGTCTCGGTAATTTTCAACCTTGACACTTCCTAAGAAGTTTTTGCAAACGTTTCTAAAGGAATTCCATGCTGCTGCTTCAACTTCATTCAAACTATTTTGAAAATTTCCATCCTGCTGCAATTCTCGAATCTGAGGTCCAACGAAAATGCCTTCTTTAATTTTCGCTTCACTTATACTAGAAAATTTTTGTTTTAGGTAGGCAAATCCACTGGCATTTCGATCCATTGCCTTGACAAAGTTCTTCATTAATCCCAGTTTAATATGTAATGGTGGTAAGTAAATATTTTCTGAATCGATCAGGGGTAGATTTGCAATATTTTTATATCCTGGAGTAAAGATTTTACGGTTTGGCCAGATTTTTTTAATGTAATGCCTTTCCCTATCTCTGCTATCCCACTCACACAGAAAACAACAAAATTTTGTATATCCAAGCTGTAATCCACGCAAGAGAGCAACGACTTTCAAATCGCTGCATATTTTCCAACCGTATCTTTCATATTCTATCTTTTTCAAAAGCAGTTTCATGTTTTCGTAAGTCTCTTTCATGATGGATGCATGTATTTATCCCAATATTAAAAAAAGACCGTCAGGCAAAAACCATGGGTGATGAGAAATTTCTGATTAGATTTTTGATTTCAGCATGAAAAGTTACACTAGAAACACCATCATGTTCTCTTGTGCAAAAAACAAGTTTTTTTTTGTAGACCTGTGTTATAAGTAAATATTGTTTCCAGTTATAATGCGGTAAAGGATGTATATGTAAATGTTTACATAGAGAGGGCTCATGTAGAATAGAGATGTACAGGTTATATGGTGCACGCTACAGAGACTGTTATTTCCTGATAATTACAATATTATATATAATAAGTGGTAATTAGATATATCTATAACTCAATTATTGTTTCCAGTTATAACGCGGTATATATATAGGATGTATATATATATATATATATGCAATTGTTTACATAGAGGAGCTCATGTAGAATAGAGATGTACAGGTTATATGGTGCACGCTACATAGACTGTTATTTACTGATAATTAATTACAATATATAAGTGTTAATTAGATATATCTATAACTCAATTATTGTTTCCAGTTATAACGCAGTATATATATAGGATGTATATATATATATATGTAAATGTTTACATATAGAGGGCTCATGTAGAATAGAGATGTACAGGTTATATGGTGCACGCTACAGAGACTGTTATTTCCTGATAATTACAATATTATATATAATAAGTGGTAATTAGATATATCTATAACTAAATTATTGTTTCCAGTTATAACGCGGTATATATATAGGATGTATTTTTTTGTAAATGTTTACATAGAGAGGGCTCATGTAGAATAGAGATGTACAGGTTATATGGTGCACGCTACAGAGACTGTGATTTACTGATAATTACAATATTATATATAATAAGTGTTAATTAGATACATAACTGAATTTAAGACGAAAAATCCTTTCAATAATTATAATAACGAATAGATTCAAAAAGGATAAGTTTCTTTATTTGAAAAATCATTCGAGCTTTCGGGCGCAAGCTGCCCTTCTACAGGAATATTAGATATGGCATGTGATCCACTCACGCTATACAAGACTAAAGCGAGGAACCATTTAAATAAAATATATATAACTGTAAATACATGATTACTTGAAATTGTATCTAATATTCCTGTAGAAGGGCAGCTTGCGCCCGAAAGCTCGATTGCTTTTTCAAATAAAGAAACTTATCCTTTTTGAATCTATTCGTTATTATAACATAACTGAATTATCATAAGATAGAGATAGAAAGAGGCTAGAGTAGTTTTTAATTGTTATAGGAAGGAAGAATATATTGTTGTGGAACAGCGTGCACCTATACCCTCTATTAGCTCTCACCTGACTGTTCCCCCTGAATGTTTACATCACGGCGTTGATTTGTCCCCCCATTCGTCCCTTATGTCTTGTTCCCTCCCGTTGTCCTTGTTCTCTCTGTCTACTAACCCCTCCCTGTCCCCTTGTCCCTCCCTTCCCTCTTGTGTCCCTGTCCGTTGTTGGTTGTCTCTCCCCTCGTTACTAACCCGTGTTCCATGTCACCCCGTGTCTTCGTTCTCTTTGCCCCAGTCTTTCACATCAGATGATTGGTACGACTGCCCCCTAGCTAGCATGATTTCTCCTCCACACGGCACCACCCCCTCCTCTCCTTCCCCCCAGTAAACTCCCTCGGGAGTTGGGGAGGAGGAGAGAAGGCGGCGGGGCGGGGTTTTCGTTGGGTGTTAGCTGATAGGGGATATAGGTGTACGAGGTTTCCAGGACGATATGTTCATCCCGGGGGGAGAGTGCCGCCATCGCCTCGGTGGACCGTGGGGACAGACGGAGGCCTGGGCAACCTCCGTTGTCCGATTAGGCGAATTCCCCTGTTCTTGCAGGTAAGTGCAACTTTAAAGGTGTGTTGGAGACTGGACTAACTTCTCTGTTTCGCAGGACTGGGTGACCTCCGCAGTTTGAGGCTTGAGTCACCTCAATTGTCTTAGAGGAGGAAGTATCCTCCGTTATCAGGGAGGATTAGGCGAATTCCTTTGATCTTGGAGGTAAGTGCAACTTTAATGGTGTGTTGGAGAACTGAACTAACTTCTCTGTTTTGCAGGACTGGGCGTCCTCCGCCATGTTTGAGGCCTGAGTGACCTACACAGTTTTGGAAGAGTGGGCGATCTCCGCTGACTTGGAGACCTGGGCGATCTATCGTGGAAGAGTGGAAAATCTCTGCTTTATTGAATTCCCTCATTGAGGAATTGGGTGGCATCTGTTCCTGTTTGAGGCTTAGGCGGCCTCTATTCCTGTGGAGATATGTCATAACATGATCGCCAAAAGTTACCCTGACTTTCACAAAAAGCTTTAAATCTCCTATATTATTACGCGAATGAAATGATCGCCCAAATAGTGCTCTGGCATTCATTAAATGATATAAAGCCCCCGCCTTATTGCTCCAATGATATGATGGCCCAAAGTTGCTCTAGCAGCCATTAAATGCTATAAAGCCCCCACCTTATTACTCCAATGAAAGAATCGCCCAAAGTTGCTCTGGCAGCCATTAAATGCTATAAAGCCCCCACCTTATTACTCCAATGAAAGGATCGCCCAAAGTTCCTCTGGCAGCCATTAAATGCTATAAAGTGTCACCCTTATTACTCCAATGAAATGATCGCCCAAAGTTGGTCTGGCAGCCATTAAATATTATAAGGCCCCACCTTAATACTCCAATGAAATGATCGCCCCAAGTTGCTCAAGCAGCCATTGAATGCTATAAAGCCCCCACCCTATTACTCCAATGAAATGATCGCCCCAAGTTGCTCAAGCAGCCATTAAATGCTATAAAGTCCCCACCTTATTACTCCAATGAAATGATCGCTCAAAGTTGATCTAACAGCCATTAACTGCTATAAAGCCCCCACCTTATTACTCCAATTAAATGATCGCCCCAAGTTGCTCAAGCAGCCATTGAATGATATAAAGCCCCCACCTTATTACTCCAATGAAATGATCGACCAAAGTTGTTCTGGCAGCCATTATATACTATAAAGCCCCCACCTTATTACTCCAATGAAATGATCGCCCAAAGTTGCTCTGGCAGCCATTAAATGCTATAAAGCCCCCACCTTATTACTCCAATGAAATGATCGCCCAAAGTTGCTCTGGCAGCCATTAAATGCTATAAAGTGCCAACCTTATTACTCCAATGAAATGATCGCCCAAAGTTGTTCTGGCAGCCATTAAATACTATAAAGCCCCAACCTTATTACACAAATGAAATGATCGCCCAAAGTTGCTCTAGCAGCCATTAAATGCTATAAAGCCCCCACCTTATTACTCCAATGAAATGATCGCCCAAAAGATGCTCTAGTAGCCATTAAATGCTATAAAGTCCCCACCTTATTACTCCAATGGAATGATTGCCCCAAGTTGCTCAAGCAGCCATTGATTGCTATAAAGCCCCCACCTTATTACTCCAATGAAATGATCGCCCAAAGTTGCTCTAGCAGCCATTAAATGCTATAAAGCCCTCACCTTATTACTCCAATGAAATGATCGCCCAATGTTGCTCTGACAGCCATTAAATGCTATAAAATGCCAACCTTATTACTCCAATGAAATGATCGCTCAAAGTTGTTCTGGCAGCCATTAAATACTATAAAGCCCCCACCTTATTACTCCAATGAAATGATCGCCCAAAGTTGCTCTGGCAGCCATTAAATGCTATAAAGCCCCCACCTTATTACTCCAATGAAATGATCGCCCAAAAGATGCTCTGGCAGCCATTAAATGCTATAAAGTCCCCATCTTATTACTCCAATGGAATGATCGCCCCAAGTTGCTCAAGCAGCCATTGATTGCTATAAAGCCCCCACCTTATTACTCCAATGAAATGATCGCCCAAAGTTGCTCTGGCAGCCATTAAATGCTATTAAGTCCCCATCTTATTACTCCAATGAAATGATCGCCCAAAGTTGCTCTAGCAGCCATTAAATGCTATAAAGTCCCCACCTTATTACTCCAATGAAATGATCGCCCAAAGTTGTTCTGGCAGCCATTAAATGCTATAAAATGCCAACCTTATTACTCCAATGAAATGATCGCTCAAAGTTGTTCTGGCAGCCATTAAATACTATAAAGCCCCCACCTTATTACTCCAATGAAATGATCGCCCAAAGTTGCTCTGGCAGCCATTAAATGCTATAAAGCCCCCACCTTATTACTCCAATGAAATGATCGCCCAAAAGATGCTCTGGCAGCCATTAAATGCTATAAAGTCCCCATCTTATTACTCCAATGGAATGATCGCCCCAAGTTGCTCAAGCAGCCATTGATTGCTATAAAGCCCCCACCTTATTACTCCAATGAAATGATCGCCCAAAGTTGCTCTGGCAGCCATTAAATGCTATTAAGTCCCCATCTTATTACTCCAATGAAATGATCGCCCAAAGTTGCTCTAGCAGCCATTAAATGCTATAAAGTCCCCACCTTATTACTCCAATGAAATGATCGCCCAAAGTTGTTCTGGCAGCCATTAAATGCTATAAAGCACCACCTTATTGCTCCAATGAAATGATCGCCCAAAGTTGCTCTAGCAGCCATTAAATGCTATAAAGTGCCAACCTTATTACTCCAATGAAATGATCGCCTAAAGTTGTTCTGGCAGCCATTAAATGCTATAAAGCACCACCTTATTGCTCCAATGAAATGATCGCCCCAAGTTGCTCAAGCAGCCGTTGAATGCTATAAAGCCCCCACCTTATTACTCCAATGAAATGATCGCCCAAAGTTCCTCTGGCAGCCATTAAATGCTATAAAGCCCCCACCTTATTACTCCAATGAAATGTTGCCACATAAATTCTTGCATAATTTTGGTTGTTGCAATAAAAATGGCGAAATAAATCAGTCTCTTTCATTCAACAAAAAATCTCTCACTTCATCCATCTTACCAGTAACGAGTTATTACACTAGGATTCCTCGAGACATATGATCTATTTACATATAACTTCTCCTAAGTGATAAGCTCGAGGAGATAAAGAGTGATATATAGTATGAAGTTGGTAATTATATTGTATTATAAAACCTTAACTCTCCTTAGTTTCATATACCATATAAATTGCATATTTAACATAACAACAAATTAGTTAACAACGTGTAAATCAGACCCCAACATAAAAAATTTGCCAAAACATCTCAAATAGACGCACATTATATTTTTAGCTATACAAGCTATACTTGTTTTAAGGTAAAACTTCAACATATGACTTCAAAATAAAACAAACTCCTTCTGTCCTTACTGCGATGAAAAATATATTCAGAGGGCTTAGCTCATCATTGGTGAACTATTCCGGCGGTTTCGCCAATTTAATCCACCAGACCACCGATGGTTTAGATCACCTTTCCACTGACTCCCCATTTGATGGATGGATATTTTGAACACACAGCTAGTTGAGAGACACGAAAAATGTATTTTTCTTCTTTCTCATCTCCACTCAATCATATTAGGGTATCAAGCTTTTAGAGCTTGACACTTGACAACCATCATGACTGGGTGAAAGTAGAATGCGTCTGCCTTTGTCATTAAGACTGGGAGCACTACTCAGTGGCAGGCCGACTTAGCTCCAATATGAAATGGCCGCCTCTGACATGAGGAACAGACGCCATGTGCAGCCGCTCCTAACATGGGAGTACAAACGCTACTCATCCTGTATCCCTGGATTAGGAGTCCTTACAGGTTACTATCAGCATGGCCAGCTGAGCCCAGGTTTTTTAGCGAGCTTGTTACTGCTCCCCCTTCTCTTTTTTCTTCCGGGCTTGGAACCGGCAAAGGCGTAGAAAAATGTTAAATCCAAGAGTATAAACTTGACTTGCCCTTTTCACACACAGTAACAGCACTGCCGTCATCTGACCAGAGCTGGTAGCATTAAATGTGAATATTAGCTTTTTTTTTTCATTTTGCAGATTCACTGGTAAATCCATAGAAATTTCCTCAGATTTACCCATACCAATCTATGGACTTGATTGTCTCAAGTTTTCCTGTATATTCATTTAATGATTACCATTAAATGTGATTAACTTCTACTTTTTTTTTTCATTTGCAGATCAGTGGTGAACCCATAGAAATTTCTATTCCTCAGATTTACCCAATCTATTTATGAACTTGATGTGGATGCCTCCATTTTATTTATTAATCACCTTCCAAACTTAAAGACCTGCAAACAAAAAATTGATTGTCTTTAAGTTTCCTGTATATACATTTCATGATTACCATTAAATGTGATTAACTTTTACTTTTTTCATTTGCAGAATGGTAAATGAAATGCTAAATTTCAGACTTCTAGGTGCTCTGTAAATACAGTAAAATTACTCTATAGTGAACCCCAATGTAACTGAACCTTTGGTTCACAATAGCTATGGTTCATTATAGCCATATTCTATGGCTATAGTATTATAGAATAAAAATGATGATAATTTCAGGTTTGTTATAAGGAATTTTTTGCTATACCCCTGGTTTGTTTAGCGAGGTTTTACTGTATATTAAACACAAGGTAATAAGACCAAGGTAAATTGTGCCTTATCATGTATATTAAAATGGATTACAAGATTTGTGGACAGACATGGAAACAAGTTAAATAAAATATTTTTAAACACAAAGTAATAACATCAAATCCAAATAGTGTGTGAAGTTTCGGTGATAATGCTGGTACCAGAACATCATACACTATTTATTTATTTGGAGTTGGTCTTATCACCTTGTGTTTCAAATCTATAATCCAAATTGTGCCTTATCATATAGGCTTTTTTAAAATGACCTGATCCAATCTAACCTTTGAGGATCTCCAGAAGAGTGTTCTCTATTTATACAAGGTTGACCCAAAAGTTCGTAAACACTTGCAAAAAATTGAAATACCAATATTATTCGCTGTTATGTATAATGTCTTTGTATTAAGTAATTGTATTATGTATTATTATGTATTCGCCGTAATAATATTCACAAGGTAATAAGAAAAACGCAAACTTTTGGGACAACCATATAATTGTTTCTCATTGGAGACTAACTGTCTTCTTCCTTATCTCCACTCAATCATATTAGGGTCTGGGTGAATTAGAATGCGTCTACCTTTGTTATTAAGACTGGGAGCACTACTCAGTGGCAGGCCGACTTAGCTCCAAAAGAATTGGCCGCCTCTGACATGAGGAACAGACGTCATGTGCAGCTGCTCCTAACATGGAGTACAAACGCTGCTCATCCTGTATCCTTGGATTAGGAGCTCTTACAGGGTACTATCAGCCAGGCCAGCAGAACCCAGGTTTTATAGCAAGCTTGTTACTGCTCCCCCTCCTCCTTTTTCATCCAGGCTTGGGAACGGCAAAGGCGGAGTTGCCGTTATGTATAATGTCGTTGTATTATGTTAAAGTAATTGTATTATGTTTTATTATGTATTTGCCATAAAAATATTATTCACCAAGTAATAAGAAAAACACGAACTTTTGGGACAACCTTATAATTGTTTCTCATTAGAGACACTGTAACCCTAGTTGCTGTATTCTTTCTCCCTTGTCATGTTCCAGACAGTTATTGTAGTTGGTGTGTAGTGCCTGTATCAACCCTGGTTGTGTGTATAGGAATAATGGAAAACAGGAGTACAAGATACCGTGGCACAACCCGGCAGCCATTGGGCCAGCTGCCTGGGACAAAGCAGCAGCCAGAAAGGCGGCCCCTGACCAGCATTGATAACCGGAGCAACTTGGCCCTGGGCTCCTCCTCCCTGCAGAGCACCAAGAACTTCTCCATCTACCAGGACAGCTCCAAGGACAGGCCCGTGGCCACAAGACAGGCTGTAGCAGCGGCCAGGCCTGTCAATGACATTGAGAACCAGATCCCTCATCAACTCCCTAGAGGAAACAACAAAAAGATCCAACCGGTGTTTGCCCCCACCAAGAGCCAGGTTCCCACACCCTATGTTTCTTCCAGGCATCTTGTTGGCACCCCAGAAAGCTGCATGTCCATTGATGAACAGCCGTCCAGCCTGGAAGAGGAGGCCTCTCCATCGGAGGCCCTAGACCACTCCATGGCCTCCCTACCTGAAGAGGAATCCCCACTGAGGCTAGTGCTGGACTCCCTCCCCTCTGTAGAGACCTCATCCTACCAGAAGTACAACAGCCGGTGCTCGGAGGAGTTTGCCTCGGAGTCCTGGACTCTCACCTCCACCTATCTGGACGACATCTACCCCTACATGCTGCAGAGGGAGAAGAAGCTGCGGCCCATGCCCCACTACATGAAGAAACAGGGGGACATCAGCCACCACATGCGCTCTATCCTGGTGGACTGGCTGGTGGAAGTGGCCAAGGAATACATGTTCAACGATGAGACCCTCTACCTGGCTATCAACTTTGTGGACAGGTTCCTCTCCTGCATGTCCATCATCCGCAGCAAGTTCCAGCTGCTGGGGACGGCAACCATTCTGGTGGCGGCCAAGTTTGAGGAGATCTACACCCCGGGCATCAAGCAGTACGTGGAGATCACCGACAAGACCTACACCCAGGCTCAGCTCATGAAGATGGAACACCTGGTACTGAAGGTACTCCACTTTGATCTGAGCGTTCCCACTCCTCTCTTCTTCCTACGGGTCTTCCAGGCAGTGGAGCCTGTGCCCCAGATGGTGGAGTTCCTGGCTCGCTACCTCTGCGAACTCACCCTGTTGGATGGAGAGGCCTTCCTCAAGTTTCTGAGCAGCGAGATCGCAGCCTGCGCCTACATGTTGGCCAACTTCAGCATGGGCCGTATCTTTGTGTGGTCAGACAAGCTGGCCCAGTTCTCTGGCTACAGCCTAGACAAGGTGAAGGACTGCATGACCCTTCTCCATCACACCTACCTGAACAGCGCGCAACATTCTCAGCAAGCCATTCGCACCAAGTACCTCTCGGCCAAGTTCCAGAGAGTAGGATCCTTGAATCCACCTCACTCTCTCCCTCTTTGGAATTAACTCCTTTTTTTTTTGTGTGTGTACAGAACGTCCTTCAATTTGCATAGTTCTCTTTTTTTTTTCTTTAAACCCTCTAGTTTTTTTCTAGTTCTTGATTTTTCTTGCCCTTGTTGAGTAAAAAAAGAATACTGTAAAACTCTGTAAAAGAATGCAAATATATATATATTTAAATAAATGCTCCTTTTAAGAAATGCAAGCCTTTTTGACAATTTGAAAAAAAAAAAGAAAAAAGACACAAAAACATTTGTTTAAAGCTTTATAAAATTAGGACTCAATTTTTTTTCTTTTTTTTTTTAAATGACCAATTTTTCTGTGTCGTATATATATATTTTATACTTTATATTGTAAATAGAACTCCTTAGAGATTTAATAAAATATTTTTTATATAAAATTATTGTAAATTGAGAACAATTTTGCTGTGTAAAGATATATATTGAGTGTTGCACTAGGTTGCGGTCTGGCAGACTCTTCAGCTTATAAAATAAAATGAAAGGAATTAAAAGCACGAATGTTTCTTCTATACATAATACAAACTTCTACTGTCCTTACTGCGGTGGAAAAAATATTGGGAGGGCTTGGCTCATCAGTGGTGAACTCTCCCAACAGTTTTGCCAATTTAATCCACCAGACCGCTTCTCAGAGCTCTAATACTGTATAGGAAGATTCTGCTTATATACGCAGCACTGAAGGGTGGAATCTCAGAAATGGTTTTCAAGAAGACTATGGACATAAGCTTATAGGACAGTAGAATTACATTCAAATAAGGACAGTAGAAGTTTGTATTATGTATAGAAGAAACTTGTGCTTTTAATTTCTTTCATTTTATATGTATAGATGGCGCGTTATTGCTTTGTGTTAATTTGTGCCAGACTCTTCAGCCTTGATTATCTTCTCAGACATGTCTTGCATCTATCCAGAGCATGCTTCAACCATCCTACAAGGTTAGATAAATGAATAATGAGATGTATTTTTATGATTTTATTAACATACTAGACGTAAGGCCCGGGCAACGCCCGGGGTTTACCCGAGTGCGTATATATTTTAGAAATGTTTTAATTAAAATACTATTCGTTACAATTATAAATTGGCGCCGTGGATGTCTCTCTTGTGAAACTTCCCGCCCCAAACTGTGTGTGTCTTGAAAATATAAAATTAGAATTGTGGATTTTCATAAAGAGTGGTCGTTATAGTCAGGGTGGTCTGTATAGACAAGTGTATGTATCACACTGCTGTTAACAGGGTTGCCTAGAGTGACCGCTATAGACAGGGTGGTTTGTATAGACAGGTGAATTTATCACACTGATGATAACAGGGTTGCCTAGGGTGACCGCTATGACAGGGTGGTCTGTATAGACAGGTGGATGTATCACACAGCTGATAACAGGGTTGCCTAGGGTGACCGCTATGACAGGGTGGTCTGTATAGACAGGTGGATGTATCACACAGCAGATAACAGGGTTGCCTAGGGTGACCGCTATGACAGGGTGGTCTGTATAGACAGGTGGATGTATCACTCAGCTGATAACAGGGTTGCCTAGGGTGACCGCTATGACAGGGTGGTCTGTATAGACAGGTGGATGTATCACTCAGCTGATAACAGGGTTGCCTAGGGTGACCGCTATGACAGGGTGGTCTGTATAGACAGGTGGATGTATCACACAGCTGATAACAGGGTTGCCTAGGGTGACCGCTATGACAGGGTGGTCTGTATAGACAGGTGGATGTATCACTCAGCTGATAACAGGGTTGCCTAGGGTGACCGCTATGACAGGGTGGTCTGTATAGACAGGTGGATGTATCACACAGCTGATAACAGGGTTGCCTAGGGTGACCGCTATGACAGGGTGGTCTGTATAGACAGGTGGATGTATCACTCAGCTGATAACAGGGTTGCCTAGGGTGACCGCTATGACAGGGTGGTCTGTATAGACAGGTGGATGTATCACTCAGCTGATAACAGGGTTGCCTAGGGTGACCGCTATGACAGGGTGGTCTGTATAGACAGGTGGATGTATCACTCAGCTGATAACAGGGTTGCCTAGGGTGACCGCTATGACAGGGTGGTCTGTATAGACAGGTGGATGTATCACACAGCTGATAACAGGGTTGCCTAGGGTGACCGCTATGACAGGGTGGTCTGTATAGACAGGTGGATGTATCACTCAGCTGATAACAGGGTTGCCTAGGGTGACCGCTATGACAGGGTGGTCTGTATAGACAGGTGGATGTATCACACAGCTGATAACAGGGTTGCCTAGGGTGACCGCTATGACAGGGTGGTCTGTATAGACAGGTGGATGTATCACTCAGCTGATAACAGGGTTGCCTAGGGTGACCGCTATGACAGGGTGGTCTGTATAGACAGGTGGATGTATCCCACAGCTGATAACAGGGTTGCCTAGGGTGACCGCTATGACAGGGTGGTCTGTATAGACAGGTGGATGTATCACTCAGCTGATAACAGGGTTGCTTAGGGTGACCGCTATGACAGGGTGGTCTGTATAGACAGGTGGATGTATCACACAGCTGATAACAGGGTTGCCTTGGGTGACCGCTATGACAGGGTGGTCTGTATAGACAGGTGGATGTATCACACAGCTGATAACAGGGTTGCCTAGGGTGACCGCTATGACAGGGTGGTCTGTATAGACAGGTGGATGTATCACACAGCTGATAACAGGGTTGCCTAGGGTGACCGCTATGACAGGGTGGTCTGTATAGACAGGTGGATGTATCACACAGCAGATAACAGGGTTGCCTAGGGTGACCGCTATGACAGGGTGGTCTGTATAGACAGGTGGATGTATCACACAGCTGATAACAGGGTTGCCTAGGGTGACCGCTATGACAGGGTGGTCTGTATAGACAGGTGGATGTATCACTCAGCTGATAACAGGGTTGTCTAGAGTGGCCGCTATAGACAGGTGTATGTATCGCACAGCTGATAACAGGGTTGTCTAGAGGGGGGCAGGGAGGCCACGTGTTCGCTGGCAGTCAATGGGCGCGCATTCTATCCGTGAGCTTCAGACAAACAGACAGAATAAGGCAAATATATAAGTAGATAAGTAACTCAGGCTCCTGGAGCATATCCACCGATCGCCGCCAACTACCTGGGCTGTCCTGCGGTTTAGGAGACTGTCTTGGTAGCCTTAGTGAACCAGTTCACCAAGTGTCTCCAGGCCGGTTTGTTTCTTGGTTGATTCAACAGTGCAGTGACATTGAATGAGGACAGTCCAAGGAGTGTAGCCATCTGGCATTTCTGTAGTTGAAATGCTGGGCAGTTGACATGCTCTATGGTTTTCTCTATCTCTTGACAATGTAGACATATTGGATCAGAGACTTGTTTTATTCTGGCTGTATTGACTTGAACATCCATGTCCTTGAAAAAGAGGAGAGCTTCAGATTAGAATTCTTTAAAATAGAAACTTCAAGTCATGGCTTAGCACCAGCATTTATATTCACTTTGGAATTCATTTTCTTCAGCTCATAGGAAGTACAGTAAAACCTCCTTTTAGCGGACACCTCCAGAAAGGACAGTTTTCATTTGCAAAATTACCATTTTTACTATTTAGCAGCTCTCCAGAAAGAGGACATCTCTCCCTAAAGTACACTTTGTCTCTGCAATTAGGTGTCCTTTACAGGGAGGTTCTACTGTAGCAATTCTCTGCTAAGAGGACACCTCTCCCTAAAGGACACTTTGGCTCTGCAATTAGGTGTCCTTTACAGGGAGGTTCTGCTGTAGCAACTCTCCGCTAAGAGGACACCTCTTCCTAAAGGACTCTTTGGCTCTGCAATTAGGTGTTGTCCTTTACAAGGAGGTTCTACTGTATAAATTTTTAGGTCCGTTGAAGTCTTATCAAAAATGATAAAGCACAATTTGAATTATATATTATAGCTACAAGAAAAAAATATATATATTTATAATATAAATTCCTATGAGCTGAAGAAAATGAATTCCAACAATGTTGATGTCATCACTTGAAGATTTTATATCCATATCCTGATAATAGGGTTGTTGTTGATGTTCCTATTTGTATTTTTCTGAGATTATTTTTAAGATAGCTAGAAGTGGGTGAGAATTTTCTCAGGTGTCTTGTTGATTGGTCAGAGAAGGTGGTGTACTATATTTTTAAGTAGTAGCCCCAAGAATAATTTTATTTCTCCTGGGACTCCATTTGCTTTATGCAAACTCTAAGAATAATTTTATTTATTACATCACAATCTTTAAGAGGTGTGTAGTTACAATGTTACACAAAATACAAAGAATGATTTTTATAATACATAAATCTGTTTAGGTTTATATAAAAGGGCGTACCTGGATCTGTAAAGAAAAAAAAAATCCAAAATATTTTGGGAATTTTTTTTTCTTTACAGATCCAGGTACGCCCTTTTATATAATCTTAATTGATGGATCGCCTTTTGACTCAAACATAAATCTGTGTTTATAAAGATAAATGAACATGAAATTAAAAAGGCACAATTTGGATTATAGATTATAAACACAAGGTAATTACACCAAATCCAAATAAATAAATAGTGTGAGGTTTTGGTAACAGCGTTGTTACAGAAAAATGTCACAATATTAATTTATTTGGATTTGATCTTATTACCTTGTGTTTAAATTGTTTATATAAAAATAGGTGCATCTCAAACCTGATGCAACACTTCTCCCTCTCCATAGGTTGTCACATCCTTGTGAATGATCTCATCAATTCTCTCAAAAAATGGCTTGAGTCGAGACAACTATCAGCGGGTGTTGGCCAGGATTATCTTTCGGTTCTATCAAATAGTTTACATTAGACAGCTTCTTCAATATTCTATATGGACCAAAATATTTCCTAAGAAGTTTTCACACTTTTTCCCTAACTGTTGT
Source organism: Cordylochernes scorpioides (assembly GCA_030710605.1). Taxonomy (NCBI): domain Eukaryota; kingdom Metazoa; phylum Arthropoda; class Arachnida; order Pseudoscorpiones; family Chernetidae; genus Cordylochernes; species Cordylochernes scorpioides. The sequence goes on along the minus strand of CP092873.1, from coordinate 18,908,675 downwards.
CCAAACTGCTACTAAATTTATTGATTGATTACTTCTCTCATTATGTTTTTTATCATAATTTTTCATTCCTTCCTGAGTCTTTGTTTTGTTGATAACTACATGTCTCATCCTGGTTATTTTGTCATCTAAGTATTTTTCTATGTATTCATCATAATCATCCATAATTGTCCACCGAGATATTTCCATCGTCCAAGAGAGACATAGGCTTCCTCCCAAATAGCGAGTAACCTGTGATTTCTTCAATTGTGGTGTTGTATGCCTGGGTAATAAAAGGAAGGATATTGACCCAATTCTTCTGGTCTGTGTTCACATACAAAGGTCACTCCAAAGATCAGTTGGCATTGAAGGCAATGAAGCTGCTGATGTGCTAGCGAAAAAAGGCACAGAAGAACCCTTGCCACAGAAAAATAAACTTTAAAAAGAAATAGAAACAGTAGCCAAAACAAAAATAAACAAGAACTGCAGGATCCCACCTAAGTACAGTTGGTACAGTGGAGTGAACCCTGGAGGAGCTCTGAACATCAGAAATAGACAGCATCAAACAACACTAACAAGATTTAGAACAGGCCATCTCAAACCATTGAAGATAGAAAATGATAAAATCTACCCCACTTGCCCAAAATGTAGCTTGGCACCTGCAGCTCCAGAACACATTTTGGCTTGCATTAGATGCACTATACAGGACCTTGGGAGAGGCCGCTGCTTATCATAAAACAGCTCGAGGAGCATGAACTCATGGTATTCGTGTAATCTTTACACAAAAGAGGATAAGAAACAACAACTCCAAAGACCTCGCCTGAAAACCCAGTCCTAAAGGCCAGAGAGCCGCTGGATGATGGTGAAGGACTCCTGGATGAGAGGCCTAATACAACGGCAGGACCAGTGGGCCGGCTAGATGGGGTCATGAAAATTATTGGAAAGTCAAGCTGCAAGTAAAGGTCACTAACAGATCAAATTGGAGAACATTGTCCATATAGTTACCAAAAGTCAAACTCAAAGGACACTAACAACAATATCTAGAATTTAAACACAAGGTAATAAGACCAAATCCAAATAAATAGTGTGTGAAGTTTCGGTAACAACGTTGTTACCATATTCAGACAAAAGTACTGAATCTGTTGCCTGAAGATGGTAACAATGCTGTTTCTGAAACGTCACACACTATTTATTTGGATTTGGTCTTATTACCTTGTGTTTATAGTCTATAATCCAAATTGTGCCTTATCAATATCTAGACTTGCATAAATTCAGTGATTTTTTTGTCTCTCATCTCCCATTAGGGCTTATACACCAGAGTATTTGGAATTCCCATGGTAAATATGCAAATTATTCATGACCTAATGTGAGGAATGCATTTTTTTGGGCGCAAATTATCCTTGACTTTAGGATTTGACTATATTCAGTAATTTTGTATAGTTTTCACAATTTGGATTTCAACAAATCTTGGTTAGTACATTCACTTCACCTCTTCTAATTTCTGCACACACTAGAGGATTGATTTGATAATCTAAAAAATTCAAGGAAATTTGCACAGAATAGGGTGAAATGGTGTTTCATGATGGCTGTATTAGAAATATCTGTACACCGTGATGGTGAAAAGCAATATCCCTATATGTAATTATGTTAACACAATCTTCTATTGGTCTAAAAGCCGAAATTGATGCTAAATTAATAATAATAATGATGGATAAGAATTTAATTTGTCACAGTTTCAAATTAGAATTTTATTAATCAATTGATAAACTTCGTGAGTGATGTTTCCCTCACAACAAAACTAGAAACAAGAAATGAAAAATCAGTTATAAAATTTACATACCTTACTTATATAACATTTTTTTTTGCTTATCCCTAGTACACGTGGTACAGGCCATGATTATCATGGTGGGTAGTTAGCGACTGCTTTTACTGTAAGCGCACCACATGTCTACACATGTGAAAAGCAGTTCGACTTTGCACTTACAAATGCCAGAGCCCCGTTTGGTTACTTGCACTCGCTGGTGGGGTTGGACTTTTGCAAGAATCGGGGGCCATTGGAGCATTTTTTTTTAAACAGAAAAAAGTGCCCAATGCGGGAATCGAACCCGGGTCCTAGTGGTCGAAAACCAAACGGTTTACCCAGCCTTCCACCGACCCCCCCTTATATAACATTAAACATAAAAGTATTTACATATTTTCTAATAGAGACATTTGCTTTACATTTGATTTACATAAACCAATTTTGTGACAATATTATTAGTATATCCTTATATCCTCATATAATTGCCTTAACACATCTTTTACCTTCAGTCTGAAGTTAAAACTGGTCATGATGATGATCCTAAGTCAGACATTGATTTCGACTCTTACAAACACATTAAAAAAGAAACATTCAAGTAAAAATACAGGAGTCAATATTCCATCATTGGTATCTGAACCAAAAGCCTGGAGATATTCTGGAATGTGAGATGAACTGACAGGCAGCAACCTGTATTTCCAGGCTTAAAACTGGTCATACAAGACCACTCCTCTTCCAGGATGGTGCAAAGACCTTCCCACAATACACCATCTGCAAGACCAAAGAGGCCTCACCAGACCACCTCTTGGAATGTATGGAATCCTCAAGACAACCTATATTCCAACCCTCTACTAATATTGTGAAATAGGATAATAATAATAATAAAAATGATGATAAAAAAATACACCTGAAGCACTTTCATAGATCTTTCAGAACACTGTATGAAGCATTTCTTTCGTTCTCCCAGGCTAGGGTTTAGTCTATAATGCAAGCTAGGCACTCATGAGGCTAGTAGTGTGGCTTTTCATTGGATTTCTGCTGTCTAGGGGTGTTACACATCATTACACTCCAGTTTTCTTCAATCTAGGGGCTTAACTCATCAGGTGAGATCATTCATCCCTGGTTCAAGTTAGGGTCTACATCCCAAACCTTCAAAAAGGTCGTCTATGTAGAACCCTGAAACTTTATGTTTACAACCACTCTATCTTCTAGTACCAGATCATTCTGTTAGAATATCAAACCAATCCTTTTCTTTGGTCCTCTCCATTCTCAAAAAGTCTTAAAGAGTTCTATGGTACACTAGATATCAAGAGAGTTCTTTTTTTTACTCCTGTTCTTTGGTTATTATGAAGAAAAGTCTGGTAAACGTTTCACAAAACACTGATACGAAATTCGGTAGAAGAATTCGCAGTGATGATTCTTTTGTGGGCTGTTGCAAGGATTTAAATCAGATCACTAAATAACAGAAAGAGAGGGTAAAAGTCTCCTTCAAACTAACTTTATTTAAAACATGTTAAAAGGACAGAGGAAAACACCCAACTGGTCAGCAGACCAGGCCGTGCTCTCATCCTTTGTTGTTGGCTGGCGGGTATGTTTGTTTGATGTCACCCAATCCGTCTGACCGACGTCCCGAAGTGGATCTCCATTATTCCACAGTTATTATTCAAGCTTTGCACTCAAACAGGAATAATAAGGCACAATTTGGAATATAGATTATAAAAACAAGGTAATAAGACCAAATCCAAATAAATAGTGTGTAGCGTTTCGGTAACAGCGTTGTTACCATCTTCAGACAACATAATTGAATGAGAAATTTTACCACAGCATGTTTTCAAACAGGAGTACTGATCAAACTAAAAAAAAAAATTGCATTATTTTCTTCAGTTTCATATTTAAAGCTATTTCTCCAAAAAAGCAGCTTTTGAAATTCTGACAGCGATTTTTTTTTACATTCATTAAATATAAGTGGATCGCCTAATCCTTGATATTGCGGCTGCTTTATGTGTACACATGTGAAGTTCAGCGGGCATATCGTTATAAGTTATTGGAGCTTATGTAAGTTAACAGTGTAACGTCCTCGTGTTTGTTGACGTTAATCAGCAAGAAGCATTTGGAAGTTTAAAAGAAAAGTCTTTATTACTTTTAGGCTAACATCAGCCATAAGTTTACATGTATATTACAATACTCCACAGAGTACCCACAGTTTACTATACAAGAATATCCTGTAGGCATGCCAGCTGCCGTTACAAACAGTAACCCTATTTCTGTCTTCTTCTTCTTTCTTATCTCCACACTGGGTGAAGTAGAATGCATCTGCCTTTGTCTTTAAGACTGGGAGCACTACTCAGTGGTAGGCCGACTTAGCTCCAAAAGAAATTGCCGCCTCTGACATGAGGAACAGATGCCACGTGCAGCCACTCCTAACATGGAGTACAAACACTGCCCATCCTGTATCCCTGGATCAGGAGCCCTTACAAGGTACTATCAGCCGGGCCAGCTGAGCCCAGGTTTTTTAGTGAGCTTGTTACTGCTCCACCTCCTCCTTTTTCATCCGGACTTGGGACCGGCAAAGGCGGAGTTACTCTATTTCTGTAAATCACATAAACACAAAGTTTGAGTATCCAAGAACTAAAGACATAGTGGGTTAGCTCCAAAATCTGGGCCCGATGAAGCTCCTTCAGTCAGAATTGGCCGTTCAGCTTGGAAAAGAACTCCTATCAAACAAGCGAAAATATGGTTTTACGGGCTATTAACCCAAGTGTATGTTTTCGAGCCCAGATCTTATCAAGCAAAGGTCCCTATCAAGCGAAGGGCAAATGGGCTCTTCATAGTATTTGGTCATAAACTCGTTTAAAAGAGACGAATTTTGTCACAAATCTTTATTCTATAAACCTTTTTTAATTAATCATTTATTAAGGTGACGAGAAGCCTATGAGAGAGGGTTCACCACTGATGGGTCAATAATCCCTTACAAAAAAAAAAGAAAAAGAAAATCACATTCCAGAATATAAAAAGGTAATTATATTATACTAGCCGAATGACCCGGGCAATGCCCGGGTTTTACCCGATTAAATGCTTTTATTCAAATACTATTCGTTACAATCATAAATTGGCGCCGTGAATGTCACTCTTGTGAAACGTCCCGCTCCAAACTTTGTGTCAGAGAAGCGATATTTTTATAAAGAGATGATCTGGCTTTGTGTCTTCTGCTCGAATGAATGTTTTTCTGTTAGAATTTTGTTCCTGCATACTAAAAATGAACTGGCTTTAGCCGTGGTCTCTGCTTTTTGGAATTTTTCCGGATATAATTTAGTATCTGATAATCAAATATGATACAACAATATTGTCATCATCATTTTCTGAATAAAAAACAACTATTTTTTTCCCAGAACCTGTCTTGAATAAAAATCCGAAAAATATCTCTTACAGATTTTTCTCTATGTCCTGTTAAAACACGTTTTACATGTCCATTAGGTCAGCTGATATTACCTCCCATCTTCACCGCTAGAGGCGCTGCTTGCGAGAGAAAGGGCAAATTTGCCACGCAATTTGCAAATAACTTGTATACATACTTGTATACTTGTGTACATAGACCATAAATCTGTACATAGACAGGAAAAGCACATATATTTTAATAATATAAATGAGTTTTAAAAATTGTAAAAAAAAAAGAAATGCATCGGCCTGGAATCGAACCCGGGGCGCCCGCGTGGCAGGCGAGCATTCTACCACTGAACCAAAAGCAAACGGTGACAGAATTAAGAAAGAATTGTGAATGACGCTGATAACTGTATATATTAATATTATAAAATTAAAAATTAAAAAAGTTAATGCCAATTTTGATTAATAGATGAAGTTTTTAATAACTCAATTGCTTTAAATCAGAATTATGTCACTAAAATAGTTTCAATTTTGATTCATAGATGGCGCTTTGATGCTGTAGTCGATGTCGTTTTAAAACAAAATGACAACTAAATAGTGTTCCTTAGAGTATTTTAAGCTTCAAGAAAGCGCTTTTTGTGGCTTCAATAAAACCTTCTAATTTTAATATAATAACTTTTAAAAACATTAATACTAAATTTTAAAGTTTATTAAACATTTTAAAACTTTGTTACAACTTTTGAATTTCTAAGAAGCAGACGAGAGACTATGTATATATTTTAAAGGGAGTTGGTTATTTTTCCAAACCTTTAAAGAGCTTAGAAACAAAAGCTGCTTCCTTGGGAGACCTTACCTCTTTTGAACCTGAAAGGACACCGTATTTTCACACAAAACCATATAAAATACACCCATGGACAAAACTTAAGAAAGTTGTACCTTTAAGCATGTACAGTTAAACCTGTCTATCGCGCCCCCTCTAAATAGCGCCTTCCTCTCTATAGCGCCCGATTTTAAACATTAAAACGTAAACATTTTACATTAAAAGTGACCTGTCTATAGCACCTCCTCTATATAGCACCTATTTTGGTGAGTCCCAAGAGGGGGCGCTATAGACAGGTTTAACTGTATATCGAAATTCAGACAATAACTCTGAAAGATATTACAGTGGCCTTTAGTGAAGACACACGAGATAACCTTAAAGATTTTGTCTATGAGTCCAAGTTTTGTTCATGAGTGTAATTAAAAGAACGGAAGACAAGATGTGCCGATCCTGCAATGAACCAGAATAAAACTTTCATCATCTTACTTTGGAATGTCCTGAGCTGGGAGCCCAAAGAGAAACTACATTCCTGGCCATGATAGGAAGACTACTATTATCATGATAGATCTTGTGATTTGTTCAGGAACCAAGAAAGTTACCATTATCAAAACGGCGTCCTCTTTTCTCAAATAACAGTGATAACTACTACAATTCAAAGATTCCACTTTTCAGTGTAGCATATAAAATCAGAATGATCCAATACAATATTAGAGCTCTGAGAGAAGCAGTCTGGTAGATTAAATTGGCGAAATCTCTGGGAGTATTCACCACTGATGAACCAAGCTCTCCCAATATATTTTTTCATCGCAGTAAGGGCAGAAGAAGTTTGATTTATTTGTGAAAAGAAACATTAATGTAGAACGGCATTTGAAAATTATCCCGCATGTGTTTCTTTTGAACGAAAAATCTAAATTTATTTTAAGGAGAAATAACGATTTTTTCTAACTTTAGGAATGAAGTATGAAAGGATAAATTGTTCCCATCCCGGACACTTTATTTTTTCGTTTATCATTACTCTTCACAATTCATCATTTCATACTTCATCCCTAAGGTTAGAAATAATCGTTATTTCTCCTTAAAATATATTTCGATTTTTCGTTCAAAAGAAACACATGCGGGATAATTTTCAAATGCCGTTCTACAATCATATAAGCCGCATTATAAAACATTCATGTCTTAATGTTTCCATTTGTTGTATATAGATGGCACGTTATTGCTTTGTGTTAATTTAGTCCTCAAATCTGGAACGTCTGTTACACACCGCAGCCTAGAACTGTTTACAAACACACAGTTTGGGGAAATTGATTCTACATTCCCAAAGAATTCAAAAGATGGAACATAGTTTCAAATAGTTCCTCTAGATAATTTGTTCAATTAAATCACAGTATATATAATATTGCTACGTGGAAAATGAGGGAAGACAAACTTCAGGATGAGACAGCAATTTATTTGAGCCAAGAACAAACTATGAAGTTGCAAGCCATCAGCAACTTTCAGTTGCACGATAAGGAGATATCTTTTTCATAATTTATGCACCTTATGCCATTTACAATATCACATTTACAATATACAAATACAATATCACATTTGTACTATTTTTTTTCAAACTATGAAGGATAAACAAAAGATAAGGAATAAGGAAAGTTTACAGAGTAGTAAAATATAAACAACAACAACAAAAAATGATACTCTGTTAATACTAGTGAAAAATAATAAATACTTCACTACAATATTTTCAAACTTAAAGGCAGTTGTAATATATGTTCTCATAGGGATAACATGTAAAGTGTTTTGTTTTTATAAGTGGTGAATGTTTTGATAACGGAGTTACCAAGTATTAAAGAATTCCACATTAATGGGTGTTGGTTCATTCTTTATGTTGTTATATCGAAAACAAAAGAGGCATATCCTGACCAGGCTCACATGAGCATTTCTAGATGGCAGAGCGCCATCTAGTGGAACAAAAATAAATTAAACGTTTATTTACCTTGCTCCGTGATATTTGGCCAACCCAATTTCTTGATAAATCAAGAAAAGTCATCCACGAACGCGTTTTGGGCTCTTGGCCCTCGTCAGCGTGATACAGACTGTACCTCTACGACCAAAATTTGGTCCCAGATGCTCTCTGAGACATCAAATACCAAGGCCAAGTTTACGTAAATGCGCTTTTCATGTGAAAAAACAATAAAAACATATAATAAGGTCAGGAGTTGATATTAAAAATAAAAAGGCATATATCGTAAATATTGAGGCTGCCTGGCCGGCATCCTTATTTCTTGAAAATAAAGATACTTCGGCCAGTAAATCTTTGTTTGCTCCTGACGAGGACAAAAGATTTTTGTCGAAACGTCGAGGTAATAAAAAGATTTACTGGCCGAAGTATCTTTATTTTCAAGAAAATGGCATATAGTTGTTATATGTGCGCCTCCACACACACAGAATATTAATTTTCGTTGTAAATATGTAAAGTAAGAAACAAATTGAAAAAGTGATATTAAAATAAAAAGGTATATCCTGACAGCTCAATGGCCGAGTGCCATCTAAAAATGTTCTTGTGAGTGGTCAGATTACATCTATTTTATTTTTAATATCACCAGCTGATCTTTTTATATTTTCTTACTTTTTAAAGCATGTTAGCGTATTTAGGCAAAATTGGTGTAAATACCCATTTCTCGGCTTTTCGGAAAACTGCTTAGACAAAATATTTGGTCGTTGAAGTACAGCCACGCTGTCGAGGTCCTACAGGCCGAAACGCGTTCATGGTTGGATTTTCTTGATTTATCAAGAAAAGGATTTGTCAAATATTATAAAATAACTTAAACCGACGATTAATTGATATTTTTTATCACTAGATAGCGTTCTGTCATTTAAATTGTTCATGTGAACGGTCAGAATACGCTTATTTTATTCATATATATATATTTGATATAACTAATATATATATAATCATCTATAAAAGTCCCCAATTTTTTTTCTATTATTTAACTCCACCCCGCTCCCCTCTGGACTTCCATTGAGGCCGCCACAACAAAGACTTTCTCACTTTAGCAACTGCAGCGATCTAGCGAGCAACTCAAGCGACTACCAAGCGACCTAAGCTAACTTTGAAAGCGAACTTATCTCATCTGAGAGATCTTTGAAGGCGATCTTTTGTGATCCAAGCGATCTTTAAAACCAGAGCGATCCTTTTGTGATCCAAGCGATCTTTTGAAACCAGAGCGAATCTTTGCGATCTTTGAAACCTGAGCGATCCTTTGAGATCAGAGCGATCTTCTGCCACCGAGTGATACTTTTGTGATCCAAGCGATCTTTTGACACCAAGCGATCCTTTTGTGATCCGACCAATCTTTTGAGACCAAGCGAGCACCATGGGGGGCTGCTGCGGCAAGAAGAAGAGGCGTGATAGGTAAGTGCAGTTTATCGTTAAACATAGTTTAGGATTATATAGAAGAAGTAGCACTGGGGTGTTAGCAAAGGAACAACTTGGGTGAACGTCCAAGATTTGAAGACTGAACATCACGGAAGAACTTATTTAAATGTATCAACATATCAAGCAGATAACACATGCAAAATGATTTCACTTTTTTTCCCAAATAATTTACTTTTATAATATTCATCAAATTAATTTATAGATATTTCTCCCCTTGTAAATAAAGAATATATTTACTTTTGATATGATAGTTAATTATGAAATATCATTACTTTCATGGCTAGATACAGCTAGCAATAGATTTGTCTTTTAAAGAGATGTAATATTTATAGACACGTGTTGTTTATCCTGGCTGAAGAGAAACAAACGAGAGTCTCGTGGATTGATATCAACAAAGTAAACATTTCTGAGGGAAGTTTGAGATTAAATTGAAATTACACTGCTAAATAAGAGTTTCGTATTTCTACCCTGAATTAATACATTAGAGTTTATAATACAATATAATGCGGCTTATGATTGTAAAACGATATTTGAAATTTATTCCGCATGTGTTTCTTTGGAACGGAATATCGAAATTTATTTTTGAGGAGAAATAACGATTATTTCTAACCTAAGGGATGAAGTATGAAAAGATGAATTGTGAAGAATAATGATAAATGGAAAATAATAATTATTTTTCTCCGCTTATCATTGCTCTTCACAATTCATCCTTTCATACTTCATCCCTGACATTATTTATGGAAACAAATACTGAGAGAGGAGTTTTTAAAATTTTATTTATATCGTGTCAGTTTACAGGTGTTCCATTTGAGTCACCTTGTCCTGGTTGGTAGAGTAGAGGTGGCCCCCCTCAGACCTTAAAGGAGAGAGGAGTTGCAATGTATACAGATGAACCTATAAATGCTATAAGAGTTTTAACAGATTAAAGATGTTTTTCAAAATCGAAATTGGTATGAAATTATTTACGAGAATGCCAGTAATTATATAAGCAATTTTGTTTTTACTGTTGAATGGAAAAGGAAGAAAATTTATCATAAAATATAAATATAATATCCCTTGAATTCTCCGATTGAAGATAGGCGAACTGCCTCATCGAAATATTGAAAATAATAATAAACATTTGATCCAAAATAAGCGTTTATTCATTCAAAGATATAATATATAAAAGATAAATTCTTTCGCAAAACAAGTTTCTTTTATTTACTTTAATCGCATCTAAATACAACAACAAACACAAAACGATTTTTTAAGACATTCTGGTATTTTACAGATTCTCCGAACAGAAATGTAGGGTAAATCCTGGAATAACAGTAATAATACCAGTAAGCTTTAAAATGTAAACATTTTAATTTAAAAGTGACTTGTCTATAGCACCCCCTCTCTATAGCATACTATTTTGGAGAGTCCTAAGAGGGGGGCGCTATAGACAGATTTAACTCTACCATAATTTAACAATTCATGAGAAATCTTACATTGTGTTTTGATGAAATATATTCACACAAAGTTGTATGTGAAATATATATTTCTCGGTGAAACAAATAGTAACCAGAAATGAAGCAATCCCAGAAGTAGATGTTTATTATAAGTAAATATTGTTTCCAGTTATAACGCGGTATAGGATGTATATGTAAATGTTTACATAGAGGAGCTCATGTAGAATAGAGATGTACAGGTTATATGGTGCACGCTACAGAGACTGTTATTTACTGATAATTACAATATTATATATAATAAGTGTTAATTAGATACATAACTGAATTGTTATAACAGAGAGATAGAAAGAGGCTAAAGTAGTTTTTCATTGTTATAGGAAGGAAGAATATATTGTTGTGGAACAGCGTGCACCTATACCCTCTATTAGCTCTCACCTAACTGTTCCCCCTGAATGTTTACATCACGGCGTTGATTTGTCCCCCCATTCGTCCCTCATGTCCTGTTCCCTCCCGTTGTCCTTGTTCTCTCTGTCTACTAACCCCTCCCTGTCCCCTTGTCCCTCCCTTCCCCCTTGTGTCCCTGTCCGTTGTTGGTTGTCTCTCCCCTCGTTACTAACCCGTGTTCCGTGTCACCCCGTGTCTTCGTTCTCTTTGCCCCAGTCTTTCACCTCAGATGATTGGTACGACTGCCCCCTAGCTAGCATGATTTCCCCTCCACACGGCACCACCCCCTCCTCTCCTTCCCCCCAGTAAACTCCCTCGGGAGTTGGGAGGAGGAGAGAAGGCGGCGGGGCGGGGTTTTCGTTGGGTGTTAGCTGATAGGGGATATAGGTGTACGAGGTTTCCAGGACGATATGTTCATCCCGGGGGGAGAGTGCCGCCATCGCCTCGGTGGACCGTGGGGTCGGACGGAGGCCTGGGCAACCTCCGTTGTCCGATTAGGCGAATTCCCCTGTTCTTGGAGGTAAGTGCAACTTTAACGGTGTGTTGGAGGACTGGACTAACTTCTCTGTTTTGCAGGACTGGGCGACCTCCGCTGTTTGAGGCTTGGGCCACCTCAATTGTCGTAGAGGAGGAAGTATCCTCCATTATCAGGGAGGATTAGGCGAACTCCTCTGATCTTGTAGGTAAGTGCAACTTTAAGGGCATGTTGGTGAACTGGACGAACTTCTCTGTTTTGCAGGACTGGGCGACCTCCGCCATTTTTGAGGCCTGGGAGACCTCCACAGTCTTGGAGGAGTGGGCGACCTCCGCTGACTTGGAAACCTGGGCGATCTATCGTGGAAGAGTGGAAAATCTCTGATTTATTGAATTCCCTCTTTGAGGAATTGGGTGGCCTCTGTTCCTGTTTGAGGCTTAGGCGGCTTCTATTCCTGTGGAGATATGTCATAACATGATCGCCAAAAGTTACCCTGACTTTCACAAAAAGCTTTAAATCTCCTATATTATAACGCCAATGAAATGAAGGCCCAAAGTAGCTCTAGCAGCCATTAAATTCTATAAAGCCCCCATCTTATTGCTCCAATGAAATGATCACCCAAAGTTGATCTAGCAGTCAATAAATGCTATAAAGCCACCACCTTATTACTCCAATGAAATGATCGCCCAAAGTTATTCTGGCAGCCATTAAATGCTATAAAGCCTCCATCTTATTGCTCCAAGGAAATGATCGCTCAAAGTTGCTATGGCATCCGTTAAATGCTATAAGGCCCCCACCTTATTACGCCAATGAAATGATCGCCTAAAGTTGCTCTGGCAACCAATAAATGCTATGAGGACCCCACCTTATTGCTCCAATGAAATGATCGCCCAAAGTTGCTCAGGCAGCCATTAAATGCTATAAAGCCCCCACCTTATTATGCCAATGAAATAATCGCCCAAAGTTACTCTGCCAGCCGATAAATGCTATAAAGACCCCAACCTATTACTCCAATGAAATTATCTCCCAAAGTTGCTCTAGCAGCCATTAAATGCTATAAAGCCCCCACCTTATTACTCCAATGAAATGATCGCCCAAAGTTGCTCTGGCAGCCATTAAATACTATAAAGACCCCCACCTTATTACGCCAATGAAATGATCGCCCAAAGTTGCTCTGGCAGCCAATAAATGCTATAAAGTCCCCAACCTATTACTCCAATGAAATTATCGCCCATAGTTGCTCTGGCAGCCATTAAATGCTATAAAGCATACATCTTATTACGTCAATGAAATGATCGCCCAAAGTTGCTCTGGCAGCCATTAAATTCTATAAAATCCTCACCTTATTACTCCAATGAAATGATCACCTAAAGTTGAACTAGCAGCCAATAAATGCTATAAAGACCCCACCTTATTTCTCCAATGAAATGATCGCCCGAAGTTGCTCTGGCAGCCATTAAATGCTATAAAGCTCCCACCTTATTACTCCAATGAAATGATCGCCCAAAGTTGCTCTGGCAGCCATTAAATGCTATAAAGCCCCCACATTATTACTCCAATGAAATGATCGCCCAAAGTTGCTCTGGCAGCCATTAAATACTATAAAGCCCCCACCTTATTTCTACAATGAATTTATCGCCCATAGTTGCTCTGGCAGCCATTAAATGCTATAAAGCCCCCACCTTATTACTCCAATGAAATCATCGTCCAAAGCTACTCTGGGATCCTTTAAATGCTATAAAGCCCCCACTTTATTGCTCCAATGAAATAACTACCCAAAGTTGCTCTGGCATCCATTAAATGCTATAAATTCCGACCTTATTACTCCAATGAAATGATAGCCCAAAGTTGCTCTAGCAGCCATTAAATGCTATAAAGCCCCCACATTATTACTCCAATGAAATGATCGCCCAAAGTTGCTCTGGCAGCCATTAAATGTTATAAAGCCCCCACCTTATTACTCCAATGAAATCATCGTCCAAAGCTACTCTGGGAGCCTTTAAATGCTATAAAGCCCCCACCTTATTGCTCCAATGAAATAATCACCCAAAGTTGCTCTGGCATCCATTAAATGCTATAAAGTCCCCACCTTATTACTCCAACGAAATGATCGCCCAAAGTTGCCCCGATTGCCATTAAATGCTATAAAGCCCCCACCTTATTACTCCAATGAAATGTTCGTCCAAAGTTGCTCTGGCAGCCATTAAATGCTATAAAGCCCCCACCTTATTGCTCCAATGGAATGTTCGTCCAAAGTTGCTCTGGCAGCCACTAAATGCTATAAAGCCCCCACCTTATTACTCCAATGAAATGTTCGTCCAAAGTTGCTCTGGCAGCCAATAAATGCTATAAAGCCCCCACCTTATTGCTAATGAAAACTTGGTACATAGATTCTATGAAAACTTTGAATATTTTTTGCAATAAAAATGGAGGAAAAAATCAATCTCTTTCCTTTAACAATAAACCTCTCACTTTTCCACCTTACCAGTAAAGAGTTATAAGTTTGTCCCAAAAGTTCGTAAACATATTATTATTTATATTTTGAAAGTGTTTACAAACTTTAGCGACAACCTTGTAATTCTGAAACTTGGCCCACCTACTGATTGGTCACCCTTGATATAGAAAATCAGAGATTAAATCATTCTTTTATATGAATTCTGTTATAGTATTACCAAGGTTATCAATATTACCAAGGTTGTCTAAAAATTTCGTTAACACTAGAAAGATATAAATCATAATCATAATATGTTTACGAACTTTTGGGATAACCTTATATTACACTAGGACTCTTCGAGACATATAATCCATTCACATTTACCCTCCCCTGAGTTTTAAGCTCCAGGAATTATATACTTTTATATTAATATGAAGTTGCTAATTATATTGTATTATAAAACCTTAACTCTCCTTACAGTTTCAATATTTCAATATTCATTATTTAATATTAAAACAAGTTAGTTAACAATTAAAAAGTGTGTATCTCAAGCCCCAACATAAAACAATGCCAAAAAGCACCTAAAATCTTCACTCATGCATTATTTTAAAATTTATTAAGTTGCAACTTAATAAAGGTTAGGTGGTCTGGCTATCATTTTAGAGCGTTCGTTTAAAAAGTGCCATAACTCTATATTTTATAAGATTTAGGATAATATAAATTCAGAATCAGAATTTCTTATAATCGTCACTATATTTTCAACACACAGACTTGAGATTCTCAGTGGTAATAAACAATTCCTTTAATCTCTCAACAAAGCTCTAGTTTGGCATCATTAAAGACAGAATGGTGTAAGAACCTAAAATTACCAAACTCACCGGGCGATAGTTCATCAGGGGAAAATAGAGTAAAAATATTGTAGCAAAGTATTTATATTTTTATTAACAGGGTATCATTTTTTAAATTTTTACATACAATTAAAAAATAAAAACACATTGATCCTTTTAGTTTTTGAATAGCCTATATGTTAAACGATATCTTCAGCAACCTACATGCGATATTTCATAAAGATTAATTTTGTAGATTTTGCGCAACCTGATAACAAACATAGAATTTGGATTTCATTTTTATAGATATAAAGGATTACTCTGTAAACTTCCCTCATTGCTTATCTTTTGTTTATCATTCATAGTTTTGTTCTTGTCTTAAATAAATTGCTGTGTCATCCTGAAGTTTGTCTTCCTTAATTTTCAACGTGGCAATATAGTTGACCTCCCTCATGATCATCTTGCTTCTCATTTAAATAACCAAAACATCTAATACAGTAAATAATTGATTACTGTGTATAGATTCATAGGCCAATACACTATATTTTGATTTTAAGTTTCTTTTGCGGGCTCTTAGAAAAAAATTACATATCCTTGTTTGAGTTAGTTTATAATATAATGTTACGTAGAAAGAAAAGCACATTTCAGAATGGAGAGAAAATATTCTAGAACATTTAAGAATAATGTAGAAAAAGCGGAATACAACTGATTGGACAATCTAAAGCGATTGCGCAAGGCTCAACGCTGGCGGCTTTCTGATTGGCAAACCAGCCATGACCGTTATGGAAAGATCTACTCCGGGATATATAGGGATGAGGAACTCATGCAAGCAAGTAGAAGAACGAAACTACGTGGTGTACTCCAAGCAAGCTGCTGTCTCAAGAGGTCTGACTGCTGCTTACCGCCGACGCCATTGTACTTCCTGGAAGATTCTAGAAGGTTCTACGAACTTCTGTCTCCTGTTCTGCTCCTGTTTTTCTTCACTGTGCTGCAGTTGACGAGTTTGTAACTGCTGTTTTCTTTATTGTTGTTTTATTTTCAACTCTTCTGTAATTATTTTATCGATTAGGCTTAAATAAAGTCCTAAAGATCCTTTGTACCCACGGAAGTTATTCTTTGTCAACCAACAACGCAACAATAAGTATTTTTTTTTAAATAAAAAGGCATATATTTTTTAAAATTTTACACAAATAAATTTGCTGGCAATGCGTTTATTTTAAATATCATCAAATATTATCTCTACAGACCTTACTGCAATGATATGAGTTATTGAATGAGAGGGCTTGGCTCATCAGTAGTGAACCCTCTCAGCGGTTTCGCCAAATTAATCTCTAGACCGCTCTACTATTGTATTGGACTGGTTTTGTTATATACCCTGCATTTTCTATGGAAGGCAGCTTAGGGGTGTTTAGTGAACTATGGACATAAGCTTATAGGTCTGTAGAGGTACATACACATAATTTCAAGGTATTGCATCGAGCAAAGCTCTTCCGCAAAATATGTTTTCATAACCAATATATATTAGTAAATTAAATTTTATTGCCATCTATCGTTAAAATTTTACACAAATAAATTTACTGCAGAAAATGCAGGGTATATAACAAAACCAGTCCAATACAATAGTAGAGCGGTCTAGAGATTAATTTGGCGAAACCGCTGAGAGGGTTCACTACTGATGAGCCAAGCCCTCTCATTCAATAACTCATATCATTGCAGTAAGGTCTGTAGAGATAATATTTGATGATATTTAAAAGAAACGCATTGCCAGTAAATTTATTTGTGTAAAATTTTAACGATAGATGGCAATAAAATTTAATTTACTAATATACACTGCGTGACATTGAAAATGGAACACCAAGAAATAGTGGCCAGAAAATTATGCAAATTTCAGGGTAGACGCGCCTAACCGAGTTATGCAAATGATGTAAAATGCGCAGCTCTCGTGCGCACATGGAGTAAGATATAAGGGAAGAAACTTGCAGAAAGGACAGTATTCGTGTCGTTATTTCTTCAAGGAAAATCATTGTAGAAATTTTGTCCTTGTGTCAAATGACACGTGTAATAACAGAGAATGCCAGGTCATCGTAAACGGAGGCAGTTCAAGCAGACAGGTGCTTTTACGAGGGACATGGTGATCGGACTGAAAAGGGCAGGTTGGTCCATACGTCAAATCGCAGCTGATACACACCTTGGTGCGTCCACGGTGCACCGACTGTGGAGAAGATGGATGGAACAAGGAAATGTGACAATTTATAGGAATGTCGGTGCAACCAGAGTGACGTCAGCACGTGTGGATCGGCGTATCCTTCGACAAGCAGTGGCGGCCCCACAAGCCACTTGTACCGCCATCCTGCAACATGTGCAAGACACCCTAGATCATTCCATCTCGACCAGAACCATTTCCCGTCGATTGGTTGCTAATGGCTTGCACTCATGCCGTACGCTAAGAAGACTGCCATTGACCCCACCGAATAGGCGCCAACGTTTGGAATGGTGCCGGGCTAGATCGACGTGGGTGACGGAATGGCACAGGGTCGTGTTCTCAGATGAGTCGCGTTTCTGCTTGTCCAGTGATAGTCGCCGTGTACGCGTGTGGCGTCGACGTGGAGAAAGGTCCAATCCGGCAGCAATTGTGGAACGCCCCACCGTGCGACAACGTGGAATCATGGTTTGGGGCTAAATTTATTTGTGTAAAATTTTAACGATAGATGGCAATAAAATTTAATTTACTAATATATATTGGTTATGAAAACATATTTTGCGGAAGAGCTTTGCTCGATGCAATACCTTGAAATTATGTGTATGTTCCTCTACAGACCTATAAGCTTATGTCCATAGTTCACTAAACACCCCTAAGCTGCCTTCCATAGAAAATGCAGGGTATATAACAAAACCAGTCCAATACAATAGTAGAGCGATCTAGAGATTAATTTGGCGAAGCCGCTGAGAGGGTTCACTACTGATGAGCCAAGCCCTCTCATTCAATAACTCATATCATTGCAGTAAGGTCTATAGAGATAATATTTGATGATATTTAAAAGAAACGCATTGCCAGTAAATTTATTTGTGTAAAATTTTAACGATAGATGGCAATAAAATTTTTAAAAAGGCATATACTACTCTGATCAAAAAGTTTCGACACTTTGCTCAAAGGTTAAAAAAAAAACTTTATTATTATTCTACCAAATTCAAATTTTCCCCTTCAAAGTAGTCCCCGTTGGCCGCGATGCACTTCAGCTACCTTTTTTTCCAGTCGGCAAAACACCTCTGGTAGTCTGTTTTCGGGATCGCCTTCATGGCCTTCTTCGATTCCACTTTGATTTCTTCTATGCTCTAAAATTTCCGACCCTTTAACTTTTTTTTTAGCTTTCCGAAGAGGAAGAAGTCGCAGGGGGCCAAATCGGGACTGTAGGGGGGTTGGGGGAACACAGAGGTTGAGTGGTCCTGCAGGAACTTCGAGATTTTGAGGACTGTGTGCGCCGGCGCGTTATCGTGGTGGAGGATCCACGACTTGCTCCTCTACATCTCCGGCCGTTTCTGCCTGATCGCTTCCCTCAATCGCCTCAAAACTCCCAGGTAGGAGTCAGCAGTTATTGTAGAGCCTTGTTGTTGAAAATCATGATGAACGATGCCCTGGTAGTCGAAGAACACCGTCAACATGACCTTGACTTTGCTGGGAGCCTTCCTCGCTTTCTTTCGTCTCGGCTCATTTTTGAAGAGCTACTCCGATACCTGTTGGGTAGTTTCCGAATAAAAGCCGTAAATCCATGTTTTATCTCCAGTAATGACCCTCTTCAGCAATTCGGGCTCGTAGGTTGTCGCTTTGAGATTGAGACTGGCCGTTTCTTTCCGGGCGTTCTTTCAAATCTTTGGGAACGAGAACGGCGTTGAGTCTTCTCACTCCCAAAATGTCCTTCATTATCGATTGAATCGACCCGAATGATATCCCTGCTTTTTCGGCGACCTCCCTGACAGTTATTCGTCGGTCTTCACGCACCAGTTCCAACACCTTGTCCACTTTTTCAGGCGTAGTTGATGTGGACGGACTCTCGGAACGCTCGTTGTCGGCGTTCCCGACCCTCCTTGAAGCGCTTGTACCACTGGAAAAATCGTCTTCGGCTCATGACGGCATCCCCGTAGGCTGTTTGCAACATCCAAAAAATTTCGGCACCCTTGAATCCGTTTTTAACACAGAACTTGATGCAAATTCGTTGATCCTCCATTTCGGTGACTAACGAACTCGAAGCACGGGCAAAATGGCTTCACTTCGAACAGCCGCTGCTCGCGCTGTTGTGGCGCGTGATTTTTGAAAATTGGCAGGTCTCCAAACCAAGGGCGACGCTTGCGTTTGCCACAAACCGGGAGAAAATATATTGAGTTTTCAGAATTTTATGAGCAAAGTGTCGAAATCTTTTGATCAGAGTAGTATATTGGATGTAAATATCATTTATTTTACCAAAAGTATTTTGTGTGAAAAGTGCTGAAACATCTAGGTGATAGATATGAAAAATAGGACAAAAGTAAATTTATACTTAGATCAGGTGGATAGATTAAGAAAAAAAAAGGCATTTCCTGATCATACAAAATAGGAATAAGGGGTTTGCGTGTTTGTTTTACTTAGATGTTCATAATAATTACCATATCTGAAGTGTAAAAAGGATATAGAATCATGACTGGAAGGAGTCACAATCATAGAATAAATCTCTGAATTTGAAAACTGTTGACTTTGCTTAGAATTTTAATGAAAATGATTCCAATAATATTATTAATTAAACATTATAATTATTGATTTAGAAGAGAGAAAACAAAATATAAAAGGGAAACTAATATTAAACAAAGGAACTTTTTTCTGTTTCGGTTAGCGCCTATTTACCTGTGAGCTTACACACACTCTGTGGTAACAATTAATTAATATACAACAAAAACTTTCCAAATAAAATATTTAACCTAATATTTTTGATATCATAAACTGATCATATGATTATATTAATCACGACATTTGTAGAATAGTGTGAAATATATAAGTGATGTGAATATAAGAAAATGGAATTAGAACAATAGACTGACTGTGTTTTGTAAATATATAATTAATCTTTACTAAATTTAAATGTGTGTGATAAATAAATAATTATAATTAAATAATAAATATATAAGTTGTAGTTTATAAAAGATAAACAACACAACATATTTGGCGACGAGGATTAAAAAAAGAAAATAATAATTAAATAAGCGTAAAAGAAGATGGCAAATAATTTGACGTCTCCATTATCGTTGAACCTTAATGCTACAGATTTGTATTCCGAGTACAAACATTGGATGAATTCATATTTAATTTATGAATTAGCAAGCGGTGTTTCAACAAAGAAAGATGACGTTAAAAGGGCAACACTTTTGCATTGCCTTGGACCACAGGTCCAAAGAATTTTCTTTAATTTGCCAGAAGAAAAAGATACGTATGAAAAAGCAAAAGAAGCTTTAACTAAATATTTCACACCACAAAAAAATATTGTATCAGAACGATTTAAATTTAGGCAAAGAAAACAAAATACAGATGAAAATATTGATTCATATGTCATTGCCCTAAGAGAATTAGTCAAATCCTGTGAATTTGGAAATTTAGAAGAAGACATGATCAGAGATCAGATAATAGAAAAATGCTATAATAGGCAATTAAAAGAAAAGTTGTTGCAACAAGATAATTTGAATCTTCAAAGAACAATTGAGATATCAAGAATGTTTGAAACAGCCAAAGAAGAATTTAGAGTATTGACAAATGAAGATATGACCTCAATAAATAGAGTAAACTATAAAAATAATTTCCAAGCAGCTAATGAATCAACTGTTAAAGGACCAAAAGCTCATAATGTGTACCATCAAAAAGGAAGCACCTCCAAGGTAAGTGCACCTAATTTGGAAGAATGCTATAGATGTGGCTTAACTACACATCCTCCATATAAATGTGGAGCTATAAATATGAAATGCACATTTTGTAACAAGATGGGTCATCTTAATAGAGTTTGTAGAAATAAAAATAAATATAAAAATATTGAAGGAAAGAAAAGAAATATTCAAAATATTTCAGAAAATAATGAAGACTCAGATGAATACACTTTCTTTTTAGGCTCTGATAACAAAGAAAATATCTATATAGATGGAAAGGAAATAACAATGACTATTGATACAGGTAGTGATACAACATTCATAAGACTTGAAAATTTGAAAAATATTTTTCCTAAGTCTCAAATGCCAACTTTAAATGGTACAGAAAGGAAATTTTATGCCTATGGACAAACTTCACCTCTTCCATGTTGTGGATATTTCTTTGCAGATGTTTCATGGGGTGAAAGGTCTATAAAGGAACAGATTTTTGTGATTGAAGGTAAAGCAGAACCTCTTTTAGGAAAGAAAGCAAGTTTCGAATTAGAAATTATAAAGCGTGGAACCAAAATAAGGAATATTCAACAGGAAGTTATTCCGAAGGATATATATAATTTGATACAAGAAAACATGAACCTTTTTCAAGGTCAAGGAAATGTGAAGGGTTATAGTCAAAAAATAACTCTAAAAGAAAATGTTACTCCTGTAGCTCAGAGATGCAGACATTTTCCATATAAAATGGTAGAAGCCATCAATCAAGAGCTAGACAAAATGATAGAAGATGGCATTATTGAGGAAGTCCATGAAGCTTCTGAATGGATCTCAAACATTGTGGCAGTTCCAAAAAAGGGTACTGAAGAAATCAGACTATGTGTTGATCAGAGTGAAGTGAATAAAGCCATAGTTAGAGAGAGATATCCTATACCAACAGTTGACAATATATTGCAAGCATTGCAGGGAGCAAAAGTTTTTGCTAAACTTGATGCGAAGAAAGGCTTTTGGCAAATTGAACTTGATGAAAAGTCCAGGCCATTGGCCACCTTTATTACACCCAGAGGATGCTACAGATTTGGCAAAATTCCTTTTGGACTTTGCAGCGCACCTGAAGCTTTTCAAAAAGCTATGAACTCAATATTGTCTCATTTAGAAGGAGTGTTATGCTACATAGATGATGTGATTGTATATGCGCAATTTATAGAACAATTGGATCAAAGACTGAAAAAAGTATTTGAAAGATTTCAACAAGTTGGACTCAAACTAAACAAAAGTAAATGTAAATTTGCTCTAAATGAATTGGAAATATTAGGTCATATTGTTAGTAAAGATGGAATTAGACCTGATCCAAAGAAAATAGAAAGTGTTCTAAGTTTTTCAAAACCTGAAAATGTAGATTCTCTAAAATTATTTTTAGGTACATGCGGATTTTTAAGAAAATTCATTCCAGACTTTTCAAAGTTAGCCGAACCACTTAATAATTTGACAATAAAGGACATAAAATGGAAGTGGAGCAAGAAAGGAGAGGACTCATTCAGAAAATTGAAAGAAGCTCTTACAAAAAATCCATGTTTAGCCTATTTTGACATGAATCCACCTACCGAAGTAATTGCTGATGCTAGTCCTGTAGGTTTAGGAGCTGTTTTACTACAAAGACAAAATGATGGAAGCAAAAAGCCAGTGGCCTATGCAAGTAGATCATTGACTAATGTTGAGAGAAGATACTCACAAATAGAGAAAGAAGCTCTTGGGTGTGTGTGGGTTGTTGAGCATTTCAATGACTATTTATGGGGAAATAAATTTGTACTTAAGACAGATCATAAACCATTGATTTATATGCTTAATCTCAAGAAGGCAACAGTCTTGCCACCAAGAATTGAAAGACTTAGTTGGAGACTTCAACCTTATGATTATGAAATAGAGTATCTTAAGGGCAAACAAAATATTGCAGATATATTTTCAAGAAAACCTTTAACAAATATTTCATGTGAAAATATTGTTGATGATTATGTAGAAAAAGTACTTTCCATATTTTCAGAAGAAATGAAGGCAATTTCCCTCAATGATATCAAGAAGCAAAGTGAAGCAGATCCATTTTTCAAAATTCTAACTAAAATAATTCAAACTGGAAATTGGCCATATCAAATTGATGATGATGAACTTAAAAGTTTGCACAAATTTAAGGAAGAACTTTCAGTTTATGATAATCTCATTTTAAAAGGAAAGAGAATTGTTATACCAACAGATCATAGAAGAAATATTTTAGACTTAGCTCATGAAACTCATCAAGGGATTGCTAGAACTAAACAAATTTTAAGAGAAAAATACTATTGGCCCAATATGGACAAAGATATGGAAAGACGTATAAAGAATTGTTACATTTGTGAAGTCAATCAACCTTTAAGGCATGACCAACCTTTAACAACCATACCAATACCTCCTAGACCATGGTATAAAGTAGGAGTAGACTTAGTTGGACCAATTGATTCAAAATATATTTTGACACTTATTGATTATTATTCATCGTTCCCGGAAGCGATTATAATAAATTATATATGAATAAAACAAAGCATTTCAATTGATAATAAATTATATTTCTTCGAAAACTATAATTTCAAAATTAAAAGAAATTTTTGCAAGATATGGATTTCCCATTGAAATAGTTTCAGATAATGGTCTTCAATTTGTAAGCAAAGATACTGAGCAATTTTTTATGAAATCAGGTATAAAACATATAAGAATGTCACCATATTATCCTAAAAGCAATGGAAAAATTGAACGTTTCCACAGATATTTAAAAAAGCAACTTATTTCAGTAAAATTGCAAGGAAAGGATTGGAAAGAAGAACTTCAATGTGTTCTAATGGCATACAGGTCGACTCCACACCCTTCTACTGGGAAAACACCAGCATTATTGCTTTTTTCCAGGGAAATTAGAAATAAGCTCAATGATATAAATGACAATGATTCTCTTATGGATAAAGAAGTGATGGAGCATAATCAAGCCTATAAAGAAAGAATGAAGAAATATGCTGATAGCAAGAATAAGGCCTTGCCTCATGACTTCAAGAAAGGTAATATTGTTTATGTCGCAAACACTGAAATGAAAAGCAAGTTGACACCAAATTATGACAACCAAAGATTTATCATTCTAGAGACTATATCTCCAAATTCATTCAAGTTAGTCAATACTGAGACAGGTAGCTTTATCATTAGGAATGCAAAGCATTTAAGACATGCCAATGTCTTACAAGATTTTAACAAAGGAATTGATTTGAATACCACTTTGATTAAGACTCCAGAAATTAGAATGGAACTTCCTAGTACTTCAAGGTATCTACCAGAACAAGAAGCAACCTTAGAAGATATTGTACCAGAAGAGCAGATTGCTATATCTGATATGGACTGTTTATACCCAAATGAATCACCTAATGAGAATGAAAACAAGACTGTCATCACTAGAAGTGGAAGACAAATACATGTTCCTTCTAGATTTAAGGACATGATTAGATACTAACTAAACAAGGGAGGAATATGTAGAATAGTGTGAAATATATAAGTGATGTGAATATAAGAAAATGGAATTAGAACAATAGACTGACTGTGTTTTGTAAATATATAATTAATCTTTACTAAATTTAAATGTGTGTGATAAATAAATAATTATAATTAAATAATAAATATATAAGTTGTAGTTTATAAAAGATAAACAACACAACAACATTGAAAATGTGCTCTTTTTAGAATAGAAAATTTTAAACTGAAATATCAATAATGACATTTTCGAATTCTTAATTACAAAGAATTTTAAATGTAATTCTTAATATAGTGTTAAGTCTCAAATTATAATTTTTCCTTAGTTATATTCATTCAATGTATTGTATAAAAGAGGCTTACAATATTAAATGTTAGATAATAAAAAGGCATATATTGGATTTAATAAAATATTTATTTTGCC
>CP092873.1:18839637-18883728 GCA_030710605.1 Cordylochernes scorpioides | reverse complement strand
TAATAAATATTTTATTAAATCCAATATATGCCTTTTTATTATCTAATGAATTAAATATGGATTGCTCTATTTTCAAAACAAATATTAAATGTATTATGTATAATCTGTTGTGTGTGTGCGTGTATATATATTAAATAATTGTTACCACAGAGTGTGTGTAAGCTCAGAGGTAAATTGACGCTAACCGAAACAGAAAAAAGTTCCTTTGTTTAATATTAGTTTCCCTTTTATAATTTGTTCTCGCTCTTGTAAATCAATTAATATAATGTTTAATTAATAATTATTGGAATCAGTTTCATTAAAAATTCTGAGCAAAGTCAACAATTGGTAGCAGAGCATGGTTGTTTGATATAAAGCTCAAAAGCGAAAATATTCAAACAGAAGATTAAGTAAGAAGTTTATTCTGATCGGTAAACTGTAGCACTTCTAAGAAGATTAAAGGTATTTATATAGATTAAGTTAAATTATATCTATATATTGCATGTTTAAAAGCTACTAAATATTTAAATAAATTTGAAATATATATTTGTATTTAAATTATATTGGTTTGTTTATATAAGTTCAAAAGGCGAAAATGGCTGGATATAATTTTTTATCCCGAACAAAAATTGAACCATTAACAGGAACTGATTATCAATTATGGGCGTTGAAAATCGACGCAGTTCTGAGAGTAAGAAAATTATTTAAATGTCTTATTTCCGATCCAGAACCTGATGGAAGACAAAAGTTCTTGGGAGATTTGGAGTGAGAAAAATGATGAAACATTTGGGATAATCATCACTCCGTTGACAAATGAACAAGCTGGAATGTTCATCGGAGAAGCAAATGCGAAGAAAGTATGGGACTCACTAAGATAAACATACACAGGCAATTTGGAAGATAAAATTATTGATAAATATAAACATAATCCTTTCTTCTAAAATTTTTAAAAGCACTGTATCTTGTAAGTGTAAATAAAGACAAATTTCATTTTTACTTTTTATTTCTCATATTTGTTACAATTTAATATATTCTTCAAAATTCTTGCTCTTTGAAATTTGGTTGGGATTGTAGGAGGCCTTTTCACACTTTTAAGAATCTTCCAATATAAATAATATATATATGATATACATTGCTCTTGTGATTACAATATTAAAATTTGGATAAAAATTCTTATTGAATAAAATTTGTATTTGATCCTTTACCATATGCAAATTTTGAAGCAGAGATAGATTTCAATATATTCTATATGCAAATTTAATATATGCCTCTAAATTTAAGCGAAAGAATGAACAATATTTTGGTGCTTAATAAATTCAATAAGATACATCAAGTATGTTTGATTATATATTGATGTCCTTTTTTATCACTTTTTTATATTACCGAAAAATATCCGAAATATTTTCTCAATGAAATTGATAAGGAAAATTAATTTTTGCTCTTCATAGCCAATTCTAAATAAATATCGCCATGTCAATTTGAGAAGAGTGAAGATGAATTTTTGTTATACAGATATTCCGAAATATTCAATTTTGCCTAATCAATTCAGACATTCCAAACAAACTGTTCCTCTCTACTAGGTTTTACTAATAAGAATGTTAAAATTCATATCGAAATCATATTCAGAACAATTTTGCCTAAACACAGTGAATCGTTCATTTCCGATATTATTCAACCATCTGGATTGGTTTCAACCACTATCCATCTTCGAACAGAATATTCAAATATGAAATGAGAAGGGCATTTCTCTGAGAATTGACATGATGCCATTGCACTGGTTCAACTGTACCATCTGGTACCATCTCATTGATCCCCAGGTACTGCTCGAGCGAGAGGGGCCTCCCCCCTCCCCTGGCAGGCTCCCACCCACGCCTGCCAGAGTAGAACCCTGGATCACCAGAACTGAGGTACTCTACCTCAAACACCAGAATTTCCTGGTTCAGAAGAGTTTTCCCATCCTAACAGTACCAGCTGTTATTGGACAATGGGATTAAAAATTCATGATGCACATTAGTATCATCTGCACTTCATCAATATTTGCTGCCAATCATTGATTGCTCGGTTTTGATACAAGCATATGCTATTTTTCGGATCAAAATTTCATATCAGAATACGGCTTCAGTATTGCCAGCAATGCATAGCATTTCGTACCATCTGGTACACCTATGAACATCACGCTGGTAATGCTAGTACTGGGGAGGTCCCTGGAACTCTAAAATGAGGTCAACAACCTCAAACACTAGATCAGATTTTCTTGGTTCTAAATGACCAGGGATATCTGGGTTGTTCTCCCTGCCCAAACAGTACCAGGAATTGATTGGGCAAAGGATCAAATATATTTTATAATTCCAATATTACCTGCTTTTTTTAAAACCAATAATTGCGCGTATATATTGGGCGCCTTTTTGAATTTGGAAACGTTAAAAAGAAATGGTTTTATATGTTTAAATATTTGAATAATAATAAAAATTAAAAATAAAAAGTAAAAATAGAAAAAAAATTCAAAGATGAACTTGGAGGGACCAGCCGTAGCCAAATTCCTGGACAACAAAACAACAAAGATTAAATGTCAAATTTGAAAAATAAAAAAGGAAATTTGAAAACAAAATAATAGAATTTTATTATCGTAAAGATAGAGGCTGCCTGGCCGGCATTCATAGCTCTTCAAATTAAAGTTATTTCGGCCAGTAAATCTTTTTATTGTTTTGACGTTTCGACAAAAATCTTTTGTCCTCGTCAGGAGCGAACAAAATCAAAACATTTGGCAAAGCTCAAAGGAGATACATTTTTCATAATTTATGCACCTTATCCAAGTACAATATCCCATTTGTACTATTTTTTCACATTTGGCAAAGCGTTAAAAATTATTCTATTCTTAACACTTTGCCAAATGTTTTGATTTTGTTCGCTCCTGACGAGGACAAAATATTTTTGTCTAAACGTTGAGACAATAAAAAAGAATTACTAGCCGAAGTATCTCTAATTTGAATAAAATGTTATTACACAGACAAAATATAGTAGTTTACATTCTGAAATAAATAATAAAAAATCTCTTTTAGAGAAAAGTAAAAATGTATACTGTAAAACTATGATAAGTGGAATAGAAATTTGAAAATAATTTTATTAGAAGGAAAATATTTGAAATATTGATATTTATATAAATAAAGATGTGAGTATTTGATCTTTATGGAGAGGTTCTCACACACTATTTGACCTATTTGATGAAAGTGGAACAAAGTATTAGGACTGTAAGAAGCCCCTATCTTATAGATTTGCATAGTTAAACTATATATATATATTGTTATATCAATTTTAATGCGCCTTAAATTTATTCAAAATATTCTATGATATTTAATATTTATTTAAAACAGAATATTTAGATTATCATCATTCCTTTTTATAGTTTCATTCCTTCTGTAATTTTTATTGTACATATATCTTGATTGGTTATTGGAGCTAGAGAGGACCTAGAGGGAGACTGCGGATCACGACCTATGAGGAAGACCACGAATAAATAAACACACTAACTTTGAAAGTTAATTTATTTTTATTGACTTTTATTTATTTACTTTTACTTTTATTTATTTGCTTTGAATATGGAAACCCGCTCGGGAAGCGTGTATAAAACCATGAAGGAAAAAACCAAGGTCGACGACCCTGCAAAGCTGCAACTTGGTGCAACAATATATATATTTTTTCTATGTTCTGCTTAAATGACGCGTAACTGCCGAGGCAACAGCGTGAACTTGCTATAACCCTATGTTGTTACTTAAAAAAAAACATTTTGATACCCTATAAGTAATATTTTTATAATTTGTTTTCAATTATCATTACTCATTCTCTATTACAACTATCTTCCTTATAACTTATATTTAATTCTATATATATATATTTGAAAATAGAGCAATCCATAAATAAATCTTTAATTAAAAAGGCACATATTGGATCAAAATATCATTTCTTTTAAAATTATTTCAGTTTTGTTTTCAGTTTGTATATCAGTTATTCGCGTTTTGTGTGTTCAAATAAATAAATAAAGTGACATATATATATTTCTCTCTCAAATTATTCCTCATATATGATCATATATATATAATCTTCAACTTCTCTATTAAGAAACACACACATAAGAGGCTTTATTACAGGAAGTCAAATAATTTCACCAAATAAAGACAGAAGAGTTATATATTATTAGCAAAAATGAAATAAATTGAATACCTGCATTTGCGGTCCTCTCGCAGTAACAGATGGAACAATTTGTTTTCCAATCTGCGCTGGTTGGCGACACAATGCTATCTGAAAAAAAATATATATAAACAATTTAATTTACAAAATATATCTATACCATAGTTTTTTTACACAACGTTTTCAATCTCTATATATGCTTTAATTTATGAAGACGTACATTGTATCTACCGTAGACTAAGCATTCAATAGATAAATTAAGAAAAGTGACTTGCTGGTCATTTTCAAAGATGTTTTGTTTTTAATCATGTATTCATAAAGACGATCATGTGTATGTGTGTACTTTACGAAATAAATATCAAAATAAATAATTATCAAAAATATTTATATAGATTTTTATGCATAATAAAAAGCAATATGAGTGGAAAAATTCAGGAGAAATGATATATCTTCTGTAAGAATATTACTGATTTAAAAATTGAATAGATTGTTGTCAAAAAACATTATTGTTTAAAATTATACTAAACGTATTTAATATATGGGGACACACATAATTAAGCAATATAGAGATTTAACTTTTTCAATATAAAATCAACATACCAATAGATCTGCCATTATATTTCGGCAGTCTTTAGCATTGAAGAATCGCCAGTTAAAAATTGGTGCTGCGCATCATTTATTCATTTCATACGTTCGTAGAACAAAATGTAGGCGTTCTTGGTGATCACTTTGTTAGAATTGGTGTTCTTCACTCTGTGGTCGTCCATGGTGAACCATTCGCCAGAGGTTGGATGTTTACAGACCGATGTAAAATGGCCAGTTTGTGGGGTTCCGTAGTGGTTGACAATGGCGTACAGTTTGTACTTTGCGTCTGATCCAAATTGCGTAAGATCTAGGATAGGTGGGATATCAACCATTTTATTGTTTTTGCCCCCTTCGAAATCGGGGAATCGAATCAATTGGGCAATTAGGATGTTGGGCCAGTTCAATACATTGATAGTTCTTACAGATCCTTTTTTGCTACAATCAGGGCAGATGTAGTCATTGATGACTTCTTTTTCGAAGAATTTGTCAAAACAGTCCAGCAAAGAAATGCCCTTCTTTTCGGGGATTGGTAGGGAAAGATGCCAGAAAGCCTCAAAATTCTGGGAGCTTCTTGGGCAGCTTTGACAGTGGGTAGCATTGACCGTCTGTCCTGCAAACATAACGACTACTGGGCTATTTTCAGTTGCTCGATAATCTCGCCAGAATCTACTGCCTTCATCAATGGTGTCGCCGCAGGGTTCAGGTTCAGGAGGCTGGTGGAGATCATTGTGGAGATGCTCAAGGAGAAATTGCAAGAATTCCATTGAGTCTTGTTCTGAGTAGTCTCCGAACTTGCTCTCGAACATTCCAACTTGTTTGTGGAACTCAATGGGCCTGAAAGAGCTTTCTTCTTTCCAAAGAGCGCCCAGAAGATTTCCAAATCTCTTAATGATATGGCCGCCAATGATACTGTCTGGATTGATGTTTTCAGGTTTGAAATTCCAGAGGCAATTCTCCAGAACAGCTGTGGTATGGGCCAAGGATTGAACTATTGCGTTGCTGTAGCAGGTGTTCCCAAGATTGTACAACCCTACAGCATGGTCTTTCAAGCTTGGTGCCCCTGTAACATATACTCAGTATATAAGTATGTGATAATTTTAATAGTTTTTCAGTACTTCTATTTCAATATATATAAACTATTAATTGATTTTTTTAAAACTATTTTTTTGATAAATTTTATATTATTCATCTGAGGTTCTTGCAACTTGGACTCAATGTTATGAGATATTTACTAGCGGCAGAGCTGTAAATCATTAATCACACAATTTATCTTCGCTCATGATCGATTTTTGATTGTCATTAAATTCCTTTGAAGTTTTGTAACCCTTCTAATAATAATAATAGGATATAGATTTGAAGCTCTCAAAATTATGGTTTGAAATCAAACATTTTATAAAAGATTGTGATGTTTAAAAGTGGGAGCAGCTTGAGCCGCGAGATAGGAATGAATCACGCGCTGTCAAACAGTTGTACCAGGTGGACCAGTCGACATGGCATCTGCCCGGTAAGCAGAACACTGTGAGTTCGATTCCCATCCCTGGACACTTTTATTTTTCCGTTTATCATTACTCTTCACAATTCATCCTTTCATACTTCATCCCTAAGGTTAGAAATAATCGTTATTTCTCCTTAAAAATAAATTTCAATTTTTCGCGTTTAAAAGAAAAACATGCGGGATAATTTTCTAATGTCGTTTTACAATCATAAGCCGCATTGTATTGTATTATAATAGTTGGGTTTAAAAACACGGCTATTTCTGTAGATCTCAATAAAACTGAGTTTGATGGAAATTCTTATTTTGGTTTGTCTTTTTGACTTCTAAATCAGAGGATATGTGGCTGTTCTGAGGGTTGTATATCTCTTGGGCTAGATTCCGTGCGTCGTCCCATCCTACCTATGTTTACTTCCCAAACACTTAATTTA
Organism: Cordylochernes scorpioides; assembly: GCA_030710605.1. Lineage (NCBI taxonomy): Eukaryota > Metazoa > Arthropoda > Arachnida > Pseudoscorpiones > Chernetidae > Cordylochernes > Cordylochernes scorpioides. The sequence continues at coordinate 18,877,056 of CP092873.1, read as the reverse complement.
CTAATCTCTTAATGTTATCGCTTAACACAACGAAAATAACATAATAGAGAATATTAATTTGATTCTTTTGCATTATTATGGTTATTTTCCATTTTGCCGCAATCTTAGGAAGTATACTTTGATTGACCGGCCATGGCCGTTGTACAGTGAAGTAAAAAGAGATTTTTCAGCCTCATTACTGTAATATCATCCAATATTTCTGTTTTCGTATAGAAAGTACAACACTATACATATAGGAATATTTTCGGCTACTGAAATATCGTTAGATATAACCTACAGAATAAATTAAAGTTGACATATTTGTTTTCTGAGCATATAAGCATCATTGTAATAAGGTGCACAATGAAATCGAAATTATATTCTAATAAATTATCTAAAACAACCTTCAAAAATATTTCCTAACCACAGATTGCGATTTGGAACATCCTATATGATTTCATCAGGGAATCTACAAAGCGTGATCAAGAGTCACGGCAATGAGTAAAAATCAGTAAATATAGTGAAAATCTATTTTAAAGCAAATTTCACATTTTAAATATTCAACAACAACAACAAAAGGCTTTTATTAGGGCCCATTGCCCTATATGAATTCTCAACACAACAACAAAACAATGCAGCAATTCTTCACCCTTTCCCCATGTGCACGCGAGTCTTTGTTTGAAAAGGGATTTATTTACACATCTGTTCTAAAACTTTTCTTCACTACCTCTTTTGTGTATGAATCTATTTACAATTGATCTGTAGAAATTATAGAGTTCTATTGCTATATTTTTCTTTTCTGAAATAGTTCTCAGCGTCTTCAGTGGGTTGCTAAATCTCCAGAAGGTGTTTTTAAGACTTTTTTCTCTTTCTTCATCTAAATATTTGCATTCTATGATATAGTAGGAGATTTTATCAGATATTTTAAATATTCATAACATCCCCTTCTGAATAAAATGTAGCGATTGCAATGCATTTTACTATCATTTGACAAGGGAGGAAACCAAAATATTCAAATCCACAATTCAAATAGATTAAAGTGTATTGACAGTTGTTCACCTTATCCAAACTAGTTAATCATCTGTCCTTTAACTCTGTTTTCAATTGTCTGAACAAGAATACACAGGTCGTTAAATAAGGGGAGTAGGAAGTGAGATAAATTTAAAGCCATCTTTCCAAGTGACCGGTAATGACAGTATAGAAGTCGAGCATTATCTTGGTGAAAGACCAAGTCTTTGAATGTCAAAGATAAGGACATTTTTCAATAATATTTCGAATAGCCGAGTTCCAGTATATCTTTATGAAGTAGTGAATAGGTTTGAATTTTATAGGAACGAATTAACAGTGAATGCAACAGACACTACGCCACTACAAGCTCATTATTTTGAATTTACTAGAAGCCATTGTACCCTCACTTCTCTTGAATAAACATCACGTCTTACGAAATTTGAAAATTATCCCGCATGTGTTTCTTTTGAACGAAAAATCGAAATTTATTTTAAGGAGAAATAACGACTATTTCTAACCTTAGGGATGGTGTATGAAAAGATGAATTGTGAAGAGTAATGATAACCCATCCCTGTACACTTTTTTTTTCCATTTATCATTACTCTTCACAATTCATCTTTTCATACTTCATCCCTAAGGTTAGAAATAATCGTTATTTCTCCTCAAAATAAATTTCGATTTTTCATTCAAAAGAAACACATGCGGGATAATTTTCAAATGTCGTTTTAAAATCATAAGCCGCATTATATTGTATTATAAATCACGTCTTACCTTCATCTATTTCAGGTTCCAAGTTGGCCGATGGTTCCTTGGAGCAACAATAAATTTTGCGAAGGTACGTCGCGATCTGACTGTTCTGCTTCGTTTGGGTACCTTCGATCACCCGGGATCTGGAACAGACATGTTGGTGTCATGTAGAATAACACCATGAGTGGAATCTTGGAACAGACATGTTGGTGACATGTAGAAATAACACCATGAGTGGAATCTTGGAACAGACATGTTGGTGTCATGTAGAAATAACACCATGAGTGGAATCTTGGAACAGACATGTTCGTGTCATGTAGAAATAACACTATGAGTGCAATCTTGGAACAGACATGTTGGTGACATGTAGAAATAACACCATGAGTGGAATCTTGGAACAGACATGTTGGTGTCATGTAGAAATAACACCATGAGTGGAATCTTGGAACAGACATGTTCGTGTCATGTAGAAATAACACCCTGAGTGGAATTATACCCTGTGGCTGTCTGACCGCTGCAGGTTGTGTCAGAAGGCGTTTCCACTTGTTCATCCTACACACAAAATATTTAGTTTGAAAAATATATTAATCTAAAACCTCTTAGCTCTATATAAATGATTATCATAATATAATTATTTTAAAACATATTATTACAGTAGAACCTCCACGAGAACTAGAGAAATTGTGCTAGAGAACACCTTTTTATAAAGGATATTTTTCATTTATATAAAATTAAGGATTAAAAATGCACGAATGTTTCTTTTATACACAATACAAACTTCTACTGTCCTTACTACGATGAAAAAATATATTGGGAGGGCTTGCTCATCAGTGGTGAACCCTCCCAGCGGTTTCGCTAATTCAATCCACCAACCTGCTTCTCAAAGCTCTAATACTATATTGGACGATTGGATGACACGCAAAATAGTGAAGCGTTCCATACTATATTAGACGATTCTGCTTATATACTCAGCTGCGTATATAAACCAATACAGTATAAGAGCTTTTTATTCACAAACACATACAAATCAGATAATCATACATATCTTTTAATAGTGGGCACAATATATGGTTCTTTTATTTTAATTTATAACCCTATTTGATTTATTTGGCTCACCCCCAGGATTTCTTTGAAACTTACAAAAATAGGATCTAATAAAAATAGTTCCAAATGATTGCATTGTCATCGCGAATGAGCATGTGTTAATAAATGCTAAAATAGTTAAATATAATTTTTTCGTCTCACACAAACGCCATATTATTCAGAATTATTGAGGTAAATCTTCAATACGGCTTAGTACCTGCTGCTTAGTTTGCTAGTTAGGATTCTTTTTGTATAACAGTATTAGTAGACATATAGACACCCCTGACATATACAAAGCAATATTGCCATAATGTACCTTAGGAGACCATTGCCTGCACGTATTATTTTTGATTAATTTTACTCATGCAGCCTTAAACTGTATCGTGGCTTAATCGTGAAGTCTCTTGTGTTTTTCCTACTTGATATGCTCGGGACACGCGGTTATTTCTCGCTATTACTTTTATAACTGATTGGCTGATACGTTTGATTTTTGTATATAAGCTGATTTTTGTCAATATGGATATGTATATAAGATGCAAGCACAGTCAGATATGATGTCCTGAAGAAGGGTTATTAGCCCGAAAGCTCGCCTTTATTAAAACTAATAAGATACGCATCCTCGCATGCTTTGATTCTATTACTTATATTCTTCAGAGGATTTCAACCTACTTTACAATTTAGTATATGTTGGGGAGTGCCTCTTCGGTTTTGCACCTAGTGCACATGGGGAAGCTTTTGGCTCTCTTTATAGACTAGAGGGCGCAGGTGACCAGATTACCACTTAGCCAACTGTTTTGACTTCCTTCTGTTTAATTGGAGGGTCTGTTTTTGGGGTTTTCTATTTGGTAACAAGAAAGATGGAAACTATCTCTATGGTTCCTTATCAGTCGGAGTTTTAGTTTGTTAATATGGTCCCTTGCTGAAAGGTTTACCAATCAGGTGAACAACATGAGTGAAGAGAAATTTGAGAAGTCTCTTGAGAAGATCGGCTCTCTCAATCACTGGGCTGTTTACTTAATTGCCTGTTATGATTCCATGAACATGACGGGAAGAGTCAAAACCTGGTTAGACTTGCACAATTCCAGTTTCATTAATTGAGAAAGCATTATATTCGCCTAAGATTTATCTATATATGGATTCGAATAATAAAAATTGAGAATGAAGGTAAGTAGGAATTAGCACTGGGATAAACCAGCAATCAGATTTTTGGAAGATATTTTTATGTTGTGCAACAAGGTCGACACTTCAATTGAATAAAATACAAAAATCAAATTTATTGAAGGGGTTCACAAAAGAGTATTCTTTATAAATCTACCTAAAACCTCCTAAAAACCATCTTTTGCAAGATGGACATCTTTAAGAAGGATTACCGGAAAATGTTGAAAAATTCAAATTTCTACATAATATTTCGAGCTATTCGTGACTACACCAATTTGAGCAGAAGAAGAATATTCCTAACATTTCCAAGCCCTATGACCTTTCCCCTAGTCGAATATCCTAATCTAGAAACAAGCTTCACTCCGAAACTGAACTACCAAAAGAAATTCTACAGTAAGAACCCAGATGTTATTGAAGAGTCAATTTTGTAAGAATAGTGGAACATTGTCTCATAATTACTCTAAAGAAGCTCCATGGATAGCACCAAATGGATGAAGGTATGGACAAACCTCAGCTCTACGCTGACACGTACAATGGCACCCATACATACCTTCCAACACGGATTCTGTGTGAGGAGATTTAAACTTACGCCAAGGCTGATTTTATCCATCAGAACCCGTTAACCATATATGAATTTTAGAAGTTAAACTCTGAGTACAAATGAACTATTCTGGTGGATTAAATAGTTCCTTGCAAATTTCTCATTGATATAGGGGTGAAAACATAGAGGTCGACCTTAAGACTGCCTTCGTTAGAAGCCTTGACAAAAACTGTTCTGTTAAAACGTGTTCTGAACTATTTGAAAAAATCAGACATCGTAGAAAATATTGTTTAAATATAAATATTATGGCACATAATTAGAATTTTCAATAATGAGAACATATTTATGGATATCAATAATTGGACAAGGATTTCTTAAGATAAGGAACGCCAAAATATTTAGCTTAAAATAATAGAATATGATTTGACGAATAATCAAAATAAATAGTTATGAATAAAAACTGATAAAGATACAATCATACCGGAACTTTATATTAAATTGATTGAACTGAAGATAACGACTAGGGATGGTCTATATATCATTGAGGAGAACAAAAAAAATGTACCAAACAAATGGACTTCGGCTATCAAGATGTTTGATCAACGCTATGCGAATAAGGAAACATATCTGGAAGATGAATCTGTATTATCGATCATTAAAGATGTTGAACAACCAAACATTGATTTTGAAATTAGTCCGGCAAAAAAAATTTATAGAGGAAAGTGTGAACAATTTGAGAACGATGAATCTCAATTCCAAATAAACGTAAATATTTCATTAAAAGAACTGGAGTTAAAACAAGCTGTAAATTATGAAGATTGATTTTCTTCGTGATTATGGAAATCTAACTTGGCAAAACATTGGATTGATGAAGAAGAAACAAATTAAACACAAGCCATACAGTGTGAGAACTAAAGAACGAGAAATATAATAATAAGGAAACATATCTGAAAGATGAATCTGTATCATTAACCGTTAAAAATAATCAACAACCAAATATTGTTTTTGAAAGTAGTCCTGCAAAAATTAATGTTATAGAGGAAAGTGTGAACAATTTGAGAACGATGAATCTCAATTCCAAATAAACGTAAATATTTCATAAAAGAAACCGGAGTTAGAACAAGTTTGGAAAATTATAAAGTTTCATTTTCATCGTGATTATGGATTTCCAATTTGGCAAAACATTGGATTGATGAAGAAGTTAAGAAACAAATTAAACACAAGCCATACAGTGTGAGAATTAAAGAACGAGATATTGAAAAATATAAAAATATGAAATGCTTAGAAAAGACATAATTAAACCAACTTCAATTCCCTTATCTTTTCCTGTAAATATTGGTCAAGAAACAAGATGATGAATATAGAATTTGTTTGGACTAAAGAAAACAGTATAATGTGATGTAAAAAAGGATGTGTATCTACAATCTCTAAAATAGAAGAAACAATGGATACACTCCAAGGATTCAAATGTCTTTGAGCAAAAAAATGTTAGATCAAGATATTGAGAAGTTTGTGTGAGTGGAAGTTGAACAGAAATAAAAAGAAAGAAAGATATCACTAAAGCTCATGGATTTAAGAGTTTTCAAGGTAATGAATGCTCTTTGAACTAAACAAATGTCAAGGTAAATTCGCAAATCTACCAAAGACTGGTCTTAGACCTATTATTCGACAATGAGGTCTCATCTTTTATCCAAATGACTCAAGATCCTTGTGAGTGAATCAGGATAAAGGAACAGGCCATACCTCACGTTGAACAGGTCAATACCTGAGCAGAAAGAGGCATGAAACCTGAATTTCGTACATCCCTTTTAATCACTGCAAAACCTCCAAATTCGATCCTATAGATTTTTATGTTTCTGGTTTGCTGAAAACTGCTCTCAGATCTAGAAAACTTAAGACATTAGGTGGTCTTTGGAAAGATTCATTAAGGACAATTTGGAAATCTGGGAACGAACTTTTTTCTCTCTTTTCCAGCACAGTTCAAAATAATCGAGGATATTTTCATATGTTTTTACGAATCTGATTTAAAGTTGAACGATGAAAAAAACTTATTTTGCTTTTGAAGAATTGTTGATTTTCAGATATATAACAAACGAACATTTCACAAAGCTCAAGAAACATGACCTCAAAACTGTTAAGAATACAACCAACAAAGGTCAAAGAAGTACAATCATATAGAAATATATGCTTCGATATTACATGAAATTAATCAAAGAAATTTCAAAATTGATGACGCCTTTTTACCAGCTTATATAAAAATTTACCATTTATCTGGGAAAAAAAGGAAAAAAGGAAGAATTTCGAACTCTGGAAACAGCATTAATTAGTTCACCAATTTTGTGTCACTTTAACCCAAATGCGGCTATCCTCATTCATACGAATATGATTGGCCTAGGTACAAAACTTGGCAAAATCATTAGCGGTAAAGAAGTTATATCATTTTAGAGTTCTAAGTAAATCTGGGCAAAATTATTCAACTACCGAAAAAGAAAGCATAGGCGTTTCCAATGTTAAAATGATGGCTCTACTTATTAACAGAGGTTGTTCCATTTTTAAAATAACGATTTTGGGATGCTATAGCTAGCGAAAGAAGTGCATGATTCGAGTGATGGTTTATTAATTTGAAAGAACAAAAAACATTGATTTATATTTCATGAAAAACGATTTTTAAATATTTGAAATGTTTAAAATTAAAACTTTCCAAGAAGAAATAGTCGTTTACCTAAAGTAATAAAATTATGAAAGAAAATGTTGAAAAAATAATTTACTAAGTTAACAATCAGTCAAATAATAAAGGAAAATTAAAAGAAAATTTTGATATCTATGAAATTAAGCGAAAAAAAGTTACTTTGAAAAAGGTTCCCGAAGAAGCCCTTGATTCCAACCGAAAAAAAAGGAAATGGTTATCAGAAAGAAATCAACTTCGCAAAGGAACATTTCCTCACTGAACAACGTACCAATATCTATCGTTATCTGTATTATAAAGAGAAAAATCGGTTTTAAAATACGTACAAAGTCCCAAGTTAATGTTCTAAAGCCGCACCATATAGAGGAACGCAAGACCTGCAGCAGGCCCTTTATGAAAGATACCTGGCAGGTGAAAAATGGAAGAATGTTGTTACACTGGACGAGGCATGGGTTTACCTCAATGATAACATTCAATATCGTGCTATTTATTACGCTAACTATCAAAAAAACACCTTCAAAACTGGATAAAGCAATGCATGGAAAGTTTCTCGAAGAGCCTCAAGATCGTTGCAAGTTTCTGCTACAAAATGGGAAGCTTCCTATAAAGAAGGCGGACTCAAATGTAAAGATAAATGGGCAAATCTACCAAAGACTTGTCTTATATTCATTATTCGACAATGGGCTCTCATTTTTGTATCCAAATGACTCAAGATCCGTGTGGTTGCACCAGGATAAAGCCACGAGCCATACCTCACGTTCAACAGATCAATACCCGAACAGAAAGAAGCATGACACCTGAATATCGTATATCCCTTTTAATCACTGCAAATTCCCCAATTTCGATCTTATGGATTTTTATGTTTCTGGTTTGCTGAAAATTGATTTTAAAATTAGAAAACCTGAGACGTTAGGGGTCTTTGTAAAGAGTCGTTAAGGACTCTTTGAATGTCTTTATGAAAATATTTTAAGACAAAGCCGTATTTACTGGAAACCTCGATCCTGGGCTGCTTCTAAACTTCAAGGATTACAAATAGAAAACAATAAGTTTCACGAATGTTCGTGAATTATTTTATTTGAAGCACTAAAATCTTTAAAAATGGAACATTTTTGTAGAAAACACTTTGAAATATTAACCGATCATTATGCATTATTTTGGAACAAATGTTTGGAATTTCCAAGAGTTCGATTGGCAAGATAGTTTAAGGATTAAGACTTCGACAGAATACATAAATCTAGAAAATATATTTCTGGGCGTTGATGACTTATTTCGAGAACCCTTTCTCCAGGAACCGATTTGGGATGAGGATAACGAAATAATTTTTCGAAACAAATAACTGACGAATTAGGAAAACCTTAATGAAAGTAAACAATCGTTTACAGAAAATTTTAAAATAAGAATCTATCTTTGAGAAAAATCATAAACCTAAAGGCAGGACGTAGTTGTTTGTTCCAGAGAACAAAAAAAGAGAGAGAAATAATGAAAAATGTCTCAATCATATATCGAATACCACCTAGGTGTCGCCAGAACCTCGCACCGAATAAAGAATTAATACTTCTACGGTAAAAGATGTTTACGAATTCGCCAAGATCTTTGCCAAAGTAGAAAAAACTTATATTAATCACCTTCTGGATTTCTACAGCCCATTTTCCTAGATAAATTCCTTTCGAGATAATCTAAATAAATTTGCTGCTCTCTCTTCTGTGTGTTATATAAGAAAAAAAGGATTACATGTTTATAATTTCAACGTCACTTCTCTCAACTTACAACTAAATCAATGAAAGAGATGATGGAAATGTGCAATATTAAACACTACTCCACATCTAGAAACCATCCCCAGATCGAAGGGATTGACAGAGCGGCTGTACAGAGCATTTATCAAAATGGTCAGCCTGTATGAAAACTCGGAACAATAAATGAAATGAAACTATGAAATGACAAACTGAAAGAAAGAAGTTACGAAGTTGATAAATGGCATTAAGGACCACTTCAGAAAATAGGAAAGAGTGAAAGTTCTTCAGAAACTCTTTAGATATATATCGTTTTTAAAAGAAATTGTGAAATGTAAACTACGTATTCGAACCACAAGACTGACAAAGACTCATTATCATGCATGTCTGTAGATTCAAGACATATTTTGAGAGAATTGAGGGGAGGTTATTTACGAGGATGTGAAAATCTCTAGAGAGGGGGAAGTGCTGCATCATGTTTGATTAACATGAGACAGCAACATTAACCACATTTTTAATTTTGGCCATTGTAAATATTAGTTCTGTGCACATTAATTTTACTTTATATATTTCAACAGATTATTTTTTTCTCGTTGTGTTCACGTTGTAAAACTCATTATTTTAAAGTCTTAAACATTCTGAAAGAAATCTGATATAAAGACGATATATCTGAGAAAGAGACAATTTTATTGGGAGGGCTTTCTTGATTAGCACTGCCTTCATTTCAAACAGGTGTGCTATTCTTTAGACAAGAGAGCCACATTTAAAAAAATATAACAATTTATGGATATATATATCCATGTGCGATATTTCAGGGGTGACATGACTCCCAGGTCATTTTGATTGAATAATTATATGGCGCATAGAAATGTGATTTACAAAGAAATTTATCGAGAGCAAGTTTAATCAGAGTCATATTAGGCAATACTGTCACTAAGACGTGTGATTTGGAAGGTTGTGACAATTTGACAATTAAAAATGGTTTATTGACATCTAGTCAACAGTCAAAGAGAGAGTTTGCAGAGTTTAAAATAGTAGAGAAAATATATAAACCAGACGAGGCCTTCTCCGAAGGTACGTCTGGATCCTATCAGGAGCCGAGAGCGGTCCTATGTTTGGAAAGGCCCCTGACAATTCTGGGATCCATGCCCCCAACATGCTCGTTGACAGTGTTGAGGAATTTGGCGAGAATAGTCTTGTGTTCAGGCGAGAGTCGCCCGAGGATATAATTCCTCTCATCGCTGTGTAGAATCGCGAACAGGATATTAAACCTGATTACCACATCCTCATATAGGGAGCTCAGGTTGGTTTCATCATTCAATCGTTCGAGTAAATCCACTACGAGGTTCTCGAGTTCCTTCAACGTAAAGGTAGAATTATTCGTGGGTTTGGAAGGTTGTGGGCTGGAGAGAACATTCAAGGGCAGAAACAAACGAAAGGATGACCTCTAGACCAGATTATTTATTAAAAGGTAAACGAATATATATATAGATTAACTATTTTGATGTATAAAAATGCCTTTATTATTATAATTTTATTTGATTGTTGATATATACGTACTCAGGAAAGGTATATGACACAAATCAAGAAAAAATTAAGGTTGATAGCGCCGCTAAACTGCAACTAAGTGTAAAAATATGAATTTTAAAATTTACAAAATATACTTATTTTCAAATTGGTTAAAACATTTAAAGTTTTCTGAATTTCGAATGTTGAAGTTCTACAAAAAATAAAAGTGAATGAGGATTATGTTCACCTCTAAAACTATGTAACTCCCCACGAGCTAGAATATTAACTGAGAGGCTTTGAAGGGATTCTTGAGACAATACATCCCACTCGGGCAAAAGGGCAGATTGAAGTCTAATACTAATTTTAACGGGAGACAAACGAGCTCCATAACATAATCTTATATGGCATTCTGAGAATTTTCTATAAGGACTGGTTCAAAAATCTGCCTGGCCAATCCCTTCTCTGATTATCCTTGCTCTCGATAAATTTCTTTGTGAAACACATTTCTATATGCCATATAATCATTTAATCAAAATGACCTGGGAGCCATGTCACCCCTGAAATATCTCACATGGAAATCCATATATTGTTATATTTTCTTTGAATGTGACTCTCTAAAGAGTAGCACACACAGTTTGAAATGAAGGCAGTGCTGACCAAGAGAGCCCTTCAAAAGAAATTCTCTTTCTCTCTATAGAGTATTTATATCAGATTTCTTTCAGAATGTTTAAGACTTTAAAATAATAAGAGTTCTACGCGAAGTTAAAACAGAGATGTTTTAAATATAAATCAATTATAACATTAAATTAAATCAAGTTAAAATTTTCAGCCTATTTTAACATCCACAGAGGAGAGAGACCTAGTGAAATGAAGATTAAAACAGTTAATAACGTTTATATATAGGGAGAAAGGATAAGTTTAAATAAAATATAGATGAATATAAATATGCTAAGTATTAAAAGATTATAATTAAAATAGGAAAATAAATAAAATGTAGATATATGGAAACATATTTAAAAATTAAATACATATGAATATGATGTTTTAGCGCGCCATCTGTTATGAAAATTCGAAACTATTATAGACGCGTATGATTCTTCTGAAATGGGTGATTAAACTGGCGAAACCGCTGGGAGGGTTCACCACTGATGAGTCAGGCTCTCCCATTAATTTTTTCATTGCAGTTAGGGCTGTAGAAATTGTTTAAATTTCAAAAGAATCATACGCATCTATAATATTTCGAATTTATATATATTCTAATGAGAGGGGAAACTCCGCCATTAATGGAGGGTCAAAGTTATCTCAACAGAGTAGGTAGGTCGTTAAAGGAAAGCATTTTAAATCCCAAGATGGCAATGGCTGACTTCACCCCACAGCTTTTGTCTTCATTCTATCGGGTTTAGACGCTGAATAATCAGATCTGCAGCGGCACGTCGCAGGTGGTGTGAACTTAACCCAGAGTAGGTGTTGGACGGCTTGAAATCTCAGTATCTGTACATTAGCGAAACATCTCTTGGCCCACAGGCGAAATAGATGACACGCTTCGATGCTGGATGGTTTGTATGGGGCATTCCATGGAGTCATAGATCAATGTCTGCGTTGAGCCCAATTACGAAGTATGTAGCACAAACTGTACAATGTACAGGATAATTTGAAAGAGCACATCTACTGCATTTACGTTTCCTTGACGAGATGTGCTTGCAGCTGCATCGTATCTATTGGCAGGCATGCCACTTGTTTGTTCTCATCCGGTCAATCGGCGTTGTTGATATCCGCAAGATGAATATCTTCACTTTGCGCTCCATCAAATGGTTATAGATGGCATTTTCTTGCAGTAGGTATTGGTAAAGGGTCTTCAGGCGTCAAGGAGCACAGTACATGTTGAGAGCTCTAGGTCAGGCTTACGTCAAGGATGATAGTCCCTAAGATGGTGATTCTCTTCCTGTTCCAAGAGATACCAAATGATAAGTTAGTATGGTTCGTCTATCCTCCATACCATAGGCTCTGACTCTGGCCGAATTTGACTTTTATTCCTGAAGTAGCCTGAAACCAGGGAGGAAGCGCGACCATCAGCGTGACTGATCTTCCTACTCCAAATATTTCATGTGTTCCTTCAGCTCGCTGTTGATTTACGACCGGTCTTCGTATAGTAGGAGCTCCTACTCTAGGCTGGAAAAAAAGCGACAGTAAGAATCGACAGGGGTGTGATTACTCCTATGCTCTACCTGCTCAAAGATATGAACCAAGGCTGTGCTTCAAGTGTAGAATTCTTCAGCATGTGAATTAGGCCACAACTGCTTTGTCTGTAACACCTGCTTATTCGGAATGATATATATATTCGATATTTCAGTTATTTTAGTTGGCTTCAACTGACAATCATCTCGGACGAGTAGGGCGATATCGTCGAAGTACGCCATTTGCGAATGGTTTCAATATTGGGTGATTCAGTTAGATAGACCTGATTGTAATAGATCAGAATCCAATCAGCATCGAATTTTGTTGTGAGATGAATTAGGGAAGGTTCTATTCAGGAGCTGTGCAAGGGCTTTGACAAAACTGAATACGATGTCGCTTGTAGACTGGTCGTCGATGTTTTGATCCATGAGATCATTTTATTAGGATCACAATGGCCTGCTGCGGGTGGTGCCATTCGTATGGAGAATACAGACGAAGCAATTAATAAATCGATTAAGGATAGCTTTCTTGTCATCACCGAATATGTTTCCTGAGGACTTGGATACCAGGTTCCAAGGCAAAGCGAAGCTGGATACCCTAGCGACAAATGCTTCAACAATGTTTATTCCATCCAGAGGTTTCGCTGTCCAGGCTCTTTATATTTATCACCTGGATGAAAGTGATGTCAGATTCATGCTTCCTTAAGAAATTGCATTGCTAGATGCTCAAATCGCGAGCGGCAATGCCGTATGCGTTAAGCCAGGCAAGGCGGAAATCCTTTTGTTAGATCTTGATTATTGCTGACATTGGCGAGACCTTTTAGTTTTTCTATCATCTTGTTTTTCAGCAGGTGAAGTCCTAATTTCTGCTAATTGAACAATTTATTTAGAATCTTTTTTAAGTCTGAAAAGGCGATGGCCATTTGAATAATTTCCTGCAGTTCGACCTCTTAGAAAATGATGCTTGGGAGCCGTTTGAGGAGGACGTTAATCTGCTGTTGAACCATAGATGTCGAAATAGCTGTTAAAGACCTGGATAGCTCTTTGTTCTCTGGTTTGTTGAGACACCTATCAATATAGGTTTGGTTCTACATTTGGTCATCTATTGTACCAGTGAGAGGTGAAAGTTTGAGTGTTTCAAGTTTATCTCAAACAAATAGATGGGCAAATTCTGCAAGGAGCAACCTCTGCTCCCTGGGATATTCGATATAGCCAGATGAATCCGCAATAGAATATTTATGGGCAGGAAGATCAATCACGCTGATGGTCGCGCTTCCTCCCTTGTTTTCTGCCTTAATTATCTGTGAGCAATTTGCCCTTTTATAGACCATCCAATAGCATTTGAATCATCTGAAGTTGTATCCCAGATACACCGTTGCTTAGCCACCCTTTAGATCAAATCGATCTTTTTTGGAAAGATGGTTGGTTATTTTACTCCTTCATCCATGAGAATGCAATCCAACCAGCTGTATTCTTTAGACCTTTCCAAGTGAAGGATATAGAAATGAGCAGAAGAGTTTTGGAATTTGAATAATCTAAATATACTCTATGGCGCAGAGGGTAAGCCGCTGGTGGCAAATTTTTTTTTTTTTTTTCTGCTAGATCATTTTGGAGGAGTATTTATATTTTATAGTTCATTCTCAATATCAATCATAGATTGCGCTAGAACGCCCAGTATCTGCCTGGAAAAACTTTTATTAATACAGCTTTATAAATTTTTCTCCAGGGCTTCGATGTAGTTTACTTGAGTAAGTTCCGGAACGACATCTTGACGAGGGTGTCAGTATCAGAGTTCTTGTCATTTCTTGAGTATCCGACCAAAGTCTTTTAATTAAATAATAATGTTCTTCCGAGGTTTCTCAACCGTTGTCAGAGGTATGTTGGTCTTCAGCCAGGCAGAGACCGGGATATTTGGAGAAGACGAGTTGTTCCTCTTCTCGACCTTTTCTTAGATCTTCCTCTATCATATCAGCAAAGTTTTTGGCTCCATTTACTGGTGCTTCAGAGATCAGGATGACCCCGTTGCAGAGATCATAGCTATGGCTACACATGATTGACCTTGGGTTGACTTCGCTGGTAAATCCCCTGGCTTTGTCCCACCTGAAAGTAGATGGATTAAGAATGAATATGTTTTATTTCATAGATTATCTTTAATAGAGGTTAAATAATAAGATATAATATTTTAAAGAAGTAGGTAACTAAGGATAAAAAATAATTGTAACATGCTATTTATATTAGGAATCAATGAACCCCTATATTAAAGAGTTCTAAATAAAATTTACATGCGAGGAGATACACACATAAAATAGAGAGATATTTCAAATAGATAGAAGATTAACCTCTTCATACTATGTTGTCTGATTTACATTTAGATTTTTCACAGAAGGTGTCAACATTTTTCACTTAATTTTTAGAATCTTTGGAGTTAATGATAGGATCCATCCTTTGTGAATATTATAAGACCTCAGGCTCCAATCTTAGCGACTAGAATTATCTAACGGCGTCAATATGTCTCTCTGAGCTTCGTCTAACCTTCGGTACTTTCTTTTGACAATTTGATAAAATATCATTTGTGAAATCTGTGCATCATTGCAGAGTAAACGAAAAATCTTCATAAAGTCTTATGCTTCAGCCTGTATTTCCTGGTCGACTAAGTAAATGGAAGCCAAGACCGCTCCGACGAGGTGATGGTGTGGCCATCGAGACTCACGGCGAAGATCCAAGACTACAATCATAGTAGGCGGATTCCAAATTATGGAAAACACCTCTCTGATTAGAGGCTGTAAGGTACTTTAGGGCCAGATGCCGTGGAAGAGCGACATATAACTGGATGTAGACAGATTAGGAAGATGCCGAAAGCTACGAATGAGTCATGGCTAACCAGATAGAGATGTCCGCAGCATAGACCCGCGGAACAGCGACGGAGATATGCAAAATGTACGCTGGTGGTTAGAACATCAACTACGGGCGCCAAAAAATCGAAAAACTGTGAGATTGGAACAGCGGACAAATAGTACGCGCCAATATGCGATGTGCGTGTGCTGTTGCGCAGGAACGGGATAAGCATTCCACGCAGCACCACGGATTCCTTAAGTCTCCTATCCTGGAACATACTTCGTTCGTTCTCGGTGAGAAAACACTAGCATCACATTCCACCAGCAGTTGTGTCTTCAAAAACGCTCCTAGTAGACATGATGTAGAGCGACGGAGCAAGGCCTAACAGATCTCAGTAAAGCATTCAACACCAATGTGAACGGTCTTGGAGCAATAGACTCGTCAGGAACCTGGAAGAAACCTTGCATGCGCTGACGAGGGGAAAGTTCAGTAGGGTAGGAATTGGTACTACCCTGTGGTTCATTTTCAGAGGAAGAAAGCCTCTTTTCACAGTTTTAACAAGGCGACAATTCAGAAGCCAGGATACAAACGGAGGTGATCCAGTTTCCATTTCCACCAGACAAATATAGATGTTCTCGCTTCTAATCCTTCGTGTGGTTGAAGCAAGCAAACTGAAATTGAGCCGTGACGTACAGGAGATCCACGCCTTCAGCGAACAAGTAGATAAATCAGGAACAATACAAGTGACTAATACTAACCGTCTCAGCCTGGCATTCCTTTTGGTAATGGTAACGTTTCGGGGCTGGTAGTCGTGCAGATTGCGGAGTATCGACACCCGCACAAGCAAGTTGGCCTCTCTGGCTTGCCTGACAACTAAGAACCCACCAACGCATAGAATATGGTTGAAAATACCTTTTAAAGATACCAACAAGTTATTCTACTGGACAAGGTCCACGATTACAAGCTCAGCGAAGTGTATTAAGATCCTTCCAGATGCCGTATTACAATGCCTTGTTCTTAGGAAAGTTCAGTCAATGAAACAGTCAATGATGGACCTGAACTTCTCGAATTTATAAATCTCGTTGACCAGGAGTAGAATATCATGGACGCACGCCAGGACGTTCTCTCTTCCCAGAACTATATCTAGGTGAAGCAGGAAGGTAATGATGAGAATTAAGAAGATCTACTCTAGAAGCACATCCCTGTTTAAAACCTCGTTTGATTGAACTTTGATTGTTGTGTGAGGCTTTGCATACAATAACAGGAACAATTATATGAAGGACGTAGGCAAACCGATAGCGTAACTGGAAGGCCAAGTTCCCTCAGTCCATGTATTGAATGGAGCACTGCAGGTCCTGATGATGGTGAAGATGATTGCCAGCGGCGACTTGATATTTATGGTCAAGTCCACTTGGTCAGACGCGCAATCAATATTCCAGGAAAAGATCTCCCAGAACGGCCTATGTCTGACAATCTGTCCCTATATATAGAGGCGGCGATACAAAAGACCAAGAAGACTGCCGCTGACGACATTGTAGTCGCCCTAGGTAGATTATGAGATGGTAGCTGCTTATAGTCGGAACACCCTGATTCCAGAAGGCCAGTGTTCTGGCTTAGGGCACTTCCATGATGAAGGAGCTACGTCAGGCTTCGAAGAAATTTTAAGCAGAATTGGTGAAGATGGCTTGACGTCTTTCCAGCTGTTCGTTTGTATTTTGGTCGCAGTCTTACAGCCTGCTCCACTCTGACGAGCGCAAACAGCGCGAAATGCGTTCGTGGATGGCTTTATTTGATTTATCAAGAAAATGGGTTGGCCAAATATCAGGGAACAGGCTAAATCAATGATTAGTTGATTTCTGTTCCACTAGATGGCTCTGCCATCTAAAAAGCACAAGTGCTCCTAGTCATGATATGCCTTATTTATTTTTAATATTGTTATTTATATTGAAATACCAATTTTGTGGCCGGTCAATGTACCATTTCTTGATCTTTTGGATAAGGACTGATACTAGATGACAGAACACTTGACTAAAACTTTCAGCCAATATGGCGCATTTATTGGGAGTACAAATAAGTTTTGAGGGATTTGCAAAAGAAGCCACAACAAATATTATATAAATAGCATCGGACCTAGTAAGGTTTCATGTTAAGGCTTCATCATTTCCCCAAAATATCAGAAGAAGCCTTTTCACTCAAGTGTAAGGAACTTTTTTTTTGGTGCTCTAACCATGTCAACCTTTTTGCCAACAAAACACAATTTGCGGGAAGCGCTGCTTTTTTGATTTAATTTGAAGAAAAGTGCAACTGATGGACATCGATTGCTGTGTGAGGCATATGGTAAACATGCTCTATCAATAAAATCATGTGAGTACTGCTTTCGGCGTTTCAAAAGTGGCGATTTTGACACCAGAGACAAAGAACGCGGAGGGAGGCCAATAAAGTTCGAAGACGCTGAGTTGGAGGCTTTATTGGACGAAGATTCAAGCCAAACTCAAGAGGAGCTCGCTGAAGCCTTGGGAGTGACTCAACAAGCGATTTCGAACCGTCCCAAGGTCATGGGTATGGTGCAAAAACAAGGAAATTGGGTTCCATATGAACTCAAGCCAGGAAACATCGAGCGCCGTATTTGCACTTGCGAACTACTGCTCAAAAGACAAAATCGGAAGGGTTTTTTGCATCGAATCGTGACGGGGGACAAGAAGTGGATTCACTACGACAACCCAAAGCGCAGAAAATCGTGGGTTAAGCCCGGTCATGCATCAACTTCAACGGCCAAACCGAATATTCATGGCAAGAAGCTAATGCTGTGCATCTGGTGGGATCGGCTCGGAGTGATCTACTATGAGCTACTTCAGCCTAACGAAACCATCACTGGAGAACGTTACCAACAACAATTGATGCGATTAAGCCGAGCATTGAAGATCAAACGCCCACTATATGCCAAAAGACATGACAAGGTGATCTAGCAGCACGACATTGCTCGGCCACATGTTGCAAAAGTTGTCAAGGAGACTTTGGAGGCGCTTCAATGAGATGTCCTACCCCACCCGCTGTATACACCAGACATTGCTCCTTCAGACTACCACATGTTCCGTTCGATGACACATGGCCTGGCCGAGCAGCACTTCACTTCTTACGAAGAGGCGAAAAATTGGGTCAATGTTTGGATCGCCTCAAAAGACAGGGAATTTTTTCGACACAGAATCCGTATGCTGCCTGAAAGATGGGAAAAAGTCGTAGCTAAAGATGGACAATACTTTGAATGAAATATATTGTACTGATTTCTCTGAATAAAGCTTCGAATTTATAAAAAAATCCCTCAAAACTTATTTGTACTCCTAATAATATGCAGCTAAGGTATTCAATTCCAAATTCAATCCCAAAAGAACGTTGAACCTTCGCGCCGCTTGGCCATACAGACGAGAGAGAAAAACTTTAATTCATCATATACTTTTGCTTATACAGTAGAACCTCCCTGTAAAGGAAACCTAATTACAGAGCCAAAGTGTTCTTTAGGAAGAGGTGTCCTCTTACCGGAGAGTTTCTATAGAGTAAAAATGATAATTTTGCAAATGAAAACTGTCCTTTGTAGAGAGGTGTCCTCTAGTGCGAGTGTCCCCTCATGGAGGTTCTACTGTATTTATATATTCTATTATTTATAGCTTAGACAATCTTTTTTCGAAAAGCGTTTGTTGAAAATTATTCAGCCGCGAGTTTTAATTATCAAAATAATTTCTTATTAGGAGTAATTATTTTTATATCGAATTCCAAAGAAAAAACAAAATTTACTAAAGTTTTCAAACTAAAAAATACGCTAAAACTATAACCCTCATCATACAAAATATTGGTCTTGTTTACCTTTCTATAAGATATATTAAAAAAATATAGTTTTATTCATTTAGTACTGAACTTTCCAATATATAGGTGCAGCTAGAGTATCTAGGCATATTTAATATATAAGTAGGGTGAATTGAAAGACATTTTTAAATGATCTCATATACATGACTTATGGACAAAACTTGAGGAATTTAAACCTTTTAACATGTATATCAGGATTTAAACAATAAATCTGAAAGATATTCGATTCGAAATGACTTTTATTGAAGACACACGAGATAACCAAGTGCAGAAATATGGCTGTATATAAAAAAAATAGATGACCACATCAAAGACATTACACTTCCGTAAGTTTGTCTACGAGTTTATTTATTAATCAGTGAATAGTTCAGATATTCTACTCGATGTTGTTACCTGTTTAGAAGAAGGTTCGGCCTTTCGGATGTCGTCCGCTACAACAACAAATAAAGTTATTTCGGGAATACGCGTTTTATTATAAAAGGAATAATTATTTATTCATACCCTAGCGGGTTTTACGGATAAAATGTCTCTGTTTTAATTCATAATTATCATATTCATAATCGAGGCAACGGATGATCCTAGCTGCTTCTGTGGAAAAGAAAACCAAAACTCAATACATTGATTGATAGAATGTCCGATATTTCACAACTACAGAAGTAATAATTTTTATCCCATCGAAGAAATTTGCGAATTTGTATATAACAAAGACACTTATGTAAAATTCAATAATTTTGGTAAATTCATTTTAGATTTTCTCTTCTGTTTGAGAAAACATCGTTTCAGTTTTAAATATGTTTTTAGTCCTGTTATTGAATTGTATATAAGCTGCTAAAATGTATTTAGGCGCAAGTATCTCGAGCTGGGATATCACGTCCGATATGTCAAATATAAATAATAAACCCAAATAAATATCCTAAAATAAAGGCTGCCTGGCCAGCATTCATGATCCTTAAACATTTTTAACGCTTTGCCAAATGTTTTAATTTTATTTGACGAGGTCAAAAGATTTTTGTCGAAATGTCGAGATAATAAAAAAATATTTACTCGTCAAAAAGTATCTTCAATTTTTAAGAACCAAATAAATGTTCATCAGTTTTTGTATTTATGATATTAATTACTACATTTATATTAACAAGACTCGAAATTATGAAATGTCTATGTAAATTATTATCTTTATATAGATAATATCTATTTTATAGATACGTCAATAGGGAATTTTTTGTCGTTCTTTTTCTTTATATGCAAATCTCCTTGTTTATGTAAATATGCAGATATGTTTATAAATAGTTTATCTTCTTATACGTTTTGTATTTTTCTCCTGTGGAAGGGCAAAATTTCTCTAAAGTTCGGGGCAAAATAATAAAAAACTTTGGAAGAAACCTTTCGTCTTATGATTTCACGCTTTTATGTATTTGCTCCAAGCGGTTATATACCCCAAGTTAGGGATTGTAGAATTATGGTATTTCACATAAAGAAGTCGGTGGACGAGTAGTTAAAACCCTCATTTCCCGACAGCCATGAACCGGGATCGAATCCCGCATTGGTAACTTTATTTCATTATGTGAGTAACCTTTACATATATTATTCATTGTTGTAAATATAGGCTAGGTTGCTCTTTTTGAGCGGCACCTAGTAAAGATATTTTGGAACTGGATGGTATGTCACAGAGATAAATAAAATGGCTACAATTTCAGTCTTTGAACTAGATTTATCTGATTTATTCAAGAGAATCAAGAATTTGATATTTACCATCATGTTATCGTAAAGAAATAGGCTGCCTGGCCGGCATTCATAGTTCTTGAAAATGAAGATACTTCGGCCAGTAAGTCTTTTTATTGTCTCGACAAAAATATTTGTCCTCGTCAGGATCGTAAAAAATTAAAACATTTAAACATCACGCAATTCTGGCCTTAACTACCCGTTTCATGATTTTTCAGGATGCCTTAATGACAATTTTTTTTTTTGGTCGTTGAGGTACAGCTTGCACCACGCTGATGAGGGCCAACAGCCCGAAACGCGTCCGTGGTTAGCTTTTCTTGATTAATCAAGAATGGGTAATTGGCCAATTCTGGAATAATTAAAAATCAACGAGAATAGTTGATATTTATTCCGATAGATGGCGCAAGCCATCAGCAACTTTCAGTTGCACGATAAGGAGATGCCTTTTTCTTAATTTGGCAAAGCGTTAAAAATTATAAAAATATATATTTATATTACAGAAAATAAAATAGATTTACTGGCCGAAGTATCTTCATTTTCAAGGATACCATCATGTTATTATCAATGTTGACTTCTACATATTTGTAAATATTCAGCATTTTACATTCGCGAGGTGTTCAATAGATAGTATAGAATCTATAGATAGTATAGTATAGAATGAATAGTTAGTATAGAATAGAATGTATATTACATACACTGGACATAGATATATCATTTTATAGCTTAGTTGAATTACATATTTACCATCATATTCGACGTACTGAAGCTTCACCTTCAGTTCCTTCAGGAGCCGCTTGACCTTTACAAGTCGCTTGGTCACAGGACTCTTCCTGTCGAAGCCGGAGTTGTTCCTAAAAAAATCATTTGATGTCATCTAGATTTGTGGCGTGAAGGGGAACTTACTTTCGCCTTCCATGTTTAGGCCGACTTAATGGCGTGTTGGGAGGTGGCGGGACTGGGTCATCCTGCAGAGAAATATAAGAGGTTACTAAATATATTTCACAAATTTCTTACATACAAAATTATATAAGTTTGAAATATCAATAAAATACTTCTAAATATATATTTCAATATAATGAAATCATCTAGCACTGATAAAAACAAAACTTTGAAGATCTATAAGTACTAGAGGAAGGATTAAAGCTAAAATGTATCGAAAGAACAGAAACATGGTGGAAGGAGAGAAGCTAGAGAGGTGGTGGAAGGAGAGAAGCTAGAAAAGTGGTGAAAAATAAGAAGCTAGAAAAGTGGTGGAAGGAGAGAAGCTAGAAAAGTGGTGGAAGGAAAGAAGCTAGAAAAGTGGTGGAAGGAAAGAAGCTCGAAAAGTGGGGGAAAGAGAGAAGCTAGAAAAGTGGTGGAAGGAAAGAAGCTAGAAAAGTAGTGGAAGGAGAGAAGCTAGAAAAGTGGTGGAAGGAGAGAAACTAGAAAAGTGGTGTGAGGAGAGAAGCTAGAAAAGTAGTGGAAGGAGAGAAGCTAGAAAAGTGGTGGAAGGAGAGATGCTAGAAAAGTGTGGAAGGAGAGAAGCTAGATAAGTGGTGGAAGTAGAGAAGCTAGAAAAGTTGTGTAAGGAGAGAAGCTAGAAAAGTGGTGGAAGGAGAGAAGCTAGATAAGTTTTAAAGGAGATAAGCTAGATAAGTGGTGGAAGTAGAGAAGCTAGAAAAGTGGTGGAATTAGAGAAGCTAGAAAAGTGGTGTATGGAGAGAAGCTAGAAAAGTGGTGAAAGGAGAGAAGCTAGAAAAGTGGTGTAAGGAGAGAAGCTAGAAAAGTGGTGGAAGGAGAGAATCTAGAAAAATGGTGGAAGGAGAGAAGCTAGAAAAGTGGTGGAGGAGAGAAGCTAGAAAAGTGGTGAAAGGAGAGAAGCTAAAAAAGTGGTGTAAGGAGAGAAGCTAGAAAAGTGGTGAAAGGAGAGAAGCTAGAATAGTGGTGTAAGGAGAGAAGCTAGAAAAGTGGTGTAAAGAGAGAAGCTAGAAAAGTAGTGGAAGGAGAGAAGCTAGAAAAGTGGTGGAAGGAGAGAAGCTAGAAAAGTGGTGAAAGGAGAGAAGCTAGAAAAGTGGTGTAAGGAGAGAAGCTAGATAAGTGGTGTAAGGAGAGAAGCTAGAAAAGTGGTGGAAGGAGAGAAGCTGAAAAAGTGATGGAAAGAGAGAAGCTAGAAAAGTGGTGGAAGGAGAGAAGCTATAAAAGTGGTGGAAGTAGAGAAGCTAGAAAAGTGGTGGAAGGAGAGAGCTAGAATAGTGGTGTAAGGAGAGAAGCTAGAAAAGTGGTGTAAAGAGAGAAGCTAGAAAAGTGGTGGAAGGAGAGAAGCTAGAAAAGTGGTGAAAGGAGAGAAGCTAGAAAAGTGGTGTAAGGAGAGAAGCTAGAAAAGTGGTGTAAGGAGAGAAGCTAGAAAAGTGGTGGAAGGAGAGAAGCTAGACAAGTGGTGGAAGGAGAGAAGATAGAAAAGTGGTGGACGGTGAGAAGCTAGAAAAGTGGTGAAAGGAGAGAAGCTAGAAAAGTGGTGGAAGGAGAGAAGCTAGAAAAGTGGTGGAAGTAGAGAAACTAGAAACGTGGTGGAAGGAGAGAAGCTAGAAAGGTGGTGGAAGTAGAGAAGCTAGAAAAGTATTAAAATTCTTAATGATAGATAATAAACCTTCAAATATGTCAACATAAAGGAAAAAATATGAAACAAAGTGATATATTTTATATTTTTGTGTCTATTATGATGAGAGAGAGAGGTGTCGGTTCCTTTTACATATATCAAGTATGTATATAGAAATGCCCATGTGAGCCTGGTCAGGATGTCCCTTTTTGTTTTAATATAAAGTATGTTTATAGGATTCGAAAGATTTTTGAAAAATGCAACAAGAGAGCTGTTTGTCATCTACGCACTCATCATTTGATTATAGTACACTTGAAACTATAAATTTCGAATTAGGATTTTTTTTTTCATTTGAAAAAATTATTTTATCCTGAAAATTAACACAACAATAAAAAAAAATCGCACAGACAATACATAAAATTATTAAAATATAATTATATTTAAAGAAATTATCTCAACTATCACCCATCTAACAATAATATTATATTAAACAAAGAATTATTAAAATATTTATAATAACTTATCTAATTGATATTCAAATTTCTTGTTTGTTTATTATCAACATTAGCACGCCACCTATGTACAAGAATGGATACCGTTTTAATGATATTGGGCTTCTTTAAAAAAAAACAAATTTTCCCACTTTGTTACTGCGGTGAAAATATTTTAACAAAGTATTTTTCATTTTATTAGCAGAGTATTATTTTTTATGTTTAGATTTTGCTTATCTTTGGTTTATCACTCATAGTTTGTGCTTGCCTTAAATAAATTGTTGTCTCATCCCAAAGTTGGTCTTCCCTAATTTTCCACGTGGCATTTTGGTGGAGATGCCGGGTAAATTAGGGAAGTCAAACTAAAGAATGCCGAAAAGACCTAGAGGCCATGGGTGCTGTGATCTACATTTTCGGAGACTGGCTCCAGGATTCCACCGACGTGTCAAAGCCAATACTTCACTCCAAGATGACGATGTCCCTATAGACGATACGACGACAAAGCCGCCCTTCACGCCGCAAGAAAAAGGACGCAAAGGTACTAGGGACAAAGTTCCAAGACTTCGATGGAATCCTTGGCAGAAGCACGTCAGATCCATGTCAGTAACTACAATAATTGCTAGCTGTGGGTCACAGCTCCCATAGGGAAGGAGCTATGTAGCAAATTATTTATATTTTATCAGCAGAGTATTATTTTAATGTTTATATTTTGCTATATTCTGTACACTTTCCACTTTAGCTTATCTTTTGTTTATCATCATAGTTTGTTCTTGCCTTGAATAAATTGTTGTCTCATCCCGAATTTGGTCTTCCCTAATTTTCCACGTGGCAATATATTAGGAAGGTATGGATCATTGGTAATAAACCCTCCTAACAGTTTCACTAATATAATATACCGCTATGATAATTAAGGCATCTATTATGATATTGTGGTCAATTCTGATTTTATACTTTTTGCTTGAAACGCGAATTCTTGGGGTTGTGATTTATTATATTCTCTCAAATGTAAATAATATGTTTCATTATATACAAATGAATAATTATAAAATTAAATTTCCAATAGTATCCAATTATATTGAAATAATAACATTAAGAATATTTCACTTACGTCAATTGATGTAGGCCCATCTTTGAGGGGCCGGCACTCTAAAACAAAATTATACCCAGATTTTAAATCCATTTTGCCACAGAATGGAATTATCAATGAAGGATCGTATAAATTTAAAAGGCATATATTGGATCAAAATATCATTTATTTTACCAATATTTCAGTTGGCTGAATGCCAACCTTTTTCAAGGTATTATAATATTTAATGTGTGTCAAAAACAAACTCATTGCCTCATAACGTCAATAGAATTGAGTTTAAAAAATATTTATGTTTGACATACATTAATCCTTTCAATCAAATCTTTCAATTTTTTTTATATATACTTCATATATACTTTTGGGTGAATGGGGATTTTGACACTAGGTTACAGAAAATGAATGTATGTAATAATAACTAAGTTGTTAATTTTTAAAAATTGTAGCAAAGTATTAATAATTTTATTAACAGAGTTTCATTTTTTAAAATGTTTATATATATATTGTAGCAAAGTATTATTTTATTAACAGAATTTCATTTTTAATGTTTATATTTTGTTAATTTGTAAACTTCCCTCATTTCTTATCTTTTGTGTAGCATTCATAGTTTGTTCTTGCCTTAAATAAATTGCTGTGTCATCCTGAAGTTTGTCTTTCCTAATTTTTCCACATGGAAATATATTTTGAAACTCTGTAAACTTCCCTCATTGCTCATATTTTTTATCATTCGTAAATTGTATTTGCCCTAAATATATTGCTGCGTCATCCTGAAGTTTGTCTTTCTTAATTTTCCACGTGGCAATACGATGCTTTAAAAAATTAAAATTTTTGTTGAAAATTTTTTAAAAAAATAATTGATGTTTTTAATAGAGAGAATTTATATAATAAATATATAATTATTAATATGCTAGAAGAAACAGAAGGTTATATCAGGGAGTCTCAGCTGTCTTACATTATTAGCTTTCAATTACAAGCTTTCTATTAGATGAATCCAGAATACTTTTACAGACGAAATGATTGTTCTTAAATGGCTTCTTTTTCTTGAAAAGGTCTAACCCCACCAGTGAGTGCAATTCATTGAAGAGGTTCTGGCCCACTTGTAAGTGTAAAATTCGAACTGATTTCTACATATGTCTTTATTCTTCTTCTTTCTTATCTCCACTCAATTATATTAGGGTATCAAGCTTGTGAAGCTTGAGATCATGACTGGGTGAAGTAGAATGCGTCTGCCTTTATCATTAAGACTGGGAGCACTACTCAGTGGCAAGCCGACTTAGCTCCAATATGAAATGGCCGCCTCTGACATGAGGAACAGACGCCATGTGCAGCCGCTCCTAACATGGAGCTAAACGCGGCTCCCACTGTATCCCTGGATTAGGAGCCCTTACAGGGTACTATCAGCCGGGCCAGCTGAGCCCAGGTTTTTTAGTGAGCTTCTTAATGCTCCCCTTCCTCCTTTTTCATCTGGGCTTGGGACCGGCAAAGGCGGAGTTGTAAACCCATAGAGTGAAAGCAGACGACTAACTACCCACCAAGATCGCCTGTACTATATGTAAATTCGAAACTATTATAGACGCGTATGTTTCTTTTAAAAATTAAATGATTCTTACTGCCTTTATTGCAATGAAAAAAATTAATGGGAGGGCCTGGCTCATCAGTTGTGAACCCTCTCATCGGTCTCGCCAGTTTAATATACCATACCGCTGTTATATTGCATTTTTCGATCTCCCTTCATCGTGATACTGTTGCTAGACTCTTGGAATGGGGAATTTAGATGAATTATGGACATAAACTTTGAGGACAGCAAAATTACACATAATTATAAATATATAATATGCTTCAAGCAATCGCTATTCCGCAAATATCAATTTGTTTTTATTGGAACAATTATATTATATATATATATATATATATATATTGTTTTATTTTTAAAAGAATCATACGCGTCTATAATAGTTTCGAATTTTCATAACGGATGGCAATTCCGCCTTTGCCGGTCCCAAGCCCGGATGAAAAAGGAGGAAGGGGGAGCAGTAACAAGCTCACTAAAAACCCTGGGCTCAGCTGGCCTGGCTGATAGTACCCTGTAAGGGCTCCTAATCAAGGGATACAGGATGAGCAGCGTTTGTACTCCATGTTAGGAGCGGCTGCACATGGCGTCTGTTCCTCATGTCAGAGGCGGCCATTTCTTTTGGAGCTAAGATGGCCTGCCACTGAGTAGTGCTCCCAGTCTTAATGACAAAGGCAGACGCATTCTACTTCACCCAGTCATGATGATTGCCAAGCTTTACAAGATTGATACTTTAATATGATAAAGTGGAGATAAGAAAGAAGAGAAGATAACAGATGGCACGCTAATTAATCATAATAAAATTGCACTATATGTATTTAAAATAGAAATATAAAAGCTGTCGTGTATATAGCAAGCTTTCGGCCATATATTCCTATTAAAAATTCTGCTACAAGAAGCATCCTCCTATTTACACACATCTGCTGTCTATAATTCTTTTTTTATTCTGTGCTAAATATCATCGGGATGTTTCGTCTGATCTATATAAACAAATGTATATTCATCAATATTCATAGAATATCATTTACATAGTTTCTGATAAACTTAGTCCTAATTCATATATGTCAAAAATTCGTATTTAGCTTATATATATATAGTCCGGCAGGGTTCCCAACAAAGCCCCCTCCGGCATGTGGTCAGTGGTTTAAAATGGCCGTAACTTAGCTTTCTATCGACGTCTCTCTCTCGTTGACTGTAGGTTTACTTTATTATTCCTGGAAGAGCATATATTATGACATATGTATATAGTAATACGAGTTAATAGTAAACGAGAGAGAGACGTCGATAGAAAGCTAAGTTACGGCCATTTTAAACCACTGACCACATGCCGGAGGGGGCTTTGTTGGGAACCCTGCCGGACTATTTTTAGATAGTCGGGGGGGGGGTGGTGGCCACACAAGACGGTGGTTCGGAAGTTACAGCCCCACGCGCTACCTCTCTCTCTCGGTTTGCTGGGTCCCATCTTCCAAACTTGTTGTTTCCTTATTTCTCTCTCCCCACATTATTATCATAATGCCACATTGAAAGTCGACAGGATCATATCACAGAAAGAGTCGACAGGATCATATCACAGAAGAGTCGACAGGATAAGACCTGGCCGGGAAGCAAATCCCTCATATACCAGAGTATGAAGAAACAAGAAGCCAAGCCACGATGATCGGCCAAACCCAACTCAACTGTAACCACTCCTCTTCGAGCCCTCAACCCCTTCTTCGCCAACCTTCGAACCGTGATCCCGAAAAAGTATTCACCTACGACAGAGATGGAGCTGCCACATACTTCTTCCAGCACTAGATCTGCCCAAGAACGACCACCGTGCCAGGGCAGGACACCTTCCACCATCATGGACAAGACTCCGCCATATCCCTGCCGCTACTGTGATGTACAACAAAGGTACGCACAGTGTCACAGACAGAACTCTCCCGAAGCTCAATGAACTTACCTGCGCCCTAAACCAACATAACTCGTGAGTGTAATTGTTTTAACTCCTACCATTCATTCTTTAAATAAGTCATCCCTTGTAAATTGTCCCAATATTTCCACAATTAGCTCAATATGTGTGAATATGTAAAGGTATTTAATATTTCCATTTATCCCTTCACCCCTATTAACAGTTATCTTATTATCCATATTATATCTAGCTATGTGAAACCCATTTAATTAATTACCTTACCAGTAGAATGTAACAATCGTCATTTTAATTAAATAATTTCCATTTTAACGTAACTCTTAAAAAAAAAAAGGAATTCTACCTATTAATGCTTTACGATTTTTACTATTACCAATAGATTTTTCATAATCAACTTATCTATCTGCCCCTTAATGCCCCTCTCATTCTTACAACTTTGTTAACCTTATACCAGCTCAGGCCTTTTATAGAGAATTATTGATTAATCAATTATCGAACTTCTATATTGTCATTTCAAAATCCTAACCTTCGCCCTTCATTTATGATCATATATTTCGTAGTTCATCTCTAGCCTATCCACCGACCCACACCATCTAGCAATGGTGTGTTCGTCACAGGATGCAGATTGACTAACTGCAAAATGTTTATCAACTCCCTTTTGTTCTCACTTGAACAATCTGCATCGAGCGGCACAGTTCGCTTCTTCTTCTCGCGCCACAAGTTCGCCACACGGACCCTGTCTTCAAATCTATGTTTGTCCATTGTCCAAACCAGCACGATATAGCCTACCTTCGATATTTCCCACGGAGGTACGTTAAACATCGTCGCTGATTCTGTCCGGTCCGTCATCATTTCGCGCAGACATGGGTCTTACTTTCAACCCACCGCGAAATCATCGCCTTGCACAAGCTCCCACGAAGGTTCAAACACCTCGTGTCCGAGCAGCTTGTCACTTGTAACGGACAACGCCGTCCTCGTCCCAATTTTTGGCACTGTGCGCGCATACTTTCCGCAAATTAAATATAAGTCCATTCTACTTCCTCACCTACACACGGGACTTTTCCCCTCGGACTCGCTACACAAGTAACTGCATAGATAAGTTAGATTGGCCCAGGGCAAGTTTCCCCTCGCCCTGTTCGCCAAGGTTCTAACATTGTATGTAGTTCTATATTTACCTCAGTCCTGAGCTTACACAATTGCCAACCTCAACCTCATTTCTCATACTCTACACCTATAGCATAGAAAGCCCATGCCAAGTTTCCCCTTGCCATGTCCGCCTGAAAAATATCTTAAAGTGTAGAGTTCCCCAGTCTTAATGATCTTCAGAATTTCATTATATGTATGTGACTCTTCTTCTCCTTGTTCACACCTCTCAATAGCATTTTCCTTATAATACATTAGATTTTGTTGTATATAGCCTTTTATAACCTTGATATTTTCAAGAATTTCCTTAAATATCAAACTCTCCGGTGTTGTAAAACTGCTTGTAAATAATATTTACTTGTACTATACAATATTTTATTTACATAAAACTATGTCACCATAACCTTAATTAATTTCAACTGTAAAATTATTTTCTCTATCCCTGGCTTCACCAGCTTTAAGTATACTCAAACCATGTTCAGCCTTCTTCAACGTGGGCCATATGTCATAATATATGCTCTTCCAGGAATAATAAAGTAAACCTACAGTCAACGAGAGAGAGACTCGATAGGAGACAACTAAGTTACGGCCATTTTGGCCACATTCCTGAGGGGGCTCATCTGGGAACCCTGCAGGGCTATTTTTGGATAGTCGGGGGTGGTGCGCGGGGACAAACGGTTCGTCCAGCGGTGGCAGCCGCTGGCGCTGCCTCTCTCTCGCTGGTTGCCTGGGTTATTGCTCTACCAACTCGTCGTGTGATTATTTCTCTCCTCACCACATTATTATCACTATAGTGCCACATTGAAAATCGACAGGATCATATCATATATATATATATATATAATAAAAGGATTTAAAAGCGCGAATGTTTCTTTTATAATAATACAAACTTCCACTGTCCCCACTGCGATGAAAAAATATATTGGGAGGGCTTGGCTCATCAGTGGTGAACCCCCCCACGGTTTCCCAAATTTAATCCACCAGACCGCTTCTCAGAGCTCTAAAACTGTATTGGATCATTCTGCTTTTATATGCTACACTGAAGGATGGAATCTTAGAAATGGTTTTCAAGTAAACTATGTACATAAGCTTATAGGACAGTAGAATTACATTTAAATATTTGCATCGAGCAATGCTCTTCCGCAAACTATAAAGACAAGGCCAGTTAGGCATAAATTAATACAAAGCAAGGCCGGGGGGTTCACCACTGATGAGCCAAGCCCTCCCAATATATTTTTTCATCGCAGTGGGGACAGTGGAAGTTTGTATTATTATAAAAGAAACATTCGCGCTTTTCAATCCTTTTATTTTATATGTATAGATGGCGCGTTATTGCTTTGTATTAATATATATATATATTTTTTTTAATCAAATGATAAATGAATATTTTGAAATATCTATTTGTGTGTGGTTATTATATAATTATAAAACAATTTTATATATTTGAATTAAGCCTTTATTATCAATAAAAATTAATAAAAATATTTTCGAATAGATGAAATATAAATTTAGCTTCCATTTTATTCACTAATATAAATAATTCAAAATTGTATGCATCTTTTCAACTCTATATATTGGTCAACCCTATTGTTGTGTCTCTGCATATTAGCTCTTTGCATATTTGTTCTTTGTGTACAATTTACATAGTTTTAACGTATTTGTGTTATAAATAGGACGTATGAATAAAGTTAGTCAGTTCAGCTTTAGGAATAGAGAAGTATTGTTGCCTTAAACACCTTTTGCTACTGTAGCTTTTAGCTTGACAAATAAATAATATTTTTTCAAGTAAAAGAGTGGTTTTGTGGCCCAGAGCGACACGATACCTATTATTGGATTCAAAGCGAAATTTTATATCACATAATTCTTCACTTGGGAAATTGAATGTCCTCTAAATATATATTATAATGAGTCGGTGGACGAGTAGGTAACACCCTCGATTCCCGTCAATCATGAACCGGGATTGATTCCCGTGTTAAAATTTTGTATAATATGTGAAAAGCCTTCATATATATTATTCACTGTTTCAATTATCATGAACTAGGTTGCTCTTGTTGAGCGGTACCTAATAAAGTGATTTTGAACCGATAAATAGATATTGCATGATATGTATAAATGAATACATTTTGATTTTGTGCCCAATAATCTTTTTGACAAAATATATTTTTCCTTTTGGATGGTTGTGTTTATATATATACGTATTTATCAAGAAATTGGGTTGGCCAAATATCAGGGTATACAGGCTAAATCAATGTTTAGTTGATTTCTGTTCCACCAGATGACGCTCTGCCTTTTGAAAAGCACATGTGCTCCTGGTCAGTATAGGCCTTTTTTATTTTTAATATCAACACTTGACCCACTTATTTTTATATTGTTTTTTCATATAAATTTGAAAATTGAGCATTCCATTTTAATAACATTAAGATAAAAGCATATCTTGGATCAATATAATTTATCAAAATATTTCCTATATTTCGATTAGGCTGCTTGCCTATCTTCCTCAAATAATTCAAACTCTTTCTTTATTCATTCAAAATGGTTTGGTCACTCCAACTTATATAAACAATACTTCTCGTGCATCACGCGGATGATGGGCTTAGAAGGAGTTTGAATTCCTAGAAGAAGATAGGCGAACAGCCTCATCGAAATATCGGAAATATTTAATAAATTATATTGATCCAAAATATGCCTTTATCTCTATATATATAAAAGTCAATTTCTGTCTGTCTGTCTGTTTCGCGATAAACTCAAAAACTACTGAACCAATTGGTACCAAAATTTCCATACATAGGTAAAAGAATACGGGGAAGACGATAGGCTATTTTAAAAAATATATAAATCAATTATTAAAACTATATATTCAAATTATTCAACTTAGCTCACGAGCAGCGCCCTCTAGAACACGTGACGTTTTGACGGCGGGGGGCGCCCATTGGCTGCCAGCGAGCACGTGACCTCCCTGCCGCCGGGCACCCCCCCCCTCCGAAATAATGGAATCGCCCGGCTGCCGGCCGGTTGGCCACAGTAGTACACAGTAGTACCACCCCCCCCGCCTCCACGTCGGTGTCCCCGCGTCAACCTCGGCACCTCAGAGGTCCTTGATTCGACGGCAGATTCAGGGAGGACTGGGTAAGGGTGCGAGGGCTAAAGGGGGGGGGGGAGTCCTATAGGAGCGTAGGACGGGTGGATCCAAGTCCGAACGAGAGGGCTCGGACAGTAACCTTGCCAATGAACTCTCGGAGACGCCTGTGGGTGAGTGGTCAACCCCATTGTAGCCGGACCATACTGGCGGGCGCGAGGGGCCTACCAAAGGCCGCTCGGTGCATGGAGAATGCATCATTCCTTCGGGCTGTGTGACGCTAGAGGGGACGCAAGGGCATTGCTGCCTATATCGTCCCTGGCTATGTGAGCCGAATTTTCTAATCTAATCTGCCGGCCGGTTGGCCATTTCGAGTTCCCACCGCGCGCGGTCCTGGCGTTGGTGACACAGCTGTGCCAGGTGCCAAAAAAGCCTCGCGGGTGACTTCCGGGAACTACGTCCATCTTCCATATGTAAAATACATTTAATCGTGTAAACCCGGGCGTTGCCCGGGTCAATATAGCCATAGAAGCATAGGACGCCTCTCCGGTCAAAATAAACGTCGAAACCTGATGCCATCTATTGACCGTCGCCGCAAACTAGCGGCCACTGGTCGGTGACAAAGTCACAACATCAGTGACGGGAGAGGCACCCTATGCTTCTATGGATCAATTTCCTCCTGGCAAATTTTCCATATATATATATATATATTTATAATAATATAATACATATAATAATAATATTTCCATGAATGTGAAAATATTTTGGTTGAGAGATTATCAAAAATGAAATTTAAATTTAAAATCACCTTTAGATTGATTGCTGCCCATATCTTTTACAAATTCACTTAGCTTATATAACTAAGTAATTGCTAATCAGAAAATATCTTAGTATAACAATTAGATAATTTTAACAAAATTTAAACATAAATATTATAAATGATTTATCTACCTCTTTGATGGGTTCCTACTCCACTCTATCTAAAAGGTTTGTTCGAGCCTATAGCAAGCGGTACTCAATAAAACTCTCGAATGAAATTTATTCCGAAGACCATCCCACAAGAAACATTAGAAGAATATCTGCATCCTCAACCACTCTCATTACGATCCTACCCAAAATAAAATTTTTTGGTACCGCCGCTACAATCCTCACAGGTCACGGCTTTGTCAAAGCCGATGCTGAAAAAATATCTAAAGACGATCCTACCTGTCCACATTGTCACGAGGAAGACCAAACTGTCAATCACCACAGACCTACCACCTTCATAGGTTCCAAACAGCCATCCTCCTAGGAATATTTACCCCTGTAAATAACCAAGTTCAGTACATCTGATAAACTGGATGTCCACCATTAGACATGTCAACCCGGATAGTTGGTGACTTTAGTACGTGGTGGCTTCAGGAATCCTGTTTACCTCAAGAGAGAGAGGTTTATTAGATATAGCTGGGGGACTAATGTATGTTCATAACGAAGCAAAATAAAATCTATTATAATATAGAGATCATATATTGCTTTAAAACCCCAAATCTTTCTGTGCAGTAGATATTTCTTCTTTTGATTTATTTTTGAAAGACAACTAAAATATTTATTCAAGAAGTTCAGACGACTTATTAATCAATAAAAGGGTGGTATTCAGAAAAATTTGAAAACTTGTATCACACGTATGAAAAAGTGAAAGTTGTATAAGCTTTTGACTTTGCTTTGTTTTAAAAATAAATCGATGTTGGTTCCATATGCTTGAATTGAATATTACGCCTTAGTTCTATATATTTTATTGCTTAAAAAGGAACACAAAAAGAAACTACAATTACAAAATGATTTGATACCTTACTAAGAAAAAAAAAAAAAAAATATTTAAAATGATGATGATAAAAATTGAATATGGTCTATCAGAAAAATGCTTCTATGATTTAAAAAATAAGAATAATTACAAAATTAACATATAAACTTCAAACACCACGCGTATATTCCATGTGAGGAAAAATATATCAAAACAATTTTATTTGATACGAATTTTGTGAATTTTTTACTCTTATAGAGCAGAGAGAGATGATACGATATATAATTTGGAATAGATTCATTATTAAATTTATATTTTTAATTTTTTAGAAGAATATTTTAAAAAATGATTAAAAAAAATTATTTTCCAGCTCTACCACCTGTGCCATTCCGTCATCCACGTCGATCTAGCCCGGCACCATTCCAAACGTTGACGCCTATTAGGTGGGGTCAATGGCAGTCTTCTTAGCGGACGGCATGAGTGCAAGCCATTAGCAACCAATCGACGGGAAATAGTTCTGGTCGAGATGGAATGATCTAGGGCAGTGATTCTCAACCAATGTGCCGCGGTAATTTTGTGTGCCGCGAAATTCTAAAAATGTGCCGCCGAATTTTAGTCATATGATTATGTTCACGTTTGTATTGGTTTTTCTTTTTTTCTTTTTCATTTTTTTACTTTTTAAAATAACGAAATTAGCAATTTTCGGATAAATTTTCTGTAAAAAATATTTGAATTTTTTTTTTATTTCAACACACAAAACGCGATATCCCAGCTAGGAATAATTGCGTCGATTTACATTTTAAACAGAAACAGTTATAAGCATATTATACTAGAAAAAAAAAGAGAAATAATAATATACATTAGGAACCTGAACCTTTAAGGCTAGAAAGATAATCATACACTGCGTGACATTGAAAATGGAACACCAAGAAATAGTGGCCAGAAAATTATGCAAATTTCAGGGTAGACGCGCCTAACCGAGTTATGCAAATGATGTAAAATGCGCAGCTCTCGTGCGCACATGGAGTAAGATATAAGGGAAGGAACTTGCAGAAAGGACAGTATTCGTGTCGTTATTTCTTCAAGGAAAATCATTGTAGAAATTTTGTTCTTGTGTCAAAAGACACGTGTAATAACAGAGAATGCCAGGTCATCGTAAACGGAGGCAGTTCAAGCAGACAGACGCTTTAACGAGGGGCATGGTGATCGGACTGAAAAAGGCAGGTTGGTCCATACGTCAAATCGCAGCTGATACACACCTTGGTGCGTCCACGGTGCACCGACTGTGGAGAAGATGGTTGGAACAAGGAAATGTGGCAATTTATAGGAATGTCGGTGCAACCAGAGTGACGTCAGCACGTGTGGATCGGCGTATCCTTTGACAAGCAGTGGCGGCCCCACAAGCCACTTGTACCGCCATCCTGCAAGACACCCTAGATCAGTGATTCTCAACCTTTTTTTTGTTGCGGCATTATTTTAAAGATTTGAAAATTTGGCGGCACAATTTTAGAATTTCGCGGCACACTTTTGCTATCTTGAATGCAAGAAAATTCAAATTATGTATCAATATTTCTATGCAAAATATAAGTAATATACATCTCTAACATTCAATTTGCTAATTTCGTTATTTTAAAAAGTAAAAAAATGAAAAAGAAAAAAAGAAAAACCAATACAAACGTGAACATAATCATATGACTAAAATTCGGCGGCACATTTTTAGAATTTCGCGGCACACAAAATTACCGCGGCACATTGGTTGAGAATCACTGCCCTAGATCATTCCATCTCGACCAGAACTATTTCCCGTCGATTGGTTGCTAATGGCTTGCACTCATGCCGTCCGCTAAGAAGACTGCCATTGACCCCCCCGAATAGGCGTCAACGTTTGGAATGGTGCCGGGCTAGATCGACGTGGATGACGGAATGGCACAGGGTCGTGTTCTCAGATGAGTCGCGTTTCTGCTTGTCCAGTGATAGTCGCCGTGTACGCGTGTGGCGTCGACGTGGAGAAAGGTCCAATCCAGGTCACCTTTATTTCGAATTCAGGGCACTATGACGGCCCAACGATACGTTGATGATGTGCTGCGACCGGTGACACTCCCCTACCTTCAGGGGGTACCCAATGCCCTTTATCAGCAGGATAACGCCAACAAGCTCTGCAAGATGTACAGGTGCTTCCCTGGCCACCGTACTCTCCTGATCTCTCACCAATCGAGCACGTCTGGGACATCATTGGACGCCGTTTGCATGCCTGGCCACAGCCGCGTTCAGAAGACGAACTGTGGCAAATGGCTGAGAGGGAATGGAGAGCCATCCCTCAGGACGCCATCCGTACTCTGATTGACTCTCTACCTAGACGTGTTGCTGCGTGCATCGCCGTCCGCGGTGGTCCTACTTGCTACTAAGCCGACGCCGTTCTCGCTCTGTATTATGACTATCATTTTGAAATAAAGATAACTTATTGTTCGTCCCTGTCT
Source organism: Cordylochernes scorpioides (assembly GCA_030710605.1). NCBI lineage: Eukaryota > Metazoa > Arthropoda > Arachnida > Pseudoscorpiones > Chernetidae > Cordylochernes > Cordylochernes scorpioides. Next base: position 18,839,924 of record CP092873.1, on the reverse strand, counting down.
CTCTCTGTCTGCCGAGTTTCATCACTTTATGGCCACTATTTCTTGGTGTTCCAATTTCAATGTCAGGCAGCTTATAATATATTAACAAAAATAGTTAAATCTGTGATAATTATCTCTAGTATTTACAAATTGATATAGATCTACAACATTGTTTACTGTCTGTTGTCTAGCGATAAAAAAGAGCGGGCAAAACTTGAAGCAAATTGAATATATTAGAATGTATTATATGGTGATAACGCGCCATCTATGTATAAGAAATGGAAGTATTAGTATATTATAAAGTATTA
>CP092873.1:18769909-18839537 GCA_030710605.1 Cordylochernes scorpioides | reverse complement strand
TTTAAAAAATGAAACTCTGTATTTTAAAAATAATATACTTTGTTAATATAAATTGAATATAACATTAAAAAATGAAACTCTGTTAATGAAATAATACTCTGCTACAATATCAAAAAATTAACAACTTAGTTATTATTGCATACATTCATTTTCTGTAGCCTAGTTTCAAAATCCCCATTTACCCAAAAGTATATATGAATTATATATAAAAAAAAATTAAAAGATTTGATTGAAAGAATTAATGTTTGTCAAACAAAAATATTTTTTAAACTCAATTCTATTGACGTGATGTGGCACTGAGTTTTTTGTTGACACACATTAAATGTTATAATACCTTGAAAAAGGTTGGCATTCAGCCAACTGAAATATTGGTAAAATAAATGATATTTTGATCCAATATATGCGTTTTCAATTGATAAGATCCTTCATCTATAATTCCATTCTGTAGCAAAATGGATTTAAAATCTGGGTATAATTTTGTTTTAGAGTGGCGGCCCCTCAAAGATAGGCCCACATTAATTGAGGTAAGTGAAATATTCTTAATGTTATTATTTCTATATAATTGTATACTATTGGAAATTTGATTTTATAATTATTTATTTGTATATAGTGAAACATATTATTTACATTTGAGAGAATATAATAAATCACAACCCCAAGAATTCGACTTTCAAGCAAAAAGTATAAAATCAGAATTGACCAATATCATATTAGATGCCTTAATTATCATACCGGTATACTTTATTAGTGAAACTGTTAGGAGGGTTTATTACTAATGATCAATACTTTCCTAATATATTGCCACGTGGAAAATTAGGGAAGACCAAATTCGGGATGAGACAACAATTTATTCAAGGCAAGAACAAACTATGAATGATAAACAAAAGATAAGCAAAAGAGGGAAGTGTACAGAGTATAGCAAAATATAAACATAAAAAATAATATCCTGCTAATAAAATAAAAAATACTTTGTTACATAGCTCCTTCCCTTTGGGAGCTGTGACCCACAGCTAGCAATTATTGTAGTTACTGACATGGATCTGACGTGCTTCTGCCAAGGATTCCATCGAAGTCTTGGAACTTTGTCCCTAGTACCTTTGCGTTCTTTTTCTTGCGGCGTGAAGAGCGGCTTTGTCGTCGTATCGTCTATAGGGACATCGTCATCTTGGAGTGAAGTCTTGGCTTTGACACGTCGGTGGAATACAGGAGCCAGTCTCCGAAAATGTAGATCACAACACCCATGGCCTCTAGGTCTTTTCGGCATTCTTTAGTTTGACTTCCCTAATTTACCCGGCATCTCCACCAAAATACCACGTGGAAAATTAGGGAAGACCAACTTTGGGATGAGACAACAATTTATTTAAGGCAAGAACAAACTATGAGTGATAAACCAAAGATAAGCAAAATATAAACATAAAAAATAATACTCTGCTAATAAAATAAAAAATACTTTGTTAAAATATTTTTCCCGCAGTAACAAAGTAGGAAAATTTGTTTTTTTAAAGAAGCCCAATATCATTAAAACGGTATCCATTCTTGTACATAGGTGGCGTGCTAATGTTGATAATAAACAAACAAGAAATTTGAATATTAATTAGATAAGTTATTATAAATATTTTAATATTTCTTTGTTTAATATAATATTATTGTAAGATGGGTGGTAGTTGAGATAATTTATTTAAATATAATTATATTTTAATAATTTTATGTATTGTCTGTGCGCTTTTTTTTTTTATTGTTGTCTAACTTGTCAGGAAAAAATATTTTTTTCAAATGAAAAAAAAAAAATCCCAATTCGAAATTTAGTTTCAAGTGTACTATAATCAAATGATGAGTGCGCAGAGGACAAACAGCTCTCTTGTTGCATTTTTAAAAATATTTCGAATCCTATAAACATACTTTATATTAAAAACAAAAAAGGCACATCCTGACCAGGCTCACATGAGGATTTCTATATACATACTTGATATGTAAAAGGAACCGACACCTCTCTCTCTCATCATAATAGACACAAAAATATAAATCTTTCTTTCATATTTTTGCCCTTTATGTTGACATATTTGAAGGTTTATTATCTATCATTAAGAATTTTAATACTTTTCTAGCTTCTCTCCTTCCACCACTTTTCTAGCTTCTCTACTTCTACCACTTTTCTAGCTTCTCTCCTCCACCACTTTTCTAGCTTCTCTCCTTCCACCACTTTTCGAGCTTCTTATTTTTCACCACTTTTCGAGCTTCTTATTTTTCACCACTTTTCTAGCTTCTTATTTTTCACCACTTTTCTAGCTTCTCTCCTTACACCACTTTTCTAGTTTCTCTCCTTCCACCACGTTTCTGGCTTCTCTCCTTACACCACTTTTCTAGTTTTTCTCCTTACACAACTTTTCTAGCTTCGCTCCTTTCACCACTTTTCTAGCTTCTCTCCTTCCACCACTTTTCTAGTTTCTCTCCTTACACCACGTTTCTGGCTTCTCTCCTCACACCACTTTTCTAGTTTTTCTCCTTACACCACTTTTCTAGCTTCTCTACTTCAACCACTTTTCTAGCTTCTCTACTTCCACCACCCTTCTAGCTTCTCTACTTCAACCACTTTTCTAGCTTCTCTCCTTCCACACTTTTCTAGCTTCTCTCCTTCCACCACTTTTCTAGCTTCTCTCTTTACACCACTTTTCTAGCTTCTCTCCTTCCACACTTTTCTAGCTTCTCTCCTTCCACCACTTTTCTAGCTTCTCTCCTTCCACCACTTTTCTAGTTTCTCTACTTCCACCACTTTTCTATTTTCTCTACTTCAACCACTTTTCTAGCTTCTCTCCTTCCACACTTTTCTAGCTTCTCTCCTTCCACCACTTTTCTAGCTTCTCTCCTTCCACCACTTTTCTAGCTTCTCTCCTTCCACCACTTTTCTAGCTTCTCTCTTTCCACTACATTTTCTAGTTTTTCTCCTTCCACCACTTTTCGAGCTTCTTATTTTCACCACTTTTCTAGCTTCTCTCCTTCCACCACTTTTCTAGCTTCTCTCCTTCCACTACATTTTCTAGTTTTTCTCCTTCCACCACTTTTCGAGCTTCTTATTTTCACCACTTTTCTAGCTTCTCTCCTTCCACACTTTTCTAGCTTCTCTCCTTCCACCACTTTTCTAGCTTCTCTACTTCAACCACTTTTCTAGCTTCTCTCCTTCCACACTTTTCTAGCTTCTCTCCTTCCACCACTTTTCAAGCTTCTCTCCTTCCACTACTTTTCTAGCTTCTTTCCTTCCACCACTTTTCTAGCTTCTCTCCTTCCACTACTTTTCTAGCTTCTCTCCTTCCACCACTTTTCGAGCGTCTCTCCTTCCACCACTTTTCTAGCTTCTTTCCTTCCACCACTTTTCTAGCTTCTTTGCTTCCACCACTTTTCTAGCTTCTCTCCTTCCACTACTTTTCTAGCTTCTTTCCTTCCAACACTTTTCGAGCTTCTTATTTTTCATTACTTTTCTAGCTTCTCTCCTTCCACCACTTTTCGAGCTTCTCTCCTTCCACCACTTTTCTAGGTTCTCTCCTTCCACCACTTTTCTACCTTCTCTCTTTACCCCACTTTTCGAGCTTCTTATTTTTCATCACTTTTCTAGCTTCTCTCCTTCCACCACTTTTCGAGCTTCTCTCCTTCCACCACTTTTCTAGCTTCTTTCCTTCCATCACTTTTCTAAGTTCTTTCCTTCCCCCACTTTTCTAGCTTCTCTCCTTACACCACTTTTCTAGCTTCTCTCCTTACACCACTTTTCTAGCTTCTTTCCTTCCCCCACTTTTCTAGCTTCTCTCTTTACACCACTTTTCTAGTTTCTCTCCTTACACCACTTTTCGAACTTCTCTCCTTCCACCACTTTTCTAGCTTCTTTCCTTCCCCCACCTTTCTAGCTTCTCTACTTACACCACTTTTTCTAGCTTCTCTCCTTACACCACTTTTCTAGCTTCTTTCCTTCCCCCACTTTTCTAGCTTCTCTCCTTACACCACTTTTCTAGCTTCTCTCCTTCCACCATTTTGCTTAGCTTCTCTCCTTACACCACTTTTCTAGCTTCTCTCCTTCCACCATTTTGCTTAGCTTCTCTCCTTACACCACGTTTCTGTTCTTCCGATACATTTTAGCTTTAATCCTTCATCTAGTACTTCTAGATCTTCAAAGTTTTGTTTTTATCAGTGCTAGATGATTTCATTATATTGAAATATATATTTAGAAGTATTTTATTGATTTTTCAAACTTATATAATTTTGTATGTAAGAAATTTGTGAAATATATTTAGTAACCTCATATATTTCTCTGCAGGATGACCCAGTCCCGCCTCCTCCCACCACGCCATTAAGTCGACCCACACACGGAAGGCGAAAGTAAGTTCCCCTTCAATTCACAAATCAAGATCATATTAAATGATATTTTCAGGAACAACTCCGGCTTCGACAGGAAGAGTCCTGTGACCAAGAGACTTGTAAAGGTCAAGCGGCTCCTGAAGGAACTGAAGGTGAAGCTTCAGTACGTCGAATATGACGGTAAATATGTTATTCAACTAAGCTATAAGATGATATATCTATGTCCAGTGTATTTGATATACATTCTATACTATACTAACTATTCATTCTATACTATACTATCTATAGATTCTGTACTATCTATTGAACACCTCGCGAATGTAAAATGCAGAATATTTACAAATATGTAGAAGTCAACATTGATAATAACATAATAGTAAATATCAAAATCAAGGCTTCTCTTGAATAAAGATAATAATGATAAAGGTAGTTCAAAGACTGAAATTGTAACCATTTTATTTATCTCTGTGAAATACCATCCAGTTCCAAAATAACTTTACTAGGTACCGCTCAAAAGGAGCAACCTAGCTTATTTTATTTACAACAATGAATAATATATGTAAAGGTTATTCACATAATAAAATAAAGTTACCAATGCGAGATTCGATCCCGGTTCATGGCTGTCGGGAAACGAAGGTTTACCCACTTGTCCACTGACTTCTTTATGTGAAATACCATAATTCTACAATCCCTAACTTGGGGTATATAACCGCTTGAAGCAAATTCATAAATGGCAAAATCATAAGGCGAAAGGTTTCTTCCAAAGTGTTTTATTATTTTGCCCCGAGCTTTAGAGAATTTTTGCCCTTCCACAGGAGAAAAATACAAAACGTATAAGAAGATGAATTGTTTATATACATATCTGCATATTTACATATACAAGGATATTTGCATATAAAGAAAAAAATGACAAAAAATCCCTATTGAGAAGCATCTATATAATATATTTCAATAGACCTTTCATAATTTCGAGTCTAGTGTGTGTGTGTGTTAATATAAATATAGTAATTAATATCATATAAATACAAAAACTGATTAACATTTATTTGGTTCTTAAAAATTGAAGATACTTTTTGGCCAGTAAATATTTTTTATTATCTCGACGCTTCAACAAAAATCTTTTGTCCTTGTCAGGAACAAATAAAATTAAAAACATTTGGCAAGGCATTAAAAATGTTTAAGGATCATGAATTCTGGCCAGGCAGCCTTTATCTTTACGATATTTATTTGGGTTTATTATTTCTATTTGACATATCGGACGCGATATCCCAGCTCGGGATACTTGCGCCTAAATACATTTTAGCAGCTTATATACAATTCAATAACAGGACTAAAAACATATTTAAAACTGAAACGATGTTTTCTCAAACAGAAGAGAAAATCTTAAATGGATTTACAAAATTTATTAAATTCTACATAAGTGCCTTTGTGTTATACAAATTCGCAAATTTCTTCAATGGGATAAAATGATTACTTCGTTAGTTGTGAAAGATTGGACATTCTATCAATAAATGTATTGAGTTTTGGTTTTCTTTTCCACAGAAACAGCTAGGATCATCCGTTGCCTCGATTATGAATATGATAATTATGAATTAAAACAGAGATATTTTATCCGTGAAACCAGCTAGGGTATAAACAAATTATTATTCCTTTTATAATAAAACGCGCATTCCCGAAATAACTTTATTTGTTGTTGTAGCCGACGACATCCAAAAGGCCGAACCTTCTTCTAAACAGGTAAAAACATCGACTAGAATATCAGAACTATTCATTGAAAAATAAATAAACTCATAGACAAACTTAAGGAAGTGTAATGTCTTTGATGTGGTCGTCTATTTTTTATTTATTTTTCATATACAGCCATTTTTTTTGCACTTGGTTATCTCGTGTGTCTTCAATAAAAGTCACTTCGAATCGAATATCTTTCATATTTATTGTTTGAATCCTGATATACATGTTAAAAGGTTTAAATTCCTCAAGTTTTGTCCATAAGCCCTGTATATGAGATCATTGAAAAATGTCTTTCAATTCACCCTACTTATATATTAAATATGCCTAGATTCTCTAGCTGCACCTATATATTGGAAAGCTCAGTACTAAATGAATCAAACTATATTTTTTTTAATATAGCTTATAGAAAACTAAACAAGACCAATATTTTGTATGATGAGTGTTATAGTTGTAGCGTATTTTTTAGTTTGAAAACTTAATTATTATCTTTAGTAAATTTTGTTTTTTTCTTTGGAATTCGATATAAAAATAATTACTCCTAATAAGAAATTATTTTAAAAAATTAAAACTCGCGGCTGAACAATATTGAACAAACGCTTTTCGAAAAAAAATGTTTAAGCTATAAATAATAGAATATATAAATACAGTAGAACCTCCATAAGGGGACACTCGCACTAGAGGACACCTCTCTACAAAGGACAGTTTTTATTTGCAAAATTATAATTTTTACTCTATAGAAACTCTCCGGTAAGAGGACACCTCTTCCTAAAAGACACTCTGGCTCTGTAATTAGGTTTCCTTTACAGGAAGGTTCTACCGTATAAGCAAAAGTATATGATGAATTAATGTTTTTCTCTCTCGTCTGTATGGCCAAGCGGCGCGAAGGTTCAACGTTCTTTTGGGATTGAATTTGGAATTGAATACCTTAGCTGCATATTAAATGCGCCATATTGGCTGAAAGTTTTAGTCAAGTTTTCTGTCATCTAGTGTAAGTCATTTTCTAAAAGACCAAGAAATTGATCAGCCAAAATTGGTATTTCAATATAAATAACAATATAAAAATAAGGCATATCATGACCAGGAGCACCTGTGATTTTTGGATGGCAGACTGCCATCTAGTGGAACAGAAATCAACTAATCATTGATTAGCCTGTTTCCTGATATTTGGCTAACCCATTTTCTTTGATAAATCAAATAAAGCCATCCACGAACGCATTTCGCGTTGTTCGTGCTCGTCAGAGTGGAGCAGACTGTACCACTGCGACAAAAATACAAACGAACAGCTGGAAAGACGTCAAACCATCTTCACCAATTCTGCTTAAAATTTCTTCGAAGCCTGACGTAGCTCCATCGTCAGGGAACTGCCCTAAGCCAGAACACTGGCCTTCTGGAATCAGGGTGATCTGAGTATAAGCGGCTACCATCTGATAGATCTGTGGGGGCTGAAAGATTTCATTCCAGCTTACCGGGATGCCGCACCCCACCGCCATATATCACCAGGACGACCGCGGCGCCAGGGGGGTACAGCGGAGGAATCCGGAGAGAGGACCAGATGTGCATTCCGGGGTGTTGTCCTCTTTGTCTTCCCATGTGAATGTAGTTAACAAGAAACTTCAATAAAACACTAACTTGGGAAACTTTCTGAGCCATCGCTGGACCAGTAAATCGATACACAACATTGGTGAGCCGGACGTGATAGAAAAGAAAAAGCATACGAAGATTTCAAGAGATAAAGAAATGCAAAAAGTTATTCAAGTTTGAAAAGAAGCATCATCCAGGATATCGGGATATCATCTCAAGACTAAGATAAGTTTTTATATTATCTTCCTTGTTATTTTATCTCAATATTTTTATTTTTAACTTTATCTCTAAGCTGTTGTGTCGAATTTAAATTTACGTAAAATGGAAACAGAAAATAAGCTTAGCGATACCTCAGAAATATGCAAAGTTAGTGTTAAAATACCGCCTTTCTGGGTTGAAAACCTGAAATATGGTTCTTCCAGGTAGAAGCACAGTTCAAAATAGGTGGAATTATTCAGGAAGACACTGAATTTAATTATTTGATCTCCCAATTAGAACCTAAATATATAGAAAACATTTGGGACATAATTAATAGCAAAAGCGACAACAAGTACTCTGAATGTAAATCACGACTACTTGAATTGTTCAGAGAAAGTGAAGGGTTGAGAATTAAAAAATTAATTTCTGGTATTGAGCTCGGAGACATGAAGCCAAGCCAGTTATTACAAAAGCTCAGATCCCTCGCTACCCCAGATATCTCTGACAATTTAATAAAAACTTTATGGCTCGATAAACTGCCCACATCCATAAAGAATATACTTATTGTAAGCGAAGAGGACATTAGCAAATTGGCCATAATGGCCGATAAAATAAATGAAATAAACTCTTCCAAATAAATATATGATACGGAAGTGCCTTCTTCCTCAACAGATCGCTTGCTCGCCAAATTGGAAGATCTTGAACGGCAGGTGTCCGAATTGAGACTGGATAGATCTAGATCTCGATCCAAAAATAGGACTCAGTCAAGACCGAGAAGTAATTCTCAAAGATCTTTCGATCCAAAAGGGAAATACTGCTATTACCATTTTAGATTTGGTCCTAATTGCTTGCAAAATAAATGCAGATCTCCGTGCAGTTGGAATGAGTCGGAAAACTCCAACCGGCGGACAGAGTAGCGACAAGCTCTTCTGCCGGCATTCAGGATTGTCGCAATCTCCGATTATTTGTGACGGACAAAAACACGGGATTGCGCTTTTTGGTGGACAGTGGTGCTGATATATCTATAATACCTCCAAAGGATAAAAATAGGATGCCTAACTCTGATTATAAATTATATGCAGCCAATTGAACAGAAATTGTTACCTATGGAACAAAGGTTAGAAATTTGGATATCGGACTTCGACGTCAATTTCAATGGCTTTTGTAATCGCCAATACCAACAGAGCAATATAGGAGCAGACTTTCTGAGCAACTTTGGATTGATTATTGATATAAAAAATAAACGCCTAATTGATGGAATAACTAATCTTTCCATAAGAGGCGTCATTCAGTCAATCTCAGACATAGGAAATATTAGCACTCTAAATTCATCATCTAAGGTCAGCGCTATCCTAACCAAATATCCTAACCTATTGTAGACCACCATCAGATTTTGTAGAAGCAAAACATAGCGTTAAGCATTATATTCCTACAAGAGGTCAGCCAATTCACTCAAAAGCCCGTCGCCTAGATTCACAGAGATTAACTCTTGCTAAGGCAGAATTTCAATATATGTTGAATAATGGAATAATTAGACCCTCAAATTCTCCTTGGGCGAGTCCACTACATTTAGTTTCAAAAAAGGACGAGTCACTAAGACCTTGTGGTGATTATAGAAGACTCAATGCAGTTACACTTCCAGATCGTTATCCAATCCCTAGACTGGACGATTTCCACCACATCTTAAAAGGTACTCGTGTGTACTCAAAAATAGACCTATGCAAGGCATTCTATCAGATTCCAATTGCTGAAGAGGATAAACCTAAGACTGCCATCATTACTCCTTTTGGGCTATTCGAATTTAATGTTATGAGTTTCGGTCTTAGAAATGCTACTGCTACCTTTCAGAGATTCATGCATGAAGTCTTAAGAAACTTGGACTTTGCATTTGTCTACTTAGATGATATTCTGGTAGCCTCTAAAACGGAAGAAGAGCATTATAGCCACCTAGAAACCTTATTCAGCAGACTAAATTCCTATGGATTAAGAATCAATCTCTCTAAATCTAAATTCCTAGTACAGGAAATTGATTTTCTAGGATACCTAATTACCTCTCACGGTGTGAAACCACTCCCAACAAAGGTTAAAGCTATTCTAGAATATAAGAAACCAAAAACAGTTCATGAATTACGCATATTTTTGGGAATGCTAAACTTTTATCGTACCTTTTTGAACAATGCCGCAGAGACTCAGGCAATCCTTCATGAATACTTGAGGGGAGCCAAGAAAAAGGATAGAAGCGAAATAAAATGGACTAAAGAAGCTGAAGTTCAGTTTAAAAAATGCAAACAAGCCCTAGCTAATACAGCACTATTAGCCTACCCCGATACTGAACTGCCTATCTCACTCTGTACAGATGCTTCAGATCGGGCAGTTGGATCAGTTCTCCAACAGCTTGACAATAATAAATGGAAACCAATAGCATTTTTCTCTAAAAAATTAAATCCTGCTCAATGTAATTATAGTACATATGATAGAGAGCTTCTCGCAATATATTTGTCTATCAAATTCTTCAAGCACCTGCTTGAGGCACGTGAATTTACAATTTTAACTGATCGCAAACCTTTAATTTACGCATTCAAACAAAAAAATGAGAAAGCTTCTCCTAGACAATTAAGACATCTACAATACATCTCCCAATTCTCTACTGACATCAAGTACATAAAAGGTACTGACAACATAGTCGCCGATGCTCTGTCCAGAGTTGATGCTATCACAACTATCGACTATGAAGAGATCGCCAAAGAACAAACTGGTGATTCAGAACTACAAAACCTGATTTCAAAGAATACTTCTCTAAAATTTAAGCAATGCCCACTACAATCAGGCAATTTGTTATGGTGTGACGTGTCTACCAATAATATTAGACCATTCATTCCAATTAAATTCCGAATGATGGTTTTTAGGAACTTCCACGAACTCTCACACCCAGGCATCAAAGCCACAACTAAACAATTAACATCAAGATTTATATGGCCCAATATGAATAAAGACATTAGGAAATGGGCTCAAGCTTGTGTCAACTGCCAAAAGTGCAAGGTGTCGATACACACGCAATCAGAAATAGGCAAATATCAAGAAGTGGATGAAAGATTTAGTGTTGTCCACATCGATCTAATTGGTCCTTTACCTCCATCAAATGGTAACATCTACTGTCTGACCTGTATCGACAGGTACACCAGCTGGATGGAAGTTGTTCCACTACCAGATATGAAGTCTGAAACGGTAGCGAGAGCGTTCTACGAAAACTGGATTGTTAGATTTGGAGCACCGCATACAGTGATATCAAACCGAGGAAAGCAGTTTACTTCTCAACTTTTCAAAGATTTAACAACGCTGTGTGGTATCAAACTTCGCCATTCCACGGCGTACCACCCTCAGTGTAACGGGAAGATTGAAAGGCTTCATAGAACCATTAAAACTGCCATTCGTGCCCACAATAGTATTAAGTGGACAGAAACGCTGACAACAGTTCTCCTAGGCTTGCGTGCTGCTATCAACAAAGATAACAACCATTCTTTGTCTCAGATGGTATATGGCAAAACCATCAGACTGCCTGGCGAATTCTTCGATGATTCTAAACATCACCTGCATGCTGAAGAATTTGTTCAGCAGCTTCAAAGCAAATGGAATTGCTCAAACCCTTAAATGAAAAACATCATTCGAAGACTAAAGTATTTGTTCATAAAGATCTGAAAACATGTTCACATGTATTTATCAGGACAGATCGAGTGAAGAAACCTCTGGAACCACCATATGAGGGACCCTTCCCAGTCCTTGAAAGAACAGACAAGTATTTCACACTCAAAGTGAAAGGAAAAAATGTTACCACATCGATTGACCGATTGCGACCTGCATACTTACTGGCAGATTCGGACAATTTAACTGCAGAACACCCTACTGCAACAAGACCCATCGTGTCGGGAGCGCTGCCTTCTACATCGTCCCAACAGAATCCTGACCCACCAGATGTGGAGAAGTACACAGAATTCCAAGGAACAGGATCAGCACCAGACCTGACTAGGACAAGATCGGGGAGAATAATCAAGAAACCCGTGAGATTTAAGGAGCAATAGACTATATTTCTCCTTATTTTATTTCTTGCCTATATGATGTATATATATTGTAATTAACCACTTTGTGCACAAATCGTGACTTCGCCACTGGAAGGGGAGTACTGTGGGGGCTGAAAGATTTCATTCCAGCCTACCGGGATGCCGCACCCCACCGCCATAAATCACCAGGACGACCGCGGCGCCAGGGGGGGCACAGCGGAGGAATCCAGAGAGAGGACCAGATGTGCATTCCGGGGTGTTGTCCTCTTTGTCTTCCCATGTGAATGTAGTTAACAAGAAACTTCAATAAAACACTAACTTGGGAAACTTTCTGAGCCATCGCTGGACCAGTAAATCGACACACAACAGATCTACCTAGGGCGACTACAATGTCGTCAGCGGCAGTCTTCTTGGTCTTTTGTAACGCCACCTCAATATATCGGGACAGATTGTCAGACATAGGCCGTTCTATGAGATCTTTTTCTGGAATATTGATTGCGCATCTGACCAAGTGGACTTGACCATAAATATCAAGTCGCCGCTGGCAGTCATCTTCACCATCTTCAGGACCTGCAGTGCCCCATTCAATACATGGACTGAGGGAACTTGGCCTTTCGGTTACGCTATCGGTTTGATTACGTCCTTCATGTAATTGTTCCTGTCATTGTATGCATCCTCACACAACAATCAAGGTTCAATCAAACGAGGTTTTAAACAGGGATGTGCTTCTAGAGTAGACCTTCTTAATTCTCATCAGTACCTTCCTGCTTCACCTAGTTATAGTTCTGGGAAGATAGAACGTCCTGGCGTGCGTCCATGATATTCTACTCCTGGTCAACGAGATTTGTCAAATCGAGAAGTTCAGGTCCGTCATTGATTGTTTCATTGACTGAACTTTCCTAAGAACAAGGCACTGTAATACGGTATCTGGAAGGATCTTAATACACTTTGCTGAGCTTGTAATCGTAGACCTTTGTCCAATAGAATAACTTGTTGGTATCTTTAAAAGGTAATTTCAACCATATTCTATGCGTTTGTGGGTTCTTACTTGTCAGGCAAGCCAGAGAGGCCAACTCGCTAGTCCGGGTGTCGATACTCCGCAATCTGCACGACTACCAGCCCCGAAACGTTACCATTACCAGAACAATTTCAGGCTGAAACGGTTAGTATTAGTCACTTGTATTGCTCCTGATTTATCTACTTGTTCGTTGAAGGCGTGGATCTCCTGTACATCACGGCTCAATTCCAGTTTGCTTGCTTCAACCACCTGCAGGATTAGAAGCGAGAACATCTATATTTAGCTAGCGAAAATGGAAACTGGATCACCTCCGTTTGTATCCTGGTTTCTGCCTTGTCGCCTTGTTAAAACTGTGGTAAGAGGCTTCCTCCCTTCTAAGAATGAACTACCGGGTATTACCAATTCCCATCCTACTGAACTTCCCCTCGTCACGCATGCAAGTTCCTGGCGCGGCTATTGCTCCAAGGCCGTTCACATTGGTGTTGAATGCTTTTCTGAGACCTGGTAGGCCTTGCTCGGTCGCTCTACATCATGTCTACTAGGAGCGTTTTCGACGACACATAGCTGCTGGTGGAATGTGCTGCTAGCGTTTTCTGTCCGAGAACGAACGAAGTATGTTCCAGGATAGGAGCATTAAGGAATCCGTGGTGCTGCGTGGGATGCTTATTCCGTTCCTGAGCAACAGCACACGCACTGCCCATCGCATATTGGCGCGTACTATTTGTCCACTGTTTCAATCTCAAAGTTTCTCGATTTTTTGGCGCCCGTGGTTGATGTGCTAACCACCAGCGTACATTTCGCATATCTCCGTCTCTGTACCGCGGGTCTTTGCTGCGGACATCACTATCTGGTTAGCCAGGACTCATTCCTAGCTCTCGGCATATTCCTAACCTGTCTACATCCAGTTATATGTCGCTCTTCCACGGCTACTGGCCCTCAAATACCTTCCGGCCTCTAATCAGAGAGGTGCTTTCCATCATTTGGAATACGCCTACTATGATTGTAGTCCTGGATCTTCGCCGTGAGTCTAAAGGGCCACGCCATCACCTCGTCGGAGCGGTCTTGGTTTCCATTTACTTAGTCAACCAGGAAATATGGGCTGAAGCATAAGACTTTATGAAGATTTTTCGTTTACTCTGAAATGGTGCACAGATGTCACAAAATATTTTGTCAAATTGTCAAAAAAGAATACCGAAGGTTAGGCAAAGCTCAGAGAGACATAGTGACACCGTTAGAGAATTCTAGTCGCTGACTCCTGAAGTCTTATAATATTCACAGAGGATGGATCCTATCATTAACTCCAAAGATTCGAAGCATTGAGTAAAAAATGTTGATACCTTCTGTGATAAATCGAAATGTAAATCAAACAACCTAGTATGAAGAGGTTGAAATATCTCTCTATTTCATGTGTGTATCTCCTCGCATGTAAATTTTATTTAGAACTCTTGAATATAAGGTTCATTGATTCCGAATATAAAAATCATGTATCAATTATATTTATCCTTAGTTACCTACTTAAAATTATTATCACTTATTATTTAACCTCTATCAAATATAACCTATGAAATAAAACATTATCATTCTTAATCCATCTACTTTCAGGTGGGACAAAGCCAGGGGATTTACCAGCGAAGTCAACCCAAGGTCAATCATGTGTAGCCATAGCTATGACCTCTGCATCGGGGGGTCAACCTGATCTCTGAAGCACCCGGAAATAGAGCCAAAGACTTTGCTGATATGATAGAGGAAGATCTAAGAAAAGGTCAAGAAGAAGAAGAACTCGTCTTCTCCAAATACCCCGGCTTCTGCCTTGAAGAAGAACAACACATCTCTGATAACGCGGTTGAGAAGCCTCGGAAGAACATTATTGTATAAATTAAATACCTCAGTCATATACTCAAGAAATGACAAGAACTCTGATACTGACCACCTCGTCAAGATGTCGATCAGGAACTAACTCAAGTAAACTACATCGAAGCCCTGGAGCAAAGTTTAGAAAGCTGTATTAATGGAAGTTTCCGGGCAGATACTGGGCGTTCTAGCGCAATCTATTATGGTCATTTATTATGGATTATAAAATATAAAAATACCTCCAAAAAGATCTACTAGAAAAATGATTAAATGAAAGCCACCAGCGGCTTACCCTGTGCATTATATAAGTTATTTGATCATTCAAATTCCAAAACTCTTCTGCTAATGTCATTTCTAACTCCTTCACTTGGAAAGATCTAAAGAATACAAGTGGTTGGATTGCATTCTCATGGAAGAAGGAGTAAAATAACCAACCATCTTTCCCAATAAGATTGATGCGATCTAAAGGGTGGCTAAGCAACGGTGTATCTGGGATGCTATGTGCTATTGTATGATCCATAAAAGAGCGAATTGCTCCCAGATAAATAGAGCGGTAAACCAGGGTGGAAGCGTGACCATCAGCGTTTCTTATCTTCCTGCCTTTAAAAATTATTTTGCGGGTTCATCTGGCTATTTCGAACATCCCAGGGAGCAGGGGTTGTTCCTCACAGAATTCGCCCATTTGGTTGAAATATACTTGAAACACTCAAACTTTCCCCTCTATCTGGTACCATAGATGGCCAAATGTAGTACCAACGCTACATTGACAGGTGTCTCAACAAGCCAGAGAACAAAGAGCTATCCAGGTCTCTAACATCTAGTTCAGAATCTATGGTTCAACAGCAGATGGACGTCCTCCTCAAACAGCTCCCAAGCATCATTTTCTAAGAGGTCGAACTGCAGGAAATTAACAAAATGACCATCATCTTCCTTTCAGACATAAAAGAGATTCCTAATGAATTGTCCAATTATCATAAATTAGGACTTCACCTTCTGTAAAACAAGATTATAGGAGAACAAAAAGGTTTCGCCAATATCTGCACTAATCAAGAGCTAACAAAAGGATTTACGCCTTGCTTGCCTTAAAGCGTGCGACATTGCCTCTCGTGATCTAAGCATCGAGCTATGCTATTTCTTAAGGAATCATGAATATGGCATCACTTTCATCCAGGTGGTAAATATCAACATCCTGGACAGCGAAACCTCTGGATGGAATAAACAGCAGTCATTGTTGAAGAATTTGTCGCTAGGGTCTCCAACTTCGCTTTGCCTTGGAACCTGGTAACCAAGTCCTCAGGAAACATGTGATGACAAGAAAGCTATCCTTAATCAATTTATTAATTGCACCGTCTGTATTCTCCATACGAGCGGCACCACCCGCAGCAAGTCATTGTGATTATAATAAAATTATCTCATGGATCTAAACATCGCCGACCAGTATACAAGCGACATCGCATTCAGTTTTGTCGAAGCACTTCCTCAGCTTCTGGATAGAACCTACCTGATTTACCTCAACTAAATTTGATGCTGCGCACCTACAGAAGCCTGGTGGATGCGACCAGATTGGATTCTGTTTCACTACAATCAGACTTATCTTACTGCATCACCCAATATTGAAACCTTTTGCAAATATTTGAACAAGCGCCGGTATTCCTACAACTCACGAAGCCTCTAATCCTCGACCATCACCAGTGTGCTCCGCTTCCATTTTTGTCATCGGGAGTGTGGGAAAGTTTATTCATGATTCCTTACGAAACATTGAGCGCATTTTAAGGAAAGATTAGAGAAACTGGGATAAAATTAAATCTATCTCCAGCAATCAATTATTTTTCAAAACCGAGCAAACACCAATCGGCTACTCACAAGAACAAAATTGTTTACCAAACAAATGTCGAGAATGCTCTCTATCAATCAAGATGAGCTATCAATCTTTGTCAGATCTCGGACCTGAGCTCCACTTTCATCGACGATGTATCTTGGCGACAACTATCTATAACAGCACGGATCGAATCATCGAAAGACGGAAAATAAAGACTGATTCTCCAACTTGAAGGAGCAATCACATGTTCCTCGCTTTCTCTGGAAGACATCAATATCTTCCTACAAAGAACGACTTCGAGAATCAAATTAGATCAAAATGAATCACTCTAAAAGATTTGCGATGATGAGCTATCACTACCATTTGTTTTTTCCCTGTAGGGAAAGAGCTGGATGGTATGAGTAACCTTTTGAGATTTCAGCGGCTTCGAGGATTTCGGTGGATTCCATGCATCGAGTTTTCAAGGAGTCCCAGAATTGCGGAGCCCTTCCTCTATCCATGGGTCGAAAAGAAATGTGACTGAACAAAAATTTACATTATGGTTCAGATCTCGAAGGACTTCGACCTCTATATAAGGATTATCAACTATAAAGTCCTCAGAGGGATCATCTATGGGTGAATGCGTCCTTATCCCGGAGACATCGTGCCGGAATTATGCCGCTCAGTAAATGCACATTGCTTCTCGTACGAAGTCGCCACGATCTGTAGAAAAAAAAAACAAGTCGATTTCTGTCACCCTAAATGGCTTATAGTCTGCATTTGAAATACTGGATCAATGTTTTCTTGTGTTCCTTTAGCTCGCTGTTGATACACAAACGGTCTTCGTATAGTGGGTACCCCTACTTTATGTTGGGAAAGAAGCAACAATTAGAATCGAAAGGGGTGTTTTACTCCTATGCTCTATCTGTTCAATGAATTGAACCAAGGATGGGCTTCAAGTGTAGAATTCTTCAGCATGTAAATGGGACCACTACTGCTTTTTCTGTAACACCTGCTTGGTCGGAATGATATCATGGCGTACGTCAACGATATCACCCTACTTATTCGTGATGATTGTCAGATGGAGCCTATTGAATATTTCGAGGATTTCAGGCGTACTTCAGGAATAAAAGCCAAATTCAGCCAGAGTCAGAGCCTATGGTATGGCGGATAGAGAACCCATACTGACTTATCATTTGGCATCTCTTGGAACAGGAAGATAATCACCATCTTAGTGACTATCATTACTTCGAGACAAATAACCTCTGTACAGGAGAATATTTTACAGAATTTATTGAGAAGTGGTCACTAGATGATCACTTGTTTTTTGCCCGCAGACTTCCTCATCGAGCAAGAGTGGCAAAAAGTATGTTCTTCCTTCATTCTTCTATCATTTTCAGGCCTATCTTCCAAGTTAGACCACGATCTCTAGACAGCAGTCGAGATTGGCGTGAATAGTTTTGGTGGCTTGACAGCACTACATATCTTTCCATAAACCTTTTATCGAAGCCGAATTCCTTGTGACAATAATGTTTACTCATGGCTTCCGAGTGTGTAATGCGAACAGCCCTTGCGCCCGTTACTGATATCTGTTTTCCATCATATCGTCGACAATGTCTTCATAACTTGGCCGCTGCGGAGCAATGAACAACTACCCAATATTACGTTCTCCCGGCATTCTAGCTCACTCATGTTGGAAATGCTAAGTCATCAAGGGGTTAATCCAGCTCTCCACCTGAATGCTTATGCGCGTCACCCTTGCGGACACTACTGCTCTGAGAAACATTTGCTTAAGCTTTGTCGTGTAGAAATCTGAGGTATATATTCGCGAGGATGGCTGAGACCATCGTGATGTGCGCCCAACTACATCATTCCCATGGCTCACATCCAGAATCGCACGCCGCTTGCTAAGGCTACCGCGATTTGCTGTAAAGCTTATCATCCTCTTCCTAGGAGATGTTGGAAACCACTGTAAATATTCCTTCGTGTAGACAGTTTTAGAAAACTCTTGCTTCTCTCAGGGAAAGACGCCAATGCGGATATTCGCATGGCTTTGCACCACCCTGTACATCCAGCCTCATCCTGGCAGAACGGTAACGCCTGTGGTTCAAAACACATCTAACAGGTATTGGACCTGTACCAGAGACCTGGCATCTCACCAAAGAGTGCTGCTTCATCCTTCAGTAGCCACCAGACTTTCAGGGCTGAAATTTGAAAGAAGTCTGAAATATATTAGGATCAGTGTCTCGGTGAAAGCCAAAATTCTAAATATTTAATATCTTTCGGGATGAAGATTATGGATAAAGAGCAACGAGTGTAAGACGTAAGCCTGATCTAGAGCTCTCAACATGTACTGTGCTACTTGACGCATGAAGACCCTTTACGAATACTTACTGCAGGAAAATGCCATCTATAACCATTTGATGGAGCGCAAAGTGAAGATATTTATCCTGCGAGTTCCTCTACTTGATTGACCGGATAAGAACAAACAAGTGGCATGCCTGGCAATATATACGATACAGTTGTAAGCACATCTCGTCAAGGAAATGTAAATGCAGTAGATGTGCTCCTCCAAATTCTCCTGTAC
This sequence comes from Cordylochernes scorpioides, assembly GCA_030710605.1. Classification (NCBI taxonomy): domain Eukaryota; kingdom Metazoa; phylum Arthropoda; class Arachnida; order Pseudoscorpiones; family Chernetidae; genus Cordylochernes; species Cordylochernes scorpioides. Next base: position 18,820,377 of record CP092873.1, on the reverse strand, counting down.
ATTGTACAGTATGTGCTACATTCTTCGTTATTGGGATCAACGCAGACATTGACCTATGACTCCATGGCATGCCCCATACAAACTATCCAGCCTCGAGGCGTGTCATCTATTCCGCCTGTGGGCCAAGCGATGTTTCGATAATGTACAGATACTGAGATTTCAAGCCGTCCGACCCCTACTTTGGGTTATGTTCACACCACCCACCTGCGACATGCCCCTGCAGATCTGATTATTCAGCGTCTAAACCCGATAGAATGAAGACAGTAGCTGTGGGCTGAAATCAGACATCGCCATCTTGGGATTTAAAATGCTTTCCTTTATCGACCTACCTACTCTGTTGGAATAACTCTGACCCTCCATTAATGTCGGAGTTTCTCCCCTCTCAATAGAATATACAGGGTGATCCAAAAGTCCCGCACAACTTTAAAAATTAATAACTCTGCGAATATTCGCGCTAGAGCAATGCGGTAAACACCATTGTGTTCAGGATGCAATGGGATTTTTTATGGCAAATAATGTAAAATTCGAAATTGATTTTAGTTACAATTTTATTCGCCAGATGGCGCTCTACCAGAATCAGAGATTCAGCGGCCAAATTGTTTGATAAATTGAAAAATATAACTGATCGACACGTATTTTTCCTTTTTGAATACCAGGAAAGAACCCTAATAATATCAAATAACAAATTAATAAAACACCACTTCGCCAAAAGTATGAAGAATTGGTTAACGATTTTCAAATGCAATCAGAGATATGTAAAATAGGTAAATGCAAATTAAAACATGTAGCAAAAAGAAAATTGATATTTTAGATACGGTTTGTTTCCGAAGATAATAAATTTCTAATATTTTTAATTCAACTCTCACTCAGTATCGATTATATTTATTTTAATTCATTTGAAAAATATGTATCTATCTCTGATAATTTATTTTACTCTGGAATGCCGTTGTTGTTGTCGTCTCCAATAAAGAGCCTCAGATGTACCATGCATCTCCATCACATCAGCAGCAATGTCCACTATCTTGGGTGTGTAAAGCTGCTGCTCTGGGTCTATGTCAAATTTCTGCAAGGCTGCGGCCATTGCTGGACATGAAAATATGTGGGTAGGTGTAAGTTCCACACCAGGACAATTGTTGCATGCCCTATAGGTTCTTGTGCCATCTGGATGTATTGTCATTCCTTTATAGAGTTTTGTTCTAAGTCTTGTTATAGTTTTTCTCATTTTTCTCTCAGAGTTTATTTCGCATTTTGATCTTTTCTTATTTTTTTTGTTTAATTATCTTGTATTCTGACAAAGAATCAGCGTCAAATAATGACATTTGTTCTTTCCTTTGGCTCAGCTTTCTGGCTTCCTTTGCCAATTCAAATGCCATTTCATTACCCCCGATCCCAGCATGGGCAGGGATCCAATGTAGAATGCAGTTATTCTCCAATGGTTCCAGTTGGGTAAGTAACGAGTGTATTTTCTGTGTGATTTTAGTATTGCCCTTCTGAATTGCTTCCAGAGCGGATATGGAGTCGCTGTATATTAAAATTCCTTCTGCTTGATGCAGGGATGGTTGGTTAAGGCATACATCAAGGGCTTTCCAGATAGCTGTCAGTTCACAAGTGAAGTTTGACGAAATCTGTCCTGCTCCTTCTTTGATTTTGATGTTTGTTCCATCTTGCAGTATTATGTTAATTCCGGCCCCTCCATTACTCAGGGTAAGGTCTGAAGATCCATCTGTATATGCTGTTAAAGGGCGTGGCCTAGCATTTTTAATAAATAATTTGTACTATGAGGACATAGCCGTTAATATTCCAAACACATTAGACCTCGAAACCCAAGGTATCAAAGTCTACATCAATCAAAACAAAGCCATCAACATATACAATTTGTATCACCCTCCAAACAATACATTTATTGACGATGGAACAATGGCTCAGTTTCTTACAGACAACACTATTATTTTAGGTGACCTTAATGCCAAACATCAACTATGGGGATGTTCTACGCTAAACCCAAGAGGCAAAATACTATCAAACATATTTGACGACAATGCCTTCTCATGTGCTTAAATGATGGGAATCCTACCCATCATTCCTACAGCTATAATACTGCACAAGCCCTTGATATAAGTTTTTACTATCCTGACATTTTAAACAAATGCAAATAGCAAATATTAAAAGGTTTTGAAAGTGATCATTTGCCTAATTTGATAGAAATTAGCACCAAGACCGAAACTAGCTCAATTAAGAAAAATTATGGAACTCCAAAAAGGCTAATATGATATCTTTCGAAAACACCATTATTAAAGCAGCCAAAGTTTCAATACCAAGAGGTTATATTAAGAAATGGATTCCAAATTATACACACCAGGCAAAAAATATTCAAACACTTATAACTAAAAGAAATGAACTACAAAAAAGTGCACCCAAAACCAAACAAATTGTAGAACTGAACTGAACATTGTGATTGCAAAAATAAAAAGATTATACGTAAATGTGAAAAGGGAAAAATGGAAACAAACTTGTTAAAACCTGAACCCAAGAAACCCAAATACAAAACTTTGGAATTTGGCAAAACAAATTGACAGAGTCCAGCCACAAACTGAAAACACAAATATGATTGAGAATACAGATGGTACACCAGCAACTAATGACAAAATTGCTGCCAATCTTTTAGGTAATTCATATCAAATAAGTAGTAAAATCAAGGTTGAAAAAAGGCCTGAAACATTATTCATGACTGTAAAAATGTCACCAGCACTCATAATATTTTCCATGAAAAAAATCAATATGAAAGAGCTAGCTTATGCATTAGAAAACACTGACCTAAACAAGACTCCTGGGCCAGATGGAATCCATGGCCGAATGATATCAAACTTGGGCAAAATTGGCAATGAAAGACTTCTTAATATTTTCAATAACTCCTGGAAAACTGGAAAATTGCCTCAAGACTGTAAAAATGCAACAATAATTCCCATTAAAAAACTTGACAAATCTGCTGATGACCCAAAAAACTACCGACCTATCTCCCTCACAAATATTTGCTGCAAATTAATGGAAAAAATTATATTCAGACGACCCACCTACCACCCCGACACAAGAAATCTCTTACCAGAAGAACAATATGGATTTAGGAAAGGACATGGGACAATAGTCCAACTCTTATTTTTCACACAAAAGGTAAAAGATGCACAGAACAAAAAGCCAACTAACCACACCATAGCTGCTTTTTAGATCTTACACAAGCTTTTGATAAGGTATGGAAAAACAAGTTAATTACAAAATTATACAAACATTTCAAAATTGATGGAAAAGCTATCACTTGGATAAATGATTCCCTTAAAAATATATACATCAGGGTCAAATATAATGGCACTCTATCTAAAACCTTCAAATTTTACCAAGGATTACCACAAGGATCAGTCCTTAGCCCAACTCTCTTCACCCTATTTATTGCAGGCATAGAAGACAAATTTTCACATAAAACCAATATTGGACTTTTCGCTGATGACATTATTCTATGGAGCAGCAACACTAACTGGAAAAAGCTGAAAGAGATTTGAACAAGACTATTCTCCACCTAGAAAAATTTGCTAATAAACATAAATTAGAATTTAACCCCCAAAAATCTGAAACCTGTCTTTTTACTACCGATAAGAAACTATACAAAATAAGACCAAATATTATTCTGAAAGAACAACAATTGCAATATAATAAACATCCTAAATATCTCGGCTACACCCTGGATCCAGAAATTAACTCCAGTAAACATATTGAAGGAGTTGTTAGAAAAGGAAGAGACCGACTAAAAATCTTGAAATATATTTCAGGAAGAGTGGAGAGCTGAAGCAACAACACTAAAATTAACTTACACATCTCTAATGAGACCTATCTTGGAATATGGATATCAAATCTATGGTACAGCATCTGAAACAAATCTAAAAACACTGGAAAGGATACAACTAAATGCACCTAGAATTATTACAGGTCTTCGAAATACCTGCCCTAATAATATTGTACTTTGCGAGGCAGACATTATGCCCTTAAAGGATAGAATAAGCTACAATCTGCCAAAATAGATGAACAAAATCAGGAGTTATGAAAATAAACACAGAACTTTCAATTACATACTTAATTGGGAATCCAATATAAGACCCAAAAAAGAAGGCCCTCTCCACCTGGCCAAAAGAAATGGATTTTAAAATATAAAGTGGAAAAATATTATTTAGCTGAAAAAATATCTACATGCGAACCACTAACAAAATGTTATTTTTAATGCCACTTTAAACGAACCCGCCAACAAACAATACCAAAATCCAGAATACTTAAAACAATTATCATTAGAAATAATTAATAAAATTCCTAAAAATGCAATAACTATCTATACCGATGGTAGCAGAGACGAGTTGGGACACACTGGCAGTGGCTCTCTCATTAAAACCACAAATGGCAATGAGAAAATGAACAGAAGAAACCCAGATTTTTGCTCAATCTTCAGATCAGAACTTATAGCCATCTATGAAGTCTTAAAATCCATCAGAAATACTAAACATCACGATATATGGATTCTTACTCATATTAGAAGTGCCATACAACACTTGAATCACACAGGGGAACTTAGAGACAAAGTAAGCAGGAACATAATTGGTTATCTCCAAAAACTCTCAATACCTCAAAAATTCACCTTCAATGGATACCCTTACATGTTAGCATTGAAGGCAATGAAGCTGCTGATGCGCTAGCGAAAAAAGGCACAAAAGAACCCTTGCTATAGAAAAATAAACTTACTTTTAAAGAAATAGAAACAGAAGCCAAAATAAACAAGAACTGGAGGATCCTACCTAAGCACAGTTGGTACACCCTAGAAGCAGATTGCCACCCAGACCTTTCAGTCCACAAGCCGGCATGCGAAGCATGCCCTTCGCTGCTATTCTGTTCAACTCATAGGCCAAGTAACGGTATCCAAGCTAGTGCATGGACATTGTACCTGGAAACACCACCTCCCAGACAACGTGTCTGGAAGGATTTCTATACCGGTGGCCTTTAATCACAGCAAAATAGGAAACTATCTACTGTGTCCAGCAGGGACCGCGGGGAGGCAGCCCCCGGTCGACTCTGTTCACTCACAGCTGAGGAAAAGCTCAGCTGCCACGTCGTGGGCTTTCTCAAGAAGCTTGCTGTGATTTCTCTGCATCTTACTCTCGATCTCGCCCCTCGCCCTCCTTCTCTCTTCCTGCACACCCACTACCCTTGGACAATCCAAGACGTAGTGGCGTGCATTCACATCCCTTTCTCCATAGACGCAATCAGGATTTCTCTTAATTTTAAATCTGTGGAGACTTGGGGAAGAGCCCATGTCCCGAACTACCCTAATGAGTTTGTGGGACATTACCTTACAGAGGTACTTGGGTGTTGTTACCCCATTGAATACCTCTCTCCCCTTCACACTGTTCCTCCATCTGTCCAACCATAAGTCCTGGACGTGACCCCTGATCCTCCTATAAACTTTTTTCTTGGTCACTGGGGTCCTCAGTGATCTACCTCTAAAGCATCCTGCCTTAGCGATCCTGTCTGCGAACTCATTACCTTCGATGAGGCTGTGTCTCCTAAACCAAGGGAGCTCCGGAGCCCGCGTCATCATCTCCAGCTCCTGGATTATTTGATGCGCAAGTTGCCCTTTCTCCAGATTGATAACGACGAGGGCCGACATACAATCTGAAGAGAGGCGGTCCGGGCTGAAGTTCTTCTCGACACACACTCTGAGGGCTACCCTGATCACAACCAGCTCGGCTGAAAAGACCAATTCGTCCACTCTGAGTGCTAAACCTTCTTGGAAGATCAGCTCTCCATTAGTGAATATCACTACCCCAGCTCCAGTATTGGTTCCAGACTTACTACCATCAGTGAAAACCTCCGTGCCAATCCCTGTTGGTCCTCTAGGACTCCAATTCCACTTTGGCAACCACTGCGGAGGCTTCCTCGGGTCCCTCTTCGATTCCAGGGCCCCCGCTTAAAGTCCCAGGGCATCTTCCCTTTTCTCCAAGATCTTCTGTCTGATGGTCTCCTCCTCTAGTTTCAATCCCAGGGGAATAAGCCCAGCGAGGACCAAAAAGGCCTCACTGCTGGTAGTGCGATATCCCCCTGTGATTCTGAGTGCCGCTGTCCTCTGCACTCTCTCTAGAGTTGTTGCCACCTTCTGATCCCTGTTTCGGCGCTACCAAGCCCCGGAAGCATATAGCAAGATTGGCTCGACACAGGAGAGGCAGAGGTTCCTAAAAATAGTACCCTCCTTCTCTCCCCCCCCCCCCTTCCCCGTTAAGGGCCAACCAGGACAGGCCTGCACAACGCCTCCCTGCCTCTCGCCACCATCTCCTCCGCCTGGTATTGCCAACCCATCTTGTCATCAATGACCACCCCCAGGATGGTCATCCTATTGACCAACGCTACCCTCCGTCCTTCCATCCGGATAGCCGGCTTGTGTTCCCATTTGATCCCTTTCCTTTTAGTTCTTATGTCCCTAGGCTTAAAGCTGAGGGCTTTAGTTTTGGAGACATTGAACTTAAGGCCAGAGTCATGGGCCCAGATCGAGAAAATTTGGAGAGAAGTTTCAACACACTTCTCAGCCTTCGCTCTCGAAGCAGTCTCAATGATGAGGAACTGGTCGTCAGCATAGAGAACCAGCCTGTCTCCCTCATGGAGCTCCTCCTGGAAAGCGGTGTTTACCAGGATATTCCACAGAATAGGTCCGCAGCAAGAGCCCTGGGGGGCAACCCCTAGCACAGTTTCTTTCCAACTTCCGCCCACCAAAACTGAGGCTAATCCGTCTATCCCTCAGGAAGTCACGAATCAAGCTGCACAAATTATCAGGACAACCCATGTCCATCAAATTTCTCATCAACTTGTTCCAGCTCATGGAGTTGAACGCGCCATCAATGTGCAGGGCCACGAAAAGAACCCAAGCACCCATATTTAAGCCCATCTCAACCCCCTCTAACACCTCGTTCAGAGCTGTGGTTGTGGACTTCCCTTCCCTAAAACCAGGTTGGAAAGAGGAAAGGAGCTCATTACTCTCTAGCCAGTGCTTCAGTCGCTGAGCTAGTAGGCTATCCAGGACCATACCTAGACACACTTGTAAAGAAAGCGGACGATAATCATTAGGAGAATTACCCTTTCTACCAGACTTTTCGAGAAGCACTACTCGGGCAACCTTCCATGCCTCAGGAAATGTACCAGTGTCCAGGCACTTATTGAATAACCTGGAAAGAAGCGATGGGTGCATCCTTACCAGGGCTTTCACGACCGTGTTATCGATCCCTTCGGGACCAGAAGATTTCCTTTTCCCGAACTTGAAAGCCGTCAGTTTCATCTCATTCTCAGAAAAGGGCGGATCCACCAAACCACAAGTGGTCAGAGAGATCTCGTCCTCTGGTTCCTCGTTTCCGAAGTGCCGATCCAAGTTGTTTTTATTTTGTCTTCTGCTTTCGAGCGAGTAGGTCTAGAACACATTCTCTTTGAATTTTCTCATTGTTGGTGGATGAAACAGCATCAGTGATTATTTTGGCCGCTTTTGCTTGAACACTGTCTAGTCTTACTTTTAGTGATGAGCTTGAGGGAGCCCAGACCGGTGTTGCATATTCCATTATGGGTCTTATTAAGGTGGTATATGTTGTTCTGAGAATTCTGGGTTTTGCTCCCCAATTTGTTCCACATAGCCTTCTCAGAATGTTTAGTTTTCTGATAGCTCTATTTGAGGTGCTAATTATGTGCTATGAAAATTAAAATTCCTCATAAATAATAATTAAAATAATTTTGTTGACATCTTGTCAATACATACACAGTCTGCACTATTAAAAAAAAGATAATATGCATTATATACACTATGTACAATGAATATGGCGCCTCTGCCAGCGCTGCAGAGTTTGGTGGAGAATCGCCAGTGGGTCTCCAGCGACACCACGCATTTTGCGATCTACGATGAATACGTAGATCGCGTACTTCGCCGCTTAGGAGATGGTGATGGCGTGGTCCTCGGGACCAACTGGAAAGATCCAGGACTGCAGTATCACACCTAGGTATTATGGATTTCTAATTTTATCAATTATTTGTTTGTTTATGCTTATTTTGTGGTTATATTTATGCCTTTTTTCCTGGGAGTGGAGAAGACGCATAGGTTTGGTTTTATTGGGTTTATGGTCATTTGGAGTTCCATTGCCCACTTCTCCAGTCATCTCATTGATGTCTTCAGCATCTTTTACGATTTTCCAATGCTGCTACTTGTGTGCCATATGGCTTTATCATCTGCATAACAGGCAACCTTTGTGTCTTCAGTGAGGTAAGGATGTATGTCGTTAATATATAGCAGATAGAGTAGAGGGCTGAGCACAGATCCCTGAGGTACACCAGCCCATGTTCTTCCTTCCTTGGAAAATTCTCCATTGACCCGAACCTTTAACCTTCTTCCCCTTAAGAAGTCTGCAATCCAGATTAAGGTTTTTCCTCTTACTCCGATGTTGTGCAGCTTTTCACGTAATTTCTCCCTCCAAACTCGATCAAAAGCTGAGGTCATATCAAGGAATATAGCCGTGGTCTTCTTTGGCGTTTTTTCCCGGAAAGAATTTATTATTGATTGACAGAAGTAGAACAGTTGATCAGTTGTACTGTGCAGGGATCTATAGGCCGTTTGGTAGAGGTTTATTTTATTATTTTTTGTGAGCCAGACTATGAGCCTAGAGTGGATAATTCGTTCTGGTATTTTACAAAGTATGCTGGCGAGAGCAATTGGCCGATAGTTCTTGTATTCCTTGGCATCTTTGTTTGGCTTCAGTATTGGCACTATAATTGATATCTTCCAATTCTTTGGTAGTTTACCAGTTTGCCATGAAATGTTCAGTATTCGTAGGAGTTGATTATTAGCTTTGACTTCAAAGTGTTTAATCATTTGACCAAAGATTAGATTATCTCTTGGTGACCTCTTGGATTTTTTTATTGATGAGTTTAGCTCATTCAGTGTGAAGTCTCTCGAGAAAATATCTTGTTGATAGAAGTTTCTTGCTTGTTTAACTAACTGGTTTATATTATTTTTAGAGTCCTGTCTTCATTCGTATAGTTGAGTATGGAAGTGCTTGAAAGATATTCAGCAATTATGTTAGTCATCTGTTTGTTCTCGTTCTCGCTGTTCTATTCATATCGGTTAGAGTATTGGAGGATTGGTGTTGGTTTTGATTGTTCTCTAACACTCTAATTATATTCCAGTGTTGGCTGTCCTTTCTTGGATCCATTTTTTTTCGCAGAATTCTGCCATTTTTCTTGTTTGAATATCCAAATTTCTTGTTAATTTTTGTGAATAATTTCAATGAGTTCCTTTCTGTTTTATTTGTTTTAAGAAGTCCATTGATATTGTCTCTCTCTCTGAAATCATTGCCTCGATGTTGTGGTCCTTCCAGTAAGGTATCCACAGGTCTTTACGTCTACCTCTAGTTATCGATGCACTTTTGCAGCTTTTTAAATGTTCGAAGAGAATTTTTCCAAGCTTTTGTCAAGCGTTCTGTAATTCAATTTTTCGTTGCACAGTTCTTCAAGCTTTTCTGTGAATTTTTTCAAGTCGGCTTTCCTAAAGTTCTATGTTCTTTTATTCTAATGGACATTCTCAATTTTGAAGTTTAGGGTTGTTAAAATTGGTCTGTGGTCACTGATTGCACCTCTCAGGATTTTCCATTGTGTTGTGGGTGCGATGTTGTAATTTATCGCTGTGATGTCTATTGCGGATTCTGTGCCTATGGACTTAGATAGATAGGTGTTCTCTCCGTTATTTAACGGTGTAAGGTCGAGGTCGGTTAGCATGTCCTCAACCTACTGACTTTTGTTAACCTGGACAGGTGATCCCCGAATTGAACTTTTGGCGTTAAATTCGCCGAAGTATGATTGTGATATCCGAAGACGCTTAACTTAATGTCTCTATTGTGTGTGCCCATACAAAATGCAAAGATTTCACGAGCTGAAAGTTGGCGATTTTGAGATGCGTCAAGAATTCGCTGCATGGGTTTTCCGGCAAATTGATATTGATGAAAACTGGCTGTCGAATGTTCTGTGGACAGATGATGCTCACTTTTCTCTAAACTGAGAATTTAACATTCAAAGCAGCCGCATTTGGGCAACAGAAAACCCTAGGATTTTCACAGAAATGCCACTTTACCAGCCTAGAGTTACAGTTTTGTGTGGGTTCACTTCTTTTATTATTGGGTCATTTTTCTTTGAAAAATCAATGGAAGAACTTTTAAAACCGTTTTTGTAACTGGTGAACGTTATGAGAAAAGGGTATTCCCATATTGCAGGGTAAAAGCACTAAGCGAAATAACATTCATGAAAGATGGAGGACCTCCTCATCTCTCCCGAGGTGCCAAACAATTGCTGAAGGATACGTTCGGTGAAAATCGTGTGATAGGTCGCCACTTTATATACCAGTGGCCTCCAAGATCAACACACTTGACGCCTTGCGATTTTTGTTTATGGGGATACATTAAATCGTGTGTTTATCGATGCTGGCCTACCACATTGGCCATGTTGAAGGCTTCTATCAGATGGCACGCTTTATCAATTTAACAGATATGTTATTTAATGCTGTCCATTCTGTCATTTATCGTCTGCAGGCGGTGATTGAGAATGAAGGGTGCCACATTGAGCAAGGATTGTGACCTAATACAAGAGAGAAGGCAGTTACCTCATGTGTTGTATAAGCCGCCATGTATTATATTATCTATCAATATTTTGCAGCTCTTTGTGTTGGGATATGGGGATAATAAATGCTGTTCTCACATCTTGACTCTTTCTTTTGTGAACAGTAATATTTTGTTTGTCATTTGCTCACATATTATGTCGTGCAAACCAGAGTGTTATAACTTCTCGAATAACACTGGCACACACAACTTTACCCCTTATGTTTAGTTTTTCGCTCATTAGAAGAAATACATAGATAATAGATGATAGATAACATAGAAATACATACATAAGAAATACATGTAGCATAAGGAATATTTTCTGTACACCAATAACTTTAAACATTTTGTGAAAAAAAATAATACAAAATGATTTTACTACCACGTTTTTCAACGCAAAAGGTCGATTTAAAATTTATTTTTATTTGAGGGGACACATTTTTAAAATTGTGTACAGTATAATAAACAATGATAACATTTGACAAGCCCATAGGATATTTGGAATAAAGTACGACAAATATATTTTGTCACTCCCCTCTATATTTCATTTGTTGGATCATGACAAATATCCAGTTAAATAGTCAAGGGTCGCCAATCAGTCAAGAAACTACACATTTCTTATAGCAAGAAATCCTATTAATAGTGCCATCATAATTTTTGGTACTATATTAACATTTCAAAAATTCGTGTATTGATATCAACAGTGTTTTTCAAACATTCAATCTATTTCACAAAACCTCATATAAAAATAAATATTTTTTGCTACATGTTTTAATTTGCATTTACCTATTTTACATATCTCTGATTGTATTTAAAATCGTTAAACAATTCTTCATACTTTTGGCGAAGTGGTGTTTTATTAATTTGTTATTTGATATTATTAGGGTTCTTTCCTGGTATTCAAAAAGGAAAAATACGTGTCGATCAGTTATATTTTTCAATTTATCAAACAATTTGGCCGATGAATCTCTGATTCTGGTAGAGCGCCATCTGGCGAATAAAATTGTAACTAAAATCAATTTCGAATTTTACATTATTTGCCATAAAAAATCCCATTGCATCCTGAATACAATGGTGTTTACCGCATTGCTCTAGCGCAAATATTCGCGGAGTTATTAATTTTTAAAGTTGTGCGGGACTTTTGGATCACCCTGTATTTATATGTAAATTCGAAACTATTATAGAAGCGTATGATTCTGTGGGATGGTTGCGTGCATGTTGGTGTGGCTTGTGGAAAGCCCGCTGATAAAATTATAATTATTTTTTATAAAATAAATTAATTTATTTAAAGCCAGAAACATATAAAGATAAAAGAAATAACGGCCGCTGTAACGACAGTTGGGATCAAGCCTTCTTGTTTACGACGCGAGTGGCCAGAGTGTCCCGGATGCTCGCGCATGCGTAGTCAGGTTGCCGCTCGCGGTTGCCGAGGCCGTCACACTACTGCCCGTATGTGTAGTGAAGCTTTGTCCCAGTTCGCGCTCGCTGAAGCAAAGTGTGGTCGCCACAATTCTTTTGGAAATTAAACAATTTTTACTGGCCTTACTGCAATTGAAAAATTAATGGGAGTACCTGGCTCATCAGTGGTGAACCCTCCCAGTGGTTTCGGCAGTTTAATCTACCATTTCAGAAGAATCATACGCTTCTAAAATAGTTTCGAATTTTTATAACAGATGGCGAGCTAATACATCTTATTTATATGTATTTAATTTTCAAATATGTTTCCATATATCTAATTTGTATATATTATCCTATATTAAATATAATCTTTTAATCATTAGCATATTTTTATTCCTCTATTTTATTTAAACTTTTATGATTCTTTCTCCCTATATAAACGTGATATAAAGATGATATATCAGAGAAAGAGACAATATTTTGGAAGGGCTCTCTTGGTTAGCACTGCCTTCATTTCAAACAGGTAGAAAATGTAACAATATATGGATTTCCATGTGAGATATTCCAGGGGTGACATGGCTCCCATGTCATTTTGATTGAATGATTATATGGCACATAGACAATTGACAATTAAAAATGGTTTGTTGACATCTAGTCAATGGTCAAGAGAGAGTTTACAGAGTTTAAATAGTAGAGAAAATATATACACCAGACGAGGCCTTCTCCGAAGGTACGTCTGGATCCTGTCAGGAGCTTAGAATCGTCTTGAGTTCTGACTTGCGAGTTATGGAATCCGTGTCCCCAGCGATGACAGTGTTGAGGAACTTGACAAGAATAATCTTGTGTTTAGGTAAGGTATCCGCGAGGAAACTCTCCCTAAGATGGGGGTACAGGACCGCATACGCGACATCATTAATGATCGTCCCTCGGTTATATAGGGGCCTAAGGATATATGGCACATAGGATTGTGATTTACGAAGAAAATTTCGAGAGCAAGGATAATCAGAGAAGGGATTGGCCAGAAAGATTTTTGAACCAGTTCTTCTATAAAATTCTCAGAATGCCATATAAGGTTATGTTTTGGAGCTCGTTTGTCTCTCGTTAAAATTAGCATTAGACTTCAATCTGCCCTTTTGCCCGAGTGGGATGTATTGTCTCAAGAATCCCTTCAAAGCCTCTCAGTTAGTATTCAAGCTCGTGGGGAGTTACATAGCTTTTAGAGGTGAAAATAATCCTCATTGGCATTTATCTATTGTAGAGCTTCAACATTCGAACTTCTGTAACTTGAAATGTTTTAACCAATTTGAAAATTAATATATTTTGTAACTTTTAAAATTCATATTTTTACACTTAGTTGCAATTTAGCGGCGCCATTAATCTTAATTTTCTCCTTATTCATGTCATATACCTTTCCTGAGTACTTATATATTAACAAATAAATAAAATTATAATAATAAAGAGATTTATCGTAAAGATAGAGGCTGCCTGGCCGGCATTCATATTTATATGAAAAATAGACACTCCAACTGGCCGAAGTGTGTCTATTTTTCACATAAATAAAGAGATTTGTATACTTCAAAATATTGAATTTATACATTTACCTTTAAATAAATAATCTGGTATAGAGGTCATCACTACGTTCGTTTCTTCCCTTGACTGTTATCTTCTACCTCCAACCTTCCAAATCACATATCGTAGTGACTGTATTGCCTAATAGACTCTGATTAAACTTGATCTCGATAAATTTCTTTGTAAATCACATTTCTATGCGCCATATAATCAATCATTCAATCAAAATTACCTGGGAGCCATGTCACCCTTGAAATATCTCACATGGATATATATCCATATATTGTTATATTTTCTTTAAATGTGACTCTCTAAAGAGTAGCACACGCCTGTTTGAAATGAAGGCAGTGCTAATCAAGAAAGCCCTTCCAATAAAATTGTCTCTTTCTCTGATATATAGTCTTTATATCAGATTTCTTTCAGAATGTTCAAGACTTAAAATAATAATGAGTTTTATAAAGTGAACACAACGAGAATAATATAATCTGTTGAAATATATAAAGTGAAAATAATGTACACACAACTAATATTTACAATGAACAAAATTAAAAATTTGATTAATGTTGCTGCCTCATATATATATATGCTAATCAAGCATGATGCAGCACTTCCCCTTCTCTAGAGGTTTTCACATCCTCGTAAATAACCTCCCTTTGATTCTCTCAAAATATATCTTAGTCGACAGACATGTACGGTACTGAGTCTTGGTCAGTCTTGTGGTTCGAATATGTAGTTTACATTTCACAATTTCTTTTAAAAACGATATATATCTAAAGAGTTCCTGAAGAACTTTCACTTATTCCTGTTTTTATGAAGTGGTCCATAATGCTATATATCAACTTCGTATCTTATTTCTTTCAGTGTGTCATTTCATAGTTTCATTTCATTCTTTTTAGGGGGTCGGTGGAAGGATGGTCTAAACCGTTGGTTTCGACCGCTACCACCCGGGTTCGATTCCCGCATTGGGCACTTTTTCTGATAAAAAAAAATGCTTCAATGGCCCCCGATTCTTGCAAAAGTCCAACCCAACCAGCGAGTGCAAGTAACCAAACGTGGCTCTGGCATATTTGTAAGTGCAAAGTCGAACTGCCTTTCACATGTGTAGACATATGGTACATTACAGTAAAAAAGTCGCCTACTTCTTACCGCCATGAATACCATGGCCTGTAACACGTGTACTAGGGATAAGCAGTCTGAGTTTGCATACAGGCTGACCATTTTGATAAATGTTCTATACAGCCGCTCTGTCAATCCTTTAGTCTGGGAATGGTTGCAGGTTGTGAAGTAGTGTTTAATATTGCACAATTCCATCATCTCTTTCATTGATTTAGTTGTAAATGGAGAACAGTGACGTTGAAATTATAAACATTTGTCCTTGATTTTCGTATATGACAAAAGAAAAAGCAGCAAAGCTCATTTAGATTATCTCGAAAGGAAAGTTATCTAGGAAAATGGGCTATAGAAATCCAGAAGGTGATTGATATAAGCTTTTTCTACTTTGGCAAAGATCTTGACAAATTCGTAAATATATTTTAACATTGAAGTATTTATTCTTTTTTTTTCGGTGCGAGGTTCCGGCGACACCTAGGTGTCCATTCAATATATGATTGAGACATGTTCCATGATTTCTCCCTTTTTCTTTTTTTTTTCTCTGAAACAACAGGCAACTACGCACTGACTTCAGGTTTAGGATTTCTCTCAAAAAAGAGATTCTTATTTTTAAAATTCTTTGTACATGATCGTTTACTTTCATTAAGGTTTTTCTTGATTCGTCAGTTATTTGATTCAAAAAATTCTTTCGTAATTCTCATCACAAATTGGTTCCTTGAGAATAGGTCCTCGAAATAAGCCATCAACGCCCAGAAATATATTTTCTAGATTTATGTATTCTGTCGAAGTATTGATCCTGGACCATCTTGCCAATCGAACTGTTGGAAATTCCAAACATTTTTTCCAAAATAATGCATAATGATCGGTTAATATTTTAAAGTGTTTTCTACAAAAATGTTCCATTTTTTTAAAAGATTTTAGTGCTTCAAATAAAATAATTCACGAAGATTCGTAAAACTTTTTGTTTTCCATTTGTAATCCTTGAAGTTTAGCATCAGGCCGGGATCGAGGTTTCCAGTAATTAAGGTTTCGTCTTAAATTATTTTCATAAAGACATCCAAAGAGTTCTTAACGACTCTTTCCAAAGACTCCGAACGTCTCGGGTTTTCTAATTTTAAAAGCAGTTTTCAGCAAACCAGAAACATAAAAATCCATAGGATCGAATTTGGGGATTTTGCAGTGATTAAAAGGGATGTACGAAATTCAGGTGTCATGCCTCTTTCTGTTCAGGTATTGATCTGTTGAACGTGAGGTATGGCTCGTGGCTTTATCCTGGTGCAGCCACGCTGATCTTGAGTCATTTGGATATAAAAATGAGACCCTATTGTCGAATAATGAATATAAGACAAGTCTTTGGTAGATTTGCCCATTTATCTTTACATTAGAGTCCGCCTTCTTTATAGGAAGCTTCCCATTGTAGCAGAAACCTGCAACGATCATGAGGCTCTTCGAGAAACTTTCCATGCATTGCTTTATCCAGTTTTGAAGGTTATTTTTTTTATAGTTAGCGTAATAAATAGCACGATATTTGTTGCTCTCATTGAGGTAAACCCATGCCTCTTCCAGTGTAACAACATTCTTCCATTTTTTACCTGCCAGGTACTTTTCATAAAGGGCCCTGCTGCAGGTCTTGCGTTCCTCTATATGGTGGGGCTTGAGAACATGAACTTGTGCCTTTGTACGTATTTTAAAACCGATTTTTCTCTTTATAATACAGATAACGATAGATATTAGATTATTTGAATGATTGTTAACTTAGTAAATTATTTTTTCAACATTTTCTTTCATAATTTTATTACTTTAGGTAAACGACTATTTCTTCTTGGAAAGTTTTAATTTTAAACATTTCGAATATTTAAAAATCGTTTTTCATGAAATATAAATCAATGTTTTTTGTTCTTTCAAATTAATAAACCATCACTCGAATCATGCAATTCTTTCGCTAGCTATAGCATCCCAAAATCGTTATTTTAAAAATGGAACAACCTCTGTATATAAGTAGAGCCATCATTTTAACATTGGAAACGCCTATGCTTTCTTTTTCGGTAGTTGAATAATTTTGCACAGATTTACTTAGAACTCAAATATGATATAACTTTTCTTTACCGCTAATTATTTTGACAAGTTTTGTACCTAGGCCAATCATATTCGTATGAATGAGGAAAACAGCATTTGGGTTAAAGTGACACAAAATTGGTGAACTAATTAATGGTGTTTTCAGAGTTCGAAATTCTTCCTTTTTTCCCAGATAAATGGTAAATTTTTACATAAGGTTGGTCAAAAAGGGTCATCAATTTTGAAATTTCTTTGATTAATTTCATGTAATATCGAAGCATATATTTCTATATGATGTACTTCTTTGACCTTTGTTGGCTGTATTTTTAACAGTTTTGAGGTCATGTTTCTTGAGCTTTGTGAAATGTTTGTTTGTTATATATCTGAAAATCTACAATTCTTCAAAAGCAAAATAAGTTTTTTTCATCGTTCAACTTTAAATCAGATTCATAAAAACATATGAAAATATCCTTGATTCTTTTGAGCTGTGCTGGAAAAGAGAGAAAAATTTTAGTTCCCAGATTTCCAAACAGTTCTTAATGAATCTTTCCGAAGACCACCTAATGTCTTAAGTTTTCTAGATCAGGAGAGAAGTTTTCAGCAAACCAGAAACATAAAAATCTATAGGATCGAATTTGGGGGTTTTGCAGTGATTAAAAGAGATGAACGAAATTCAGGTTTCATGCCTCTTTCTGCATAGGTATTGACCTGTTGAACGTGGGGTATGGCTCGTTTCTCTATCCTGGTTCACTCACAAGGATCTTGAGTCATTTGGATAAAAGATGAGACCTCATTGTCGAATAATAGGTCTAAGATAAGTCTTTGGTGGATTTGCGAATTTACCTTGACATTTGTTTAGTTCAAAGAGCATTCATTACCTTGAAAACTCATCAATCCATGAGCTTTAGTGATATCTTTCTCTCGTTTTATTTCTGTTCAACTTCCACTCACACAAACTTCTCAATATCTTGATCTAACATATTTTGCTCAAAGACATTAGGATCCTTGGAGTGTATTCATTGTTTCTTCTATTTTAGAGATTGTAGATAAACATCCTTTTTTCCATCACATTATACCGTTTTCTTTAGTCCAAACAAATTATATATTCATCATCTTGTTTCATGACCAATATTTACAGGAAAAGATAAGGGACTTGAAGTTGGTTTAATTATATCTTTTATAAGCATTTCATATTTTTATATTTTTTGATATCTCGTTCTTTAGTTCTCACACTATATAGCTTGTGTGTTTAATTTGTTTCTTCTTCATCAATCCAATGTTTTGCCAAGTTAGATTTCCATAATCACGATGAAAATTAATCTTCATAATTTTACAGCTTGTTTTAACTTCATTTCTTTTAATGAAATATTTACGTTTATTTGGAATTGAGACTCATCATTCTCAAATTGTTCACACTTTCCTCTATAACTTTTTTTTTTGTCGGACTAATTTTAAAATCAATGTTTGGTTGTTCAACATCTTTAATGATCGATAATACAGATTCATCTTCCAGATATGTTTCCTTATTCGCATAACATAAATCAAACATCTTGATAGCCGAAGTCCATTTGTTTGGTACATTTTGCTGTTCTCCTCAATGATATATAGACCATCCTTAGTCGTTATCTTTAATTCAATCAATTTAATATAAAGTTCCGGTATGATTGTATCTTTAGCAGTTTTTATTCATGATTATTGATTTTGATTATTCGTCAAATCATATTCTATTATTTTAAGCTAAATATTTTGGCGTTCCTTATTTTAAAAAAATTTCGTCCAATTATTGATATCCATAAATATGTTCTCATTATTAGAAATTCAAATTCTATGCCATAAAATTTATATTTAAACAATAATTTCTACGATGTCTGATTTTTTCAAAGGGTTCAGAACACGTTTTATCAGAACAGTTTTTGTCGAAGCCTCTAACGAGAGCAGTCTTACGGTCGACCTCTGAAAGTTTTCACCCCTATATCAATGAGAAATTTGCAAGGAACTATTTAATCCACCAGAATAATTAATTTGTACTCAGAGTTCAAAATTTTATTTATGGTCAACAGTATCTCATTGATAAAAATCAGCCTTGGCGTAAGTTTAAATCTTCTCACACAGAATCCGTGTAGGAATGTATTATGGGTGCCATTGTACACGTCAGCGTTGAGCCGAGGTTTGTCCATACCTTCATCCATTTGGTGCTATCCATGAAGCTTCTCTAGAGTAATTATGAGACAATGTTCTACTATTCTTACAAAATTGACTCTTCAATAACATCTGGGTTCTTACTGTAGAATTTCTTTTGGTAGTTCAGTTTCGGAGTGAAGCTTGTTTATAGATTAGGATATTCGACTAGGGGAAAGGTCATAGGGCTTGGAAATGTTGGGAATATTCTTCTTCTGCTCAAATTGGTGTAGTCACGAATAGCTCGAAAAAGTATGTAGAAATTTAAATTTTTCAACACGTTCCCGGTAACCTTTCTTGAATATGTCCATATTCTTGCAAATGACAAGTAGATCCTTGATGGTTTTAGGAGATTTTAGGTAGATATATGGAATACTCTTTTGTGAACCCCTTTAATAAATTTGATTTCGTATTTTATTCAATTGAAGTGGTGTCGACCCCTTGTTGCACAACATAAATATATCTTCCAAAAATCTGATTGCTGGTTCATCCCAGTGCTTATTCATTCTTATCTTCTTTCTCAATTCTTTATTATTCGCATCTATATATAAATAAATCTTAGGCGAATTAAAATGCTTTCTCAAATAATGAAACTGGAATTGTGCGAGTTTAACCAGGTCTTGACTTTTCCCGTCATGTTCATGGAATCATAACAGGCAATTAAGTAAACAGCCCAGTGATTGAGAAAGCCGATCTCATCAAGAGACTTCTCTCAAATTTCTCTTCACTCATGTTGTTCACCAGATTGGTGAACCTCTCAGCAAGGGACCATATTAACAAACTAAAACTACAACTGATAAGGAACCATAGAGATTCCATAGAGATAGTTTCCATCTTTCTTGGTACCAAATAGAAACCCCCAAAAAACAGACCCTCCAATTAAACAGAAGGAAGTCAAAACAGTTGGCTAAATGGTAATCTGGTCACCTGCGCCCTCTAGTCTATAAAGAGGGAGCCAAAAGCTTCCCCATGTACGTGTCCAAATGAAGAATGCAAATAAACTTTGAATTCTGAACAAACAAAATGTATAAGTGATCTCTGCAAAGGAACCAGTTTGATTTTGGAATATTACATTTACAGAAATCCAAGAATTTCCAAATGTTTTGGATATGGAAGAAAATATAATGCAAGTATTCAAAGTCTTCAACCAATTCAATGCGAATGTAAAACAACGATATGTTCAAAATGTCGCACTAAAATCTCGCACATGTACTGAAAATTGTACAAAAGTGTAATTGTACAAAAGTGTAATTGTACAAAAGTGAAATAGTACAAAAGTAAAATTGTACAAAAGTAAAATTGTACAAAAGTAAAATTGTACAAAAGTGAAATAGTACAAAAGTAAAATTGTACAAAAGTGTAATTGTACAAAAGTGTAATTGTACAAAAGTGTAATTGTACAAAAGTGAAATAGTACAAAAGTAAAATTGTACAAAAGTAAAATTGTACAAAAGTAAAATTGTACAAAAGTAAAATAGTACAAAAGTAAAATTGTACAAAAGTGTAATTGTACAAAAGTGTAATTGTACAAAAGTGAAATAGTACAAAAGTAAATTGTACAAAAGTGTAATTGTACAAAAGTGAAAATTGTACAAAAGTGAAATAGTACAAAAGTAAAATTGTACAAAAGTAAAATTGTACAAAAGTAAAATTGTACAAAAGTAAAATTGTACAAAAGTAAAATTGTACAAAAGTAAAATTGTACAAAAGTGAAATAGTACAAAAGTAAAATTGTGGTTCCTGTGGGATTCCTTTGAAGGTGCGGAGTGACAATTCGGATCACTATGGCAAATCAAGGGAAGCTTGTCCTGCTCCCTCTATAATAGGTGTTGTGAATGCTATTGATGAAAAGGAGTAAAGGATTCTGAAGCGAAGCCAAAGGGCGACGGATTAAAGGATTCTGATGCGAAGCCTAAGGGCGCAGGAGTACGAGAACTGCCTCCATTGGAAGTAAATGATCGAGTTTGGCTGACGGACCTTAACGGGGAGCCATATGTAAATTACCCAGAGGACAACCCACACACTTCGGATGCTGCTGCGGATGTGGCCGGATCATCAACATCTCCTGGAAGAACAGTTCGTCCGCCCAGACGTTTTGGAGAGGTCTAGAGCTAATCTCTAAGAGGGGAGATGTGATGTAAATGTACATATTCAGATGTAAATATGTAAATATGGTTTTGCATATAGACGCTCGAGTTAGGTTATAAATAGAGACAAATGAATGTTGTCAGTTAGTTAGAAAGTTCCGTTCTTAAATAAAGAAGTGTTCACCATCGTAGCCCGATTCCCTTGAAGAAAC
Organism: Cordylochernes scorpioides; assembly: GCA_030710605.1. Taxonomy (NCBI): domain Eukaryota; kingdom Metazoa; phylum Arthropoda; class Arachnida; order Pseudoscorpiones; family Chernetidae; genus Cordylochernes; species Cordylochernes scorpioides. Next base: position 18,799,068 of record CP092873.1, on the reverse strand, counting down.
TAATTGGTTTGCCATGTCACAGGCTATGTAAGACCTGCTGGATCGGTCATGTGAGTGAACATCTATCTTCTGAGAAACTTGAAGATTCTATAACGTGTCCAAATGAAGAATGCAAATTCTTTGCATTCTTCATTTGGACACGTTATAGAATCTTCAAGTTTCTCAGAAGATAGATGTTCACTCACATGACCGATCCAGCAGGTCTTACATAGCCTGTGACATGGCAAACCAATTTCTTCCTTGTTTAACTTGCATTTTCTACAATATTTCGTATCCTTGTATTTCACATTTCCTACTTCAATATTGAGTAATTCAAGAATTCCTTTTGAAACGTCATCAAAATTAAATCCTTCTGAGCTATATGCTGCATACAAATAGGATGCATACTTATTTATATCATTTTTAGCCACCATTACAAATTTGCATACCTCCGTATCAGAGATTTTGTAACAATTACTTAAACGGCCACGTCCTTTCAATTCAATTTTATCATACTTATCTTCCAAAATAGATCGAAAAGTAAATAGAATTTTAACCGTGCTTAATCCTAAACAGCTTTCTAAATAAGTTAGATCGAGCTCCACTTGGTTTTCCATTTCAATAATTTCAGGCATTTCTTCGATAGTTTCCTGGTCTGTAAAAGGCCTTAGTATAATATTAGAATAGTCTGGTGTATACACGTACTGCTTGTTAACTTGAATATTTCCTTCAGATCCTTCGGCTCTTTCCTTGCTAGAATTTTCAGCTTCCCTTTGAGCATGTGATTCAGCTTTTATGCATGAGCCTTGTTTGTTCGATTTCTCTAAATGCTCTTTGGAGAGTTGACTTTCTGCCGCCTTCTCAGAATCTTCCAGATTGACTGCCTTTTCTAAAGCTTCGGGTCTTAAGACTTCTTTCTTAAAGATTTCTGGCCATTCATTAGGTTTGCCGAAATTGAATCCTTCTGGAGCAGCTACTTGTATATAATTAGCCATTTTTTTCCTTTTCTTAAAAAAAAATTCTTATATTTCAACTTTATAATTTTGAAAATTGCTTTTACGCTTTTACCGCTTTTACGCTTTCACCGCTTTTACGCTGCCACCATGTTTAGTTTCTTCAAGGGAATCGGGCTACGATGGTGAACACTTCTTTATTAAGAACGGAACTTTCTAACTAACTGACAACATTCATTTGTCTCTATTTATAACCTAACTCGAGCGTCTATATGCAAAACCATATTTACATATTTACATCTGAATATGTACATTTACATCACACACTAGGTGCAAAACCGAAGAGGCACTCTCCAACATATACTAAATTGTATTGGAAAGGACAAAGGATCCCTGTACAGAGAACCAAGAAGAGTTCTTGAACTTCTTTATGAGCACGACCTCCAATATCTAGTCTAATTTAGACTAAAAGGACAAGTAAAAAAAAAAACCTTTTCTGAGCGCTTTCTGACCATTATATATACAAAGGAAGATAAGGTAATAATAAAATAATTACCTTTTAAAAAAATTCCTGGCCACCCTATCACTATATCTGTTACACAAATAAGAAATATAAATAACAATATTATATGTATTTGAAAATAGAGCAATTTCTCTCTCTCTCTCTCTCTCTCTCTCTCTCTCTCTCTCCATAAATAAATTTCAATTAAAAAGGCATATATTTGAACAATACATCATTTTTTCAGTTGGCTGAACGCCAACCTTTATCAAGGTATTATATCAAGGTTAATAAGTTATAATACCTTCAGAAAGGTTGGCATTCAGGAAACTGAAATATTGGTAAAATAAACGATATTTTGATCCAATATATGCCTTTTCAATTGTATATTATATTTATTGGGAAATTACATTATACTAGGAATAACAAGTTATCATATTTTCAAGATATTTGAGGTATGGGTCCTGAGAAAGTATTTCCCAGAAGTATATACTATATTTGGCATCAAAAACACAACTTATACGTCTGGGCATTGATTGAAACAGAGATTGGATGACCTGTACAGGTACAGCTTGCCATGCAGCATCACCTCGATTCCAAAGTTCATCGGAAAAAGTGATAACGTGTGGTGACGACTCAGTCTCTCGACAACCATTGACCATACGTTTTCTTTTGGTGAAAAAAAATGAGAATGTCCTGGTCAACACAAGCTCCTGCTTTGTGAGAGAGATTTGGGTTTATATAATGAAGTTACTTATCTAATTCATTTCCTAAAAAGACTCAAAATGCGTTTAAGCAGGACAAATATCATTTCCATGTTGTTTGTCTAATGTAATAAATGCTTTATTCATTTCAATTTGTCTTTTTTAAACGATTGGGATATCAACAATAAAAGTTAATTAAATATATTCTTAATAGGCAATGGTAAGATAGTTATGATAATTAGTAATTCCTTCACATCTAACATTTTAAATCAAACATTGAAGTTGCTAGAGCTGACTTGTATGACATTGTGTCGCGTGTCAGCTTCTTCAAAAATCTTTCAATTCCTGCATATAATGGAAGCACAAAATGTTATAAATAGAGAACATCTATAACAAAATAAAACGAAGATTGAAGAGGAGTATCATGTGTGTGTCTTCAATCTCCGTTTTATTTTGCTATTTTAACTCGAAGAGTTTGTTTTAGTCAAAGAACATCTATATTAAAGTTCTTTGCCCTCAAAGATAATAAGAAATTTTATATCAATCTTATACAAACTAATGGTCGCTTAATGAACCAGTCTATAAATAAGCTAGCTAACTACACACACAAAGCCTTTATTGAGACTCTCTGGTGTCATATAGATTCCTCATTATATGAGAAGGGGTATTATATAAGTAAAGAAAAAATAAATTCAAGAAAGATCCAGTTAATTAGACATGTCTTTGATTTTCAAGGCCTTCGTGTAAAATTTATATACATTTAATGTGAATGACCTATTATCTGACAGGTTGGGTATTAAATAATATAATGAGGTCTGAGCAATTCCGGGAGAATCAAGTCTCTTTCTAAGTCAAGAAACAAACATTTCAACATGTAGTGTTCTAGTTGGTTATCCTTTTACATAGTGTACAATATATATCTTCTGATTTTAATTTTTTTTTATATATAATTTTATCTGTAGAATACGAAAAGAATCCCAACTAGCAAACTAAGCAGCAGGTACTAAGCCGTATTGAAGAATTACCTCAATATTCCTGAATAATATTGTGTTTGTGTTAGACGAAAAAAATATATTTAACTATTTTAGCATTTATTAACACATCCTCATTCGCGATGACAATGCAATCATTTGAAACTATTTTTTATTAGATCATATTTTTTGTAAGTTTCAAAGAAACCCTGGGGATGAGCCAAATAAATCAATAGGGTTATAAATTAAAATAAAAGAACCATATATTGTGCCCACTATTAAAAGATATGTATGATTATCTTATTTGTATGTGTTTGTGAATAAAAAGCTCTTATACTGTATTGGATTATATACGCAGCTGAGTATGTAAGCAGAATCGTCCAATACAGTATTAGAGCTTTGAGAAGCAGGTTGGTGGATTGAATTAGCGAAACCGCTGGGAGGGTTCACCACTGATGAGCCAAGCCCTCCCAATATATTTTTTCATCGTAGTAAAGACAGTAGAAGTTTGTATTGTGTATAAAAGAAACATTCGTGCATTTTTAATCCTTAATTTTATATAAATTAAAAATATCCTTTATAGAAAGGTGTTCTCTAGCACGATTTCTCTAGTTCTCGTGGAGGTTCTACTGTAATAATATGTTTTAAAATAATTATATTATGATAATCATTTATATATAGAGCTAAGAGGTTTTAGATTGATATATTTTTCAAACTAAATATTTTGTGTGTAGGATGAACAAGTGGAAACGCCTTCTGACACAACCTGCTGCGGTCAGACAGCCACAGGGTAAGATTCCACTCATGGTGTTATTTCTACATGACACCAACATGGCTGTTCCAAGATTCCACTCATGGTGTTATTTCTACATGTCACCAACATGTCTATTCCAAGATTCCACTCATGGTATTATTTCTACATGACACCAACATGTCTGTTCCAAGATTCCACTCATGGTGTTATTTCTACATGTCACCAACATGTCTGTTCCAAGATTTCACTCATGGTGTTATTTCTACATGTCACCAACATGTCTGTTCCAAGATTCCACTCATGGTGTTATTTCTACATGTCACCAACATGTCTGTTCCAAGATTCCACTCATGGTGTTATTTCTACATGACACCAACATGTCTGTTCCAAGATTCCACTCATGGTGTTATTTATACATGTCACCAACATGTCTGTTCCAAGATTCCACTCATGGTGTTATTTCTACATGACACCAACATGTCTGTTCCAGATCCCGGATGATCGAAGGTATCCAAACGAAGCAGAACAATCAGATCGCGACGTACCTTCGCAAAATTTATTGTTGCTCCAAGGAACCATCGGCCAACTTGGAACCTGAAATAGATGAAGGTAAGACGTGATTTATAATATAATATAAAGCGGCTTATGTTTGTAAAACAACATTTGAAAATTATCCCGCATGTGTTTCTTTTGAACGAAAATTGAAATTTATTTTGAGAAGAAATAACGATTATTTCTAAACATAGGGATGAAGTATGAAAAGATAAATTGTGAAGAGTAATCATAAATGGAAAAATAAAGTGTCCAGGGATGGGTTATCATTACTCTTCACAATTCATCTTTTCATACATAATCCCTAAGGTTAGAAATAGTCGTTATTTCTCCTTAAAATAAATTTCGATTTTTCGTTCAAAAGAAACACATGGGGATAATTTTCAAATTTCGTAAGACGTGATGTTTATTCAAGAGAAGTGAGGGTACAATGGCTTCTAGTAAATTCAAAAGAATGAGCTTGTAGTGGCGTAGTCCATTGCATTCACTGTTAATTGGTTCGTATAAAAAACAGACCTATTCACTTCTTCATAAAGATATTCTGTAACTCGGCTATTCTAAATATTATTGAGAAATGTTCTCATCTTTGACATTCCAAGACTTGGTCTCTTACCAAGATAATGCTCGACTCCTATACTGTCATTACCGGCCACTTGGAAAGATGGCTTTTAATTTATCTCACTTCCTACTCGCCTGATTTTTCGCCCAGTGAATTCTTGTTCAGACAATTGAAAACAGAGTCAAAGGACATATGATTAACTACTTTGGATAAAATAAGGTGAACAACTGTCAATACACTTTAATCTATTTGAATTATGGATTTGATTGATTTGATTTCCTTCCTTGTCAAATGATGGTGAAAATCCATTGCCATCGCTACATTTTATTCAGAAGGGGATGTTATGAATATTTAAAATGTGAAATTTTCTTTAAATTAGATGTTCACTATATTTCCTGATTTTGACTCATAGTCAGACTCTTAATCACACTTGTAGATTCTCTGATAAAATCATATAGGATGTTCCAAATCTCAATCTGTGGTTGGGAAATATTTTTAAAGGTTGGCTTAGATAATTCATAGAACTTGAATTTCGATTTCATTGTACACCTTATTACAATGATGCTTATATGCTCAGAAAACAAATATTTCAACTTTAATTTATTATATTGTAAGTTATATCTAACGATATTTTAGGAGCCGAAAATATACCTATATGTATAGTGTTGTACTTTCTATACGAAAACAGAAATATTGGATGATATTGCAGTAATGAGGCTGATATATCTCTTTTTAATTCACTGTACAATAGCCATGGCCGGTCAATCAAAGGATACTTCCTAAGATTGCGGCAAAGTGTAAAATAACCATAAAATTTTCGTTATTTTCGTTGTGTTAAGCGATAACATTAAGAGATTTGTTGAAAGGTTTTGAAAAGGGGAGTAAACATAGGTAGGTTGGGACGTCGAACGGAATCTCGCCCAAGAGATATACAACCCTCAGAACAGCCACGTATTCTCTGATTGAGAAGTCAAAAAGACGATTCTAAATAAGAGTTTCAATCATAAACTCAGTTTTATTGAGATCTACAGAAATTCCGTGTTATTAAACCCAACTGTTTGTCAGCACTTGATTCAGTCCTATCGCACGGCTCAAGCTGCTCCCAAACATCACAATCTTCCATAAAATGTTTGATTTTAAACCATAATTTTGAGAGCTTCAAATCTATTTCTTCTTATTATTATTATTATTATTATCATTAGGAAGGGTTACAAAGCTTCAAAGGAATTTAATGACAATCAGAAATTGATCAATGAGCGAAGATAAATTGTGTGATTAATGATTTACAGCTCTGCCGCTCCGTAAATACCTCATAATATTGAGTCCAAATTGCAAGAACCTCAGGTGAATAATATAAAATTTATGAGAAAAGTTCAATATATATATATCAAATAATAGTTTTATATATATTGAAATAGAAATAGTGAAAAAATATCAAAATGATCATATCCTTATATACTGAGTATATGTTACAGGGGCACCAAGTTTGAAAGACCATGCTGTAGGTCTATACAACCTCGGAAACACCTGCTACAGCAACGCAATTATCCAATCCTTGGCCCATACCAAAGCTGTATTGGAGAATTTCCTCTGGAATTTCAAAACTGAAAACATCAATCCAGGCAGTATCAGTGGTGGCCGAATCATTAAGAGATTTGGAAATCTTCTGGGCGCTCTTTGGGAAGAAGATAGCTCTTTCAGGCCCATCGAATTCCACAAACAAGTTGGAATGTTCGAGAGCAAGTTCGGAGATTACTCAGAACAAGATTCGATGGAATTCTTGCAATTTCTCCTTGAACACCTCCACAATGATCTCCACCAGCCTCCTGAAACTGAACCCTGCGACGACACCATTGATGAGGGCAGAAGATTCTGGCGAGAATATCGGGCAAATGAAAATAGCCCAATAGTCGATATGTTTGCAGGAATAATAGTCAATGCCACCCACTGTCAAAACTGCCCAAGAACCTCGCAGAATTTTGAGGCTTTCTGGCATCTTTCCCTACCAATCCCCGAAAAGAAGGGAATTTCTGTGATGAACTGTTTTAGCCAACTCTTCATAAAAGAAGTTATCAATGACCATACCTGCTCTGAGTGCAGAAAAAAAGGATCTGTAAGAACAGTCAATGTATTGAACTGGCCCAAAATCCTAATTGCACAATTAATTCGATTCTCGGATTTCGGAGGAGGCAAAAACAACAGAATGGTAGACATCCCGCTTATCCTAGATCTTTCGAAATTTGGATCAGAAACAAAATACAAACTGTACGCCATTGTCAACCACTACGGAACCCCACATACTGGCCATTTTACATCGGTCTGCAAACATCCAACCTCTGGCGAATGGTTCACCATGGACGACCACAGAGTGAAGGGCATCAATTCGAACAAAGTCATCACGAAGAACGCCTACATCTTGTTCTACGAACAAATGAAATGAAGGAATGATGCGCAGCACCAATTTTAACTGACGATTCTTCAATGCTAAAGATTGCCGAAATTATAATGGGAGATCTATCGGTATGTTGATTTTAAATTAAGAAAATTAAAACTCTATATTGCGCTTATCTATGTGTGTCCCCATATATTAAATACGTTCAGTATAATTTTCCAAAAATACTTTTATAGATAAAACATATATGTAGGTTAATAAGATAAATTTGATAATGTTTTTTGAGAGAGAGACAACAATATATTTAATTTTAAACAGAAATATTCTTTTAGAAGATATATCATTCCTTCTGAATTTTTCGATTTAAATAGCTTTTTATTATGCATAAAAATCTATATAAATCCTCAGAAAAAAATATTTATTTTGATATTTATTCCGTAAAGTATCACAAACACATGATCGTCTTTATGAATTCATGGTTAGAATTAAAACATCTTTGAGAAGGACCAACAAGTCACTTTTCTAAATTTATCTATTGAATGCTTAGTCTATATACAATGTACGTCTTCATAAATTAAAGTATATAGAGATTAAAAACGTTGTGTAAAAAACTACGGTATAGATTTATTTTGTAAATAAAAATGTTTATATATTTTTTTTTCAGATAGCATTGTGTCGCCAACCAGCGCAGATTGGAAAACGAATTGTTCCATCTGTTACTGCGAGAGGACCGCAAATGCAGGTATTCAATTTCTTTCATTTTTGCGAAATATATTTATCTCTTTTTTCTGTCTTTATTTGGTGAAATTATTTGACTTCCTGTAATAAAACCTCTTGTGTGTTTCTTAATAGAGAAGTTGAAGATTATATATATATGATCATATATGTGGACTAATTTAGAGAGAAATATATATATGTCATTTTATTTATTTATTTCAACACACAAAACGCGAATAACTGAAATACAACTGAAAACAAAACTGAAATAATTTTAAAAGAAATGATATTATCTACTTATATATTTGCCTTATTCTGTCTGTTTGTCTGAAGCTCACGGATGGGATTTTTCATAACCATCGGTGGTTCAGTGGTAGAATGCTCGCCTGCCACGCGGGCGGCCCGGGTTCGATTCCCGGCCGATGCATTTTTTTTTTTTTTACAATTTTTAAAACTCATTTATATATTATACAAGAATGACATCCACGGCGCCAATTTATAATTGTAACGAATAGTATTTGAATAAAAGCATTTAATCGGGTAAAACCCGGGCGTTGCCCGGGTCATTCGTATATGATATAAAAAGCCAACAATGAAGAGTGAATGTAATATAAAAAGCCAACAATGAAGAATGAATGTAAGATAAAAAGCCAACAATGAAGAGTGAATGTAATATAAAAAGCCAACAATGAAGAATTAATGTAAGATAAAAAGCCAACAATGAAGAGTGAATGTAAGATAAAAAGCCAACAATGAATAGTAAATGTAATATAAAAAGCCAACAATGAAGAATGAATGTAAGATAAAAAGCCAACAATGAAGAGTAAATATAATATAAAAAGCCAACAATGAAGAATGAATGTAAGATAAAAAGCCAACAATGAAGAGTAAATATAATATAAAAAGCCAACAATGAAGAATGAATGCAAGATAAAAAGCCAACAATGAAGAGTAAATGTAATATAAAAAGCCAACAGAGTGAATGTAAGATAAAAAGCCAACAATGAAGAGTGAATGTAATATAAAAAGCCAACAATGAAGAATGAATGTAAGATAAAAAGCCAACAATGAAGGGTGAATGTAATATAAAAAGCCAACAATGAAGAATGAATGTAAGATAAAATGCCAACAATGAAAAGTGAATGTAAGATAAAAAGCCAACAATGAAGAGTAAATGTAATATAAAAAGGCAACAATGAAGAATGAATGTAAGATAAAAAGCCAACAAAGAAGAGTAAATATAATATAAAAAGCCAACAATGAAGAGTGAATGTAAGATAAAAAGCCAACAATGAAGAGTGAATGTAATATAAAAACCAACAATGAAGAATGAATGTAAGATAAAAAGCAAACAATGAAGAGTGAATGTAAGATAAAAAGCCAACAATGAAGAGTTAATGTAATATAAAAAGCCAACAATGAAGAATGAATGTAAGATAAAAAGCAAACAATGAATAGTAAATCTACTTATATAATTGACTTATTCTGTCTGTCTGAAGTTCACGGATAGATTTTGGTCAACAACGCGCTCATCATCATTATGATCATTATCATTATCTAATGATATAATAATAATTATTATTATTATCTTCTATACTTATATAATTGCCTTATTCTGTCTGTGTGAAGTTCACTGTCTGAAGTTCACGGATAGATTTTGGTCATCAACGCGCGCATCATCATTATGATCATTATCTAATGATAATAATTATTATTATCTATCTACTTATATAATTGCCTTATTCTGTCTGTGTGAAGTTCACTGTCTGAAGTTCACGGATAGATTTTGGTCATCAACGCGTGCATCATCATTATGATCATTATCATTATCTAATGATAATAATAATTATTATTATTATCTATACTTATATAATTGCCTTATTCTGTCTGTGTGAAGTTCACTGTGTGAAGTTCACGGATAGATTTTGGTCAGAATGGATAAAATAAAAAAAGTGTCAAGGGATGGGAATCGAACCCACGACCTTCCGCTTACCGGGCAGATGCCATGACCACTAGGCTACCCTGGACATATTTTTCCGTTCACATTTTTATTTTTTTATATTTTCAAGACACACACAGTTTGGGGCGGGACGTTTCATAAGAGAGACATCCACGGCGCCAATTTATAATTGTAACGAATAGTATTTTAATTAAAACATTTTAAAAATATATACGCACTCGGGTAAAACCCGGGCGTTGCCCGGGCCATTCGTCTAGTGATCCAATATGTGTCTTTTTAATTAAAGATTTATTTATGGATTGCTCTATTTTCAAATATATATATAGAATGAAATATAATTTATATCAAAGATAGTTGCAATAGAGAAAAAGTAATGATAGTTAAAAACAAATTATAAAAATATTACTTTTAGGGTATCAAAAAGGTTTTTTTTTAAGTAACAACATGGGGTTATAACAAGTTCACGCTGTTGCCTCGGCAGTTACGCGTCATTTAAGGAGAACATAGAAAAAATATATATATATATAGTTCCACTATGCAAATCTATAAGATAGGGGCTTCTTACAGACCTAATACTTTGTTCCACTTTCATCAAATAGGTCAAATAGTGTGTGAGAACCTCTCCATAAAGATCAAATACTCAAATCTTTATTTATATAAATATCAATATTTCAAACGTTTTCCTTCTAATAAAATTATTTTCAAATTTCTATTCCATTTATCATAGTTTTACAGTAATACATTTTTACTTTTCTCTAAAAGAGATTTTTTATTATTTATTTCAGAATGTAAACTGCTTCTATATATTTTGTGTCTAATAACATTTTCTTCAAATTAAAGATAATACGGCTAGTAAATCTTTTTTATTGTCTCGACGTGTTTAGACAAAAATCTTTTGTCCTCGTCAGGAGCGAACAAAATCAAAACATTTGGCAAAGTGTTAAGAATAGAATAATATTTAACGCTTTGCCAAATGTGAAAAAAATAGTACAAATGTGATATTGTACTTGGATAAGGTGCATAAATTATGAAAAATGTATCTCCTTTGAGCTTTGCCAAATGTTTTGATTTTGTTCGCTCCTGACGAGGACATAAGATTTTTGTCGAAACGTCGATATAATAAAAAAGATTTACTGGCACAAGTATCTTTAATTTGAAGAACTATGAATGCCGGCCAGGCAACCTCTATCTTTACGATAATAAAATTCTATTATTTTGTTTTCAAATTTCCTTTTTTATTTTTCAAATTTGAAATTTAACTTTGTTGTTTTGTTGTCCAGGCATTTGGCTACGGCTGGTCTCTCCAAGATCTTCTTTGAATTATTTTTATTTTTACTTTTTATTTTTCTATTTTTTATTTATTATTTAAACATATATAACCTTTTCTTTTTTAAGTTTCCAAATACAAAAAGGCGCTCAATATATACGCGCAACTATTGGTTTAAAAAAAGGCAGGCAATATTGTCATTATAAAATATATTTGATCCTTTGCCCAATCAATCTCTGGTACTGTTTGGGCAGGGAGAACAACCCAGATTTTCCTGGTCATTTAGAACCAAGAAAATCTGATCTAGTGTTTGAGGTTGTTGTCCTCATTTTAGAGTTCCAGGGAACTTACCAGTTCTATCATTACCAGCGTGATGTTCAGAGGTGTACCAGATGGTACAGAAAGTGATGCATTACTGGCAATACTGAAGCTGTATTATGATATGAAATTTTGATCCGAAAAATAGCATATGCTTTTATCAAAACCGAGCAGTCAATGATTGGCAGCAAATATTGATGAAGTGCAGATGATACTAATGTGCATCATGAATTTTTAATCCCATTGTCCAATAACAGCTGGTACTGTTAGGATGGGAGAACTCTTCTGAACCAGGAAATTCTGGTGTTTGAGGTAGAGTACCTCAGTTCTGGTGATCCAGGGTTCTACTCTGGCAGGCGTGGGTGGGAGCCTGCCAGGGGAGGGGGGAGGCCCCTCTCGCTCGAGCAGTACCTGGGGATCAATGAGATGGTACCAGATGGTACAGTTGAACCAGTGCAATGGCGTCATGCCAATTCTCAGAGAAATGCTCTTCTCATTTCATATTTGAATATTCTGTTCGAAGATGGATAGTGGTTGAAACCAATCCAGATGGTTGAATAATATCGGAAATGAACGATTTACTGTGTTTAGGCAAAATTGTTCTGAATATGAATTCGATATGAATTTTAACATTCTTATTAGTAAAACCTAGTAGAGGGGAACAGTTTGTGTCCAATTATGTTTTGAATGACTGAATTAATCAGGCAAAATTGAATATTTCGGAATCTCTGTATAACAAAAATTCATCTTCACTTTTCTCAAATTGACATGGCGATATTTATTTAGAATTGGCTATGAAGAGCAAAAATTAATTTTCCTTATCAATTTCATTAAGAAAATATTTCGGATATTTTTCGGTAATATAAAAAGTGATAAAAAAGGACATCAATATATAATCAAATATACCTGATGTATTTTATTGAATTTATTAAACACCAAAATATTGTTTATTCTTTCGCGTGAATTTAGAGGCAGATATTAAATTTGCATATATTGAAATCTAGCTTTGCTTCAAAATTTCCATATGGTAAAGGATCAAATACAAATTTAATTCAATAAGAATTTTATCCAAATTCTAAAAATGTAATCACAAGAGCAATGTATATCATATATATATTATATATATTGGAATATTCATAAAACTGTGAAAAGGCCTCCTACAATCCCAACAATATTTCAAAGAGCAAGAATTTTGATGAATATATTGTATCAAATATGAAAAATAAAAGGTAAAAAATGAAATTTGTCTTTATTTACACCCACAAAATACACTGCTTTTAAAATTTTAGAAGAAAGGATTATGTTTATATTTATCAATATTTTTTCTTCCAAATTGCCTGTGTATGTTTATCTTAGTGAGTCCCATACTTTCTTCGCATTTGTTTCTCCGATGAACATTCCAGTTTGTTCATTTGTCAACGTAGTAATGATTATCCCAAATGCTTCATCATTTTTCTCACTCCAAATCTCCCAATAACTTTTTTCTTCCATATCAGGTTCTGGATCGGAAATTACACATTTAAATAATTTTCTTCCTCTCAGAACTGCGTCGATTTTCAACGCCCAAATTTGATGATTAGTTCCTGTTAATGGTTCAATTTTTGTTTGGGATAAAAAATTATATTCCGCCATTTTGGCCTTTTGAACTAATATAAACAAACCAATATAATTTAAATACAAATATATATTTCAAATTTATTTATATATTGGGTAGCTTTTAAACATGCAATATATAGATATAATTTAACTTAATCTATATAAATACCTTTAATCTTCTTAGAAGTGCTTCAGTTTACCGATCAGAATAAACTTCTTACTTAATCTTCTGTTTGAATTCTTTCGCTTTTGAGCTTTATATCAAACAACCACGCTCTGCTACCAATTGTTGACTTTGCTTAGAATTTTTAATGAAACTGATTCCAATAATTATTAATTAAACATTATATTAATTGATTTACAAGAGAGAGAACAAAATATAAAAGGGAAACTAATATTAAACAAAGGAACTTTTTTCTTTCGGTTAGCGCCTATTTACCTGTTAGCTTACACACACTCTGTGGTAATAATTAATTAATATATATACAACAGATTATTCATAATACATTTAATATTTGTTTTTAAAATAGAGCAATCCATATTTAATTCATTAGATAATAAAAAGGCATATATTGGATTTAATAAAATATTTATTAGGCAAAATAAATATTTTATTAAATCCAATATATGCCTTTTTATTATCTAACATTTAATATTGTAAGCCACTTTTATACAAGACATTGAATGAATATAACTAAGGAAAAATTATAATTTGAGATTTAACACTATATTAAGAACTAGACGCCGACCCGGGCTTCGCCCCGGGATTGACCCGTGTGCATATCTACCCGAGTGATATATATTTAGATAAGATTTTTTTTTAAATAATTGTTTTTACTCAAGGGAATGTTTGTAGTCTAGTACGTTGATATAATCAATCTATCTGAATATTAGGAAAGGTCAGGTATTTTTTTTGTAGGGTGATGCTCTGAAAAAGAACGCTATACCACTTTATCACTAAACAAATTGGCGAGTCAAAAATAAGCAACCTAAACAATCCATTAGCTTTGCAAGATAAGAACAGAAATAGAGAAATGCATGCAAAATTTTCAACACAATTCAAAATCTTTAATCCTCATTATTTTTTTATTTTTATTTTTTTGCTTATCCCTAGTACACGTGGTACAGGCCATGATAAGCATGGTGGGTAGTTAGCGACTGCTTTTTACTGTAAGCGCACCACATGTCTACACATGTGAAAGCAGTTCGACTTTGCACTTACAAATGTGCCAGAGCCCCGTTTGGTTACTTGCACTCGCTGGTGGGGTTGGACTTTTGCAAGAATCGGGGGGGCCATTGGAGCATTTTTTTTTAAACAGAAAAAAGTGTCCAATGCGGGGATCGAACCCGGGTCGTAATGGTCGTATTTTGTTTCTATTACATTACATGGAATAGTTTTTTTTTCTAATAAAATTTACTGACCTCTTTGTTCACTGAAACCGAAACAATGTGTATGTTAGACCACTCTTTGTTCAACCTTACACATTGTTTAGGTCTCTTATTAGGTGCAAGATGTATACTTATGCTAAAATGGTAATTTGGGTAAACATAGGTAAATTCATGTTGGGCCAGTATTGTTCAGCAAGCCAACACAGATATAACATTACGGTATGAAGCAATGTTGTGCTAAAACTAATATTTCCAATCAAATTATCAAAAAATAACACATACTATGTAATATAAACACATGTATGTAAAATAAACACAATAAAATAACCAATAATTAAAAACCATAAATTTTTCTAACACAGTATACTTCTTAAGTAAGAATACCTTACCATGAAGGTTTAAAACCCTACACATTGAAACATGTGAAAAATGTAGCATGTGTGGTGTATGATGGGCTTGAAGAGAAAATATTTTAAAAAGATATTTATTGAAACTTTTGTAATACCACACAAAATATGCATATTTACAGTTACAACTTGTCTAGCACCAAAAGATGTCATTTGGAATATAGAGTTATATCTACGGATATGCAGCAAGAAGGACTTCGATAGAGGATGTAGGCCAGAGAGCAAAGAGAAAATAGGTTCTGGAGGGGACTCAATAGCAGGTAGAGAAACTCTACCTTGTTTACAACAGAGGCCAAAGGGTTCATCTCTAAATCTCAAAGCATAGCAAAACTGGCATACCCGAGACATTTGGCCTATATCGACAGATGAATCAGCTTTATAATCAATATGGGTATTATACTGCAAACCTGAAAACGGCTTGAGTCCAAAGCTGAATACGCTGAACAGGAACTTGCATAGTTTGTGCAGCTGCGACGCGGGCTTCAGAATACCTAAGACGGCGAAGCGCACGACGCGTCTCACTTTGAAGTGGTGTCTCAATAGCTATAGAATTCCTATATCTCCTGGAAGCAGCCGTATTCCTACCAATTAAAGGTCGGCTGCGGCGAGGCATACTCTGAAAAAAAATATTGAGATTAATAACAAAAGCTTAAAAACCAGCAATTTATAAACAAAGCATAAAAAATACCTGTCTTTTTGAGGTAAAAATCAAAATTCCTAAATTTTTTCTTCAAAATAACCTTCCAGATATGTTAAAAAGATTATAAAAAACTCAAAGCATAATATTAAAAAGGTAAAAAATTAATGTACAAAACCAGTTATCATTAAAAAGCCTCAAAAATAGACCAACCGCAGGACACGGCAATGAAAAAGCATGCTTTTTTGAGGAAAAAAATAGAAATAATTTTCTAAAATACAAAATACAACCCCTATATGTTAAAAAAAACTATAAATAATCTAAATATAAAATACTTAATCAAATCAATTAAAATATCTTAAATAAAATTTTGAAAAAGGACCTCAAAAAGAAAAATAAATGAATCTGTTAAAGAAATCCCTCGCTTATTTAAAAATATAAATAACCTATTTTTTAGATACAACCCATATATGTAGAAAATATAATAAATAAACTGTATTTAAAAGATAAAAGCAATAATTAAAAAACTCCATAAGAAAATTTAAAAAAGGACTTCAATAAATAAATACCAAATATTTCGAATTAGAGCAGTTATTTTAAACGGCGAATTAGATCAGTTATATCTAAAAATGAAAATATATATAAATAAATAAAACATACAAAATATTTCAAGAGCAGTTATTAAGCTACGCTTGGCATCATAAATGTTCGCATGTAAAGCTATTTCAGGCCTTACATATTTCTAACAACCTTTTTGAAATAGGTTTTTGAAACATGGAAATTATAATACTTCAAATAAATAGAAATAGAGTGAACACAAATAAAACATACCAAATATTTCGAATTAGAGCAGTTATTTTAAACGGCGAATTAGATCAGTTATATTTAAAAATGAAAATATATATAAATAAATAAAACATACCAAATATTTCAAGAGAAGTTATTTTAAAACGACGAATTAGATCAGTTATATCTAAAAATGAAAATATATAAATAAATAAAACCTACCAAATATTTCAAATTAGAGCAGTTATCAAGAAGCGGAAAGTAAACACTTTTGAAAGTATAAATACTTTTACTCTGTTGAATTTTTTTGTATTTTATCGATAACAGCAAAGTTATGTATTTTAAAGTTAGGAAAAATATTTTGATGTTAAGCAAAACCTGCTCCATCTCGTTTTACATAAATGTTGAAAATTTGGTTGATATTGATGCATTGTAACGAAAGTTTATAGTGATGTGCTCTTATGAAATTTGCATTTTATTAATATAGATTACATTTAAAATTCTTTGTATTTATGAATTCGATAATGTCATTATTGATATTTCAGTTTAAAATGTTTCTATTCTAAAAAGAACACATTTTCAATGTCGTGATTAATATAATCATATGACCAGTTTATGATACCAAAAATATTAGGTTAAATATTTTATTTGGAAAGTTTTTGTTGTATATATTAATTAATTGTTACCACAGAGTGTGTGTAAGCTCACAGGTAAATAGGCGCTAACCGAAACAGAAAAAAAGTTCCTTTGTTTAATATTAGTTTCCCTTTTATATTTTGTTATCTCTCTTTTAAATCAATAAATATAATGTTTAATTAATAATATTCTTGGATTCAGTTTCATTAAAATTCTAAGCAAAGTCAACAGTTTTCAAATTCAGAGATTTATTCTATGATCTTGACTACTTCCAGTCATAATTCTATATCCTAATGAAACTTCAGATATGGCAAGTATTAGGAACACCTAAGTAAAACAAACACACAAACCTTATTCCTATTTTGTATGATCAGGAAATGCCTTTTTTCTTAATTTATCCACCTGATCCAAGTTTAAATTTACTTTTGTACTATTTTTCATATCTATCACCGAAATATTTCAGTACTTTTCACACAAAATACTTTTATAATACAATATAAGGCGGCTTATGATTGTAGAACGACATTTGAAAATTATCCCGCATCTGTTTCTTTTGAACGAAAAATCTAAATTTATTTTAAGGAGAAATTACTATTATTTCTAACATTAGGGATGAAGTATGAAAGGATGAATTATTTTTCCGTTTGTCATTACTCTTCACAATTCATCCTTTCATACTTCATCTCTAAGGTTAGAAATAATCGTTATTTCTCCTTAAATTTCGATTTTTTGTTCAAAAGAAACACATTCGGGATAATTTTCAAATGTCGTTCTACAAAATATTTTTGATAAAATAAATGATATTTTGATCCAATATATGCTTTTTTATTAAAAAAAAAAACAAAATACTTATTAGAAACTAACTCAAACAAGAATATGTAAAATATTTCTAAGAGTCCGCAAAAGAAACTTAAAATCAAAATGAAGTCTATCAGCATATGATTCTAAACACAGTAATCGATTATTTACTGGATTAAATGTTTTGGTTATTTAAATGACCATGAGGGAGATCAACTATATTGCAAAATGGAAAATTAGGAAAGACAAACTTCAGGATGACACAGCAATTTATTTAAGGCAAGAACAAACAATGAATGATAAACAAAAGATAAGCAATGAGGTAAGTTTACAGAGTAGCAAAATAATAACATAAAAAATGATACTCTGTTAATAAAATAATAAATGCTTTACTACAATATTCTAGCTCTAGTTTCCCCTGATGAACTATCTCCCGGTGAGTTGGATCATTTTCAGGTTCCTACACCATTCTGTCATTAATGATGCCAAACTAAAACTTTGTTGAGATATTAAAGGAATTGTTTTTTTACCACTAAATTTCAAGTCTGTGTGTTTGAGATTGTATAGTGACGATTATAAGAAATTCTGAAAAATAAAATCTGGTGGAAATATCTAAGGTAGTTCCGGTTGAAAATTACTAGTTCATATATTTATTGTTAGATAATAAAAAGGCATATATTGGATTGAATTAAATATTTATTTGCCAATATTTAGGCTGGCTGAACGTCAACCTTTATCAAGGCATTACATTTTTGTATAAACAAACTCAGCGCCGCATAGTTTTATAACACTAACACATAAAGGATGGCGTTCAGCCAGCCGAAATATTGGCAAATATATCTTTTATTCAATCCAATATATGCCATTTTACTATCTAATGATTTAATTAGGATTGCTCTATTTTCAGAATAATTATATTTATTGTGTTCATACAAGTATAGTCATATCTATATAGTCATACTTGTCTAGAAATATATTTAAATTAGAGAGTGATAGAAGGATTTCCTTTTATAATTTAATATTGATAACATTAACACTTAGACATTACTGTATATATATATATATATGCGATTGAATCCGGATCTAATGATTTATATTGATGTGAATAATATCACACTAATGTATATAGTTGTCTAATTGTTTTGCATAATATTTAATTTTAGAACGACTTTGAAAATTATCCCGCATGTGTTTCTTTTGAACGAAAAATTGAAATTTATTTTAAGGAGAAATAACGATTATTTCTAACCTTAGGGATGAAATATGAAAGGATGAATCGTAAAGAGTAATGATAAATGGAAAAATAAAAGTGCCCAGGGATGGGAAGATATTGAAGATATTTCATTTATAAATTAATCTTATTATTTAATCTGTGAAAATAAATATATTGGACTGGTGACCAAAAAAAACTGAATAGATATGGCTTAATGTTATATATATATAGTTATGATATATAATTAATTGTGATGGTTATGTAATTTTGATCTTCATTGAATAAAATATATAAAGTTTAAATGTGTTTTAAACTTTAATAACAAGCACAAAACACACACATATTGAAGAAATTTGTAAAAATTGTAATTCTATAATCTATATACCATTCGATGCTAATACAATATATTCGGTAATTTATAATACAATATATTGCGGCTTATGATTGTAGAGCGACAATTTTAAAACGACAATTTCCCATCCCTGGATACTTTATTTTTCCGTTTATCATTACTCTTCACAATTCATCCTTTCATACTTCATCCCTAATGTTAGAAAAAATCGTTATTTCTCCTTAAAATAAATTTCAATTTTTCGTTTAAAAGAAACACATGCGGGATAATTTTTAAATGGTCGTTCTACAATATATTCGGTGCTGATACAAATGACTTTCACTCTTATGGGAATTCTCTTCAGGGATTTCATCCTCACCTTTAACACCTCACTATCTTGATTTTATGGGGAAGATCAAGCTTGGTTCATATCTAGGGTAACATTAGTGGTGGAAATAAAATATTTTATAAACAAGAAATGCCACTTCTTCTGTCAAAACAAACATTAAAACTCAATGCCATCTATTGACCATCGCGAGTGAATGTTTTGCCAATGAAGAATGATTAAACAAATAATATTTATAGGAAATAACACGCTATCTATATATAAGAAAAATAAAGTTATTTAGTCACAAATGTTTCTTTTACACATAAAACAAACTTCTACTGTCCTTACTGTGATGAAAAATATTGGGAGGGCTTGGCTCATCAGTGGTGAACCCTCCCGGCGCTTTTGTCAATTTAATCTACGCTTTTTAGAGCTCTAATACTGTTATGAACGATTCTGCTTATATATGCTACACTGAAGGATGGAGACTTAGAAATGGTATTTAAGTAAACTATGGGAATAAGCTTTTAGGGACGTAGATTTACATATAAATATTTGCATCGAGCAATGTTCTTCGGAAAACAATAAGAACAAATCCAATTAGGCATAAATTAATTATAGGGTAATACCGAGCCATATATATATAAGAAAGGAAAACATTTAAGTACGTAAGTTTTTTTTAAAACATAGAACACACTTCTACTGTTCTTACTGCAATAAAAAAATATTGGGAGAGCTTGGCTAATCAGTGGTGAATCATCCAGGCGGTTCGCCAATTTAATCTACCAGAACTGCTTCTTAGAGTTCTAATACTGTATTGAATCATTCTGTTTATATATACTATACCTAAGGGTGGAATCTTAGAAAGGGTATTCAACCAAACTATGGACATAAGCATAAGGACAGTAGAATTACATATAAATATTTGCATCAAGAAATTTATATTCAAATATTTATATTCAATTCTACTTTCTTAAAGGCTATGTCCATATTTTGCTTGAATATCATTTCTGAGATTCCACCCTTCAAACACACATTGTAGCGTATATAAGCAGAATCGTTCGATACAGTTTTAGAGCTCTAAGAAGCGGTCTGGTGAAATAAATTGGCGAAATCAAATTATGGAAATCAAAAACTTTAATAATAAATAAAATTTATATAAATTTAACTGCAATCCTCGGTTTTTTATTCTTCATTCTCAAAATATTTTAGCCATCTTTATGTTTCATACATTTTCTGCAATCATGCATAGTTCTTTACTTTACAGATATTTTACATTATTTTAATCTCTGATGTTTTCTAAATCAAGGGTGGCCAATCAGTAGGTGGCCAAGTTTCAGAATTACAAGGTTGTCGCTAAAGTTCGTAAACATTTGCAAAATATAAATCATAATATATTTACGAACTTTTGGGACAACCTTATAACTATTTACTGTTAAGGTGGATAAAGTGAAAGGTTCATTGTTAAAAGAAAGATATTGATTTCTTCCGCCATTTTATTGCAGTATTCAAAGTTTTCATAGAATCTATGTACCAACATTTCATTGCCGTAATAAGGTGGGGACCTTATAGCATTTAATGGCTGCCAGAGTAACTTTGGGCGATCATTTCATTGGAGCAATAAGGTGGGGGCTTTATAGCATTTAATGGCTGCCGGAGAAACTTTGGGTGATCATTTCATTTGAGCAATGAGGTGGGGGCTTTATAGCATTTAATGGCTGCTAGAGCAACTTTGGGCGATCATTCATTTGAGCAATAAGGTGGGGGCTTTATAGCATTTATTGGCTGCCGGAGCAACTTTAGGTGATAATTTCATTTGAGCAATAAAGTGGGGGCTTTATAGCATTTAATGGCTGCCAGAGCAACTTTAGACGATCATTTCATTGGAGTAATAAGGTGGGGGCTTTATAGCATTTAATGGCTGCCGGAGAAACTTTGGGCAATCATTTCATTTGAGCAATGAGGTGGGGGCTTTATAGCATTTAATGGCTGTCAAAGCAACTTTGGGCGATCATTTCATTGGAGCAATAAGGTGGGGGCTTTATAGCATTTAATGGCTGCCAGAGCAACTTTGGGCGATCATTTCATTGGAGTAATAAGGTGGGGGCTTTATAGAATTTAATGGCTGCCAGAGCAACTTTGGGCGATCATTTCATTGGAGTAATAAGGTGGAGGCTTTATAGTATTTAATGGCTGCTAGAGCAACTTTGGGCGATCATTTCATTGGAGTATTAAGGTGGGGGCTTTATAGAATTTAATGGCTGCCAGAGCAACTTTGGGCGATCATTTCATTGGAGTAATAAGGTGGGGACTTTATAGCATTTAATGACTGCCAGAGTAACTTCGGGCGATCATTTCATTGGAGCAATAAGGTGGGGGCTTTATAGCATTTATTGGCTGCCAGAGCAACTTTGGGCGATCATTTCATTGGAGTAATGAGGTGGGGGCTTTATAGCATTTAATGGCTGCCAGAGCAACTTTGGGCGATCATTTCATTGGAGTAATAAGGTGGGGGCTTTATAGCATTTATTGGCTGCCGGAGAAACTTTGGGCGATCATTTCATTTGAGCAATGAGGTGGGGGCTTTATAGCATTTAATGGTTGTCAGAGCAACTTTGGGCGATCATTTCATTGGAGCAATAAGGTGGGGGCTTTATAGCATTTAATGGCTGCCAGAGCAACTTTGGGCGATCATTTCATTGGAGTAATAAGGTGGGGGCTTTATAGCATTTAATGGCTTCCAGAGCAACTTTGGGCAATCATTTCATTGGAGTAATAAGGTGGAGGCTTTATAGCATTTAATGGCTGCTAGAGCAACTTTGGGCGATCATTTCATTGGAGTAATAAGGTGGGGGCTTTATAGCCTTTAATGGCTGCCAGAGCAACTTTGGGCGAACATTTCATTGGAGTAATAATGTGGGGACTTTATAGCATTTAATGACTGCCAGAGTACCTTTGGGCGATCATTTCATTGGAGCAATAAGCTGGGGGCTTTATAGCATTTATTGGCTGCCAGAGCAACTTTGGGCGATCATTTCATTGGAGTAATAAGGCGGGGGCTTTATAGCATTTGATGGCTGCTAGAGCAACTTTGGGCGATCATTTCATTGGAGCAATAAGCTGGGGGCTTTATAGCATTTAATGACTGCCAGAGTAACTTTGGGCGATCATTTCATTAGAGTAATAAGGTGGGGGCTTTGTAGCAATCAATGGCTGCCAGAGCAACTTTCGGCGATCATTTCAATGGATCAATAAGGTGGGGGCGTTATAGAATTTAATGGCTGCCAGAGCAACTTTAAGCGATCATTTCATTGGAGCAATAAGGGTGGGGCTTTATAGCATTTAATGGCTGTCAGAGCAACTTTGGACGATCATTTCATTGGAGCAATAAAGTGGGGGCGTTATAGCATTTAATGGCTGCTAGAGCAACTTTGGGCGATCATTTCATTGGAGCAATAAGGTGGGGGCTTTATAGCATTTATTGGCTGCCGGAGCAACTTTAGGTGATCATTTCATTTGAGCAATAAGGTGGGGGCTTTATAGCATTTAATGGCTGCCAGAGCAACTTTAGACGATCATTTCATTGGAGTAATAAGGTGGGGGCTTTATAGCATTTAATGGCTGCCGGAGAAACTTTGGGCGATCATTTCATTTGAGCAATGAGGTGGGGGCTTTATAGCATTAATGGCTGCCAGAGCAACTTTGGGCGATCATTTCATTGGAGTAATAAGGTGGGGGCTTTATTGCATTTAATGGCTGCCAGAGCAACTTTGGGCGATCATTTCATTGGAGTAATAAGGTGGAGGCTTTATAGCATTTAATGGCTGCCAGAGCAACTTTGGGCGATCATTTCATTGGAGTAATAAGGCGGGCTTTATAGCATTTGATGGCTGCTAGAGCAACTTTGGGCGATCATTTCATTGGAGTAATAAGGTGGGGGCTTTATAGCATTTAATGACTGCCAGAGTAACTTTGGGCGATCATTTCATTGGAGCAATAAGGTGGGGGCTTTATAGCATTTATTTGCTGCCAGAGCAACTTTGGGCGATCATTTCATTGGAGTAATAAGGCGGGGGCTTCATAGCATTTGATGGCTGCTAGAGCAACTTTGGGCGATCATTTCATTGGAGTAATAAGGTGGGGGCTTTATAGCATTGAATGGCTGCCAGAGCAACTTTGGGCGATCATTTCATTGGAGTAATAAGGTGGGGGCTTTATAGCATTTAATGGCTGCCAGAGCAACTTTGGGCGATCATTTCATTGGAGTAATAAGGTGGAGGCTTTATAGCATTTAATGGCTGCCAGAGCAACTTTAGACGATCATTTCATTGGAGTAATAAGGTGGGGGCTTTATAGCATTTATTGGCTGCCGGAGAAACTTTGGGCGATCATTTCATTTGAGCAATGAGGTGGGGGCTTTATAGCATTTAATGGTTGTCAGAGCAACTTTGGGCGATCATTTCATTGGAGCAATAAGGTGGGGGCTTTATAGCATTTAATGGCTGCCAGAGCAACTTTGGGCGATCATTTCATTGGAGTAATAAGGTGGGGGCTTTATAGCATTTAATGGCTTCCAGAGCAACTTTGGGCAATCATTTCATTGGAGTAATAAGGTGGAGGCTTTATAGCATTTAATGGCTGCTAGAGCAACTTTGGGCGATCATTTCATTGGAGTAATAAGGTGGGGGCTTTATAGCCTTTAATGGCTGCCAGAGCAACTTTGGGCGAACATTTCATTGGAGTAATAATGTGTGGACTTTATAGCATTTAATGACTGCCAGAGTAACTTTGGGCGATCATTTCATTGGAGCAATAAGCTGGGGGCTTTATAGCATTTATTGGCTGCCAGAGCAACTTTGGGCGATCATTTCATTGGAGTAATAAGGCGGGGGCTTTATAGCATTTGATGGCTGCTAGAGCAACTTTGGGCGATCATTTCATTGGAATAATAAGGTGGGGGCTTTATAGCATTGAATGGCTGCCAGAGTAACTTTGGGCGATCATTTCATTAGAGTAATAAGGTGGGGGCTTTGTAGCAATCAATGGCTGCCAGAGCAACTTTCGGCGATCATTTCAATGGATCAATAAGGTGGGGGCGTTATAGAATTTAATGGCTGCCAGAGCAACTTTAAGCGATCATTTCATTGGAGCAATAAGGGTGGGGCTTTATAGCATTTAATGGCTGTCAGAGCAACTTTGGACGATCATTTCATTGGAGCAATAAAGTGGGGGCGTTATAGCATTTAATGGCTGCTAGAGCAACTTTGGGCGATCATTTCATTGGAGCAATAAGGTGGGGGCTTTATAGCATTTATTGGCTGCCGGAGCAACTTTAGGTGATCATTTCATTTGAGCAATAAGGTGGGGGCTTTATAGCATTTAATGGCTGCCAGAGCAACTTTAGACGATCATTTCATTGGAGTAATAAGGTGGGGGCTTTATAGCATTTAATGGCTGCCGGAGAAACTTTGGGCGATCATTTCATTTGAGCAATGAGGTGGGGGCTTTATAGCATTTAATGGCTGCCAGAGCAACTTTGGGCGATCATTTCATTGGAGTAATAAGGTGGGGGCTTTATAGCATTTAATGGCTGCCAGAGCAACTTTGGGCGATCATTTCATTGGAGTAATAAGGTGGAGGCTTTATAGCATTTAATGGCTGCCAGAGCAACTTTGGGCGATCATTTCATTGGAGTAATAAGGCGGGCTTTATAGCATTTGATGGCTGCTAGAGCAACTTTGGGCGATCATTTCATTGGAGTAATAAGGTGGGGGCTTTATAGCATTTAATGACTGCCAGAGTAACTTTGGGCGATCATTTCATTGGAGCAATAAGGTGGGGGCTTTATAGCATTTATTTGCTGCCAGAGCAACTTTGGGCGATCATTTCATTGGAGTAATAAGGCGGGGGCTTCATAGCATTTGATGGCTGCTAGAGCAACTTTGGGCGATCATTTCATTGGAGTAATAAGGTGGGGGCTTTATAGCATTGAATGGCTGCCAGAGTAACTTTGGGCGATCATTTCATTAGAGTAATAAGGTGGGGGCTTTGTAGCAATCAATGGCTGCCAGATCAACTTTCGGCGATCATTTCAATGGATCAATAAGGTGGGGGCGCTATAGAATTTAAAGGCTGCCAGAGCAACTTTAAGCGATTATTTCATTGGAGCAATAAGGGTGGGGCTTTATAGCATTTAATGGCTGCTAGAGCATCTCTGGCGATCATTTAATTGGAGCAATAAAGTGGGGGCTTTATAGCATTTATTGGCTGCCGGAGCAACTTTAGGTGATCATTTCATTTGAGCAATAAAGTGGGGGCTTTATAGCATTTAATGGCTGCCAGAGCAACTTTAGACGATCATTTCATTGGAGTAATAAGGTGGGGGCTTTATAGCATTTGATGGCTGCCAGAGCAACTTTGGACGATTATTTCATTGGATTAATAAGGTGGGGGCTTTATAGCATTTAATGGCTGCCAGAGCAACTTTGGGCGATCATTTCATTGGAGCAATAAGGTGGGGGCTTTATAGCATTTAATGTCTGCCAGAGCAACTTTGGGGGATCATTTCATTGGCGCAATAAGGTGGGGGCTTTATAATATTTAATGGCTGCCAGAGCAACTTCGGGCGATCATTTCATTGGAGTAATAAGGTGGGGCTTTATAGCATTTAATGGCTGCCAGAGTAACTTTGGGTGATCATTTCATTGCAGTAATAAGGTGGGGGCTTTATAGCATTTAATGGCTGCCAGAGTAACTTTGGGCGATCATTTCATTGCAGTAATAAGGTGGGGGCTTTATAGCATTTAATGGCTGCCAGAGTAACTTTGAGCGATCATTTCATTGGACTAATAAGGTGGGGCTTTATAGCATTTAATGGCTGCTAGAACTACTTTGGGCGATCATTTGATTGGAGTAATAAGATGGGAGATTTAAAGCTTTTAGTGAAAGTCAGGGTAACTTTTGACGATCATGTCATGACATATCTCCACAGGAACAGAGGCCGCCTAAGCCTCACACTGTGGAGGTCACCCAGGCCTCACACATTGCGGAAGTCGCTCAGTCCTGCAAAACAGAGAAGTTAATCGAGTTTTCCAACACACCATCAAAGTTGCACTTACCTTCAAGATCAGAGGAATTCGCTTAATCCTCCCCGAGAACGGAGGATACTTCCTCCTCTAAGACAATTGAAGTGGCCCAAGCCTCAAATAGCGGAGGTCGCCCTGTCCTGAAAAATAGAGAAGTTAGTCCAGTCCTCCAACACACCGTTTAAGTTGCACTTACCTCCAAGAACAGGGGAATTCGCCTAATCGGACAACGGAGGTTGTCCAGGCCTCTGTCAGGCCCCATGGTCCACCGAGGCGATGGCGGCTCTCTCCCCCCGGGATGAACATATCGTCCTGGAAACCTCGTACACCTATATCCCCTATCAGCTAACGCCCAACGAAAACCCCGCCCCGCCGCCTTCTCTCCTCCTCCCCAACTCCCGAGGGAGTTTACTGGGGGAAAGAGAGGAGGGGGTGGTGCCGTGTGGAGGGGAAATCATGCTAGCTAGGGGGCAGTCGTACCAATCATCTGAGGTGAAAGACTGGGGCAAAGAGAACGAAGACACGGGGTGACACGGAACACGGGTTAGTAACGAGGGGAGAGACAACCAACAACGGAGGTGGACAGGGACACAAGGGGGAAGGGAGGGACAAGGGGACAGGGAGGGGTTAGTAGACAGAGAAAACAAGGACAACGGGAGGGAACAGGACATGAGGGACGAATGGGGGGACAAATCAACGCCGTGATGTGAACATTCAGGGGGAACAGTCAGGTGAGAGCTAATAGCTGTTCCACAACAATATATTCTTCCTTCCTATAACAATTAAAACTGCTTTAGCCTTTTTCTATCTCTCTCTTATAATAATTCAGTTATGTATCTAATTAACACTTATTATATATAATATTGTAATTATCAGTAAATAACAGTCTCTGTAGCGTGCACCATATAACCTGTACATCTCTATTCTACATGAGGCCTCTCTATGTAAACATTTACATATACATCCTATACCGCATTATAACTGGAAACAATATTTACTCCTAATAAACATCTACTTCTGAGATTGCTCAATTCTGGCTGCTATTTGATTCACCGAGAAATATATCTTTCACATACAACTTTGTGTGAACATCTTTCATCAAAACACAATGCAAGATTGCTGCATTAATTGTTAAATTATGATAAAGTTAAACCTGTCTATAGCGCCCCCCTCTTGGGACTCACCAAAAGAGGGTGCTATAGAGAGTGGGTGCTATAGACAGGTCACTTTTAGTGTAAATGTTTACATTTTAATGTTTACTAGGACTATTACTGTTATTCCAGGATTTTCCCTACATTTCTGTTCGGAGAATCTATAAAAGACCAGAAGGTCTTAAAAAATCGTTTTGTCTTTGTTGTTGTATCAAGATGCGATTGAAGTTAATAAAAGAAACTTGTATTGCGAAATGATTTATCTTTTATATATTATATATTTGAATGAATAAACGCTTATTTTGGATCAAATGTTTATTATAATTCCCAATATTCCGATGAGGCAGTTCGCCTATCTTCAATCGGAGAATTCAAGAGATATTATATTTATATTTTATGATAAATTATCTTCCTTTTCCATTCAACAGTAAAAACAAAATTACTTATATAATTACTAGTATTTTCGTAAATAATTCAATAAAAATTTCGATTTCGAAAAACATCTTTATTCTGTCAAAACTCTTATATCATTTATAGGTTCATTTATATATACATTGCAACTCCTCTCTCCTGTAAGGTCGGAAGGGGGGGGGGGGCACCTCTACTCTACCAACTCGCCATATGTAAATAACCAGGACAAGGTGACTAATGTAACACCTGTAAACTGAAACGATATAAATAATAATAATAATAATAAAAACTCCTCTCTTAATATTTGTTTGTTTCCATAAATAAACTCTAATGTTATTAATTCAGGGTAGAATTAAAATTCGAAACTCTCATTTAGCAGTGTAATATCAATTTAATCTCAAACTTCTCTTCGAAATGTTTACTTTGTTAATATCCATTCACGAGACTCTCGTTTGTTTCTCTTCAGCCAGGATAAACAACACGTGTCTATAAATATTACATCTCTTTAAAAGACAAATCTATAGCTAGTTGTATCTAGCCATAAAAGTAATGATATTTCAGAATTAACTATCATATCAAAAGTAAATCTCTTGTTTATCTACAAGGAGTATTTAGAGAAAGATCTATAAATTAATTTGATAAATGTTATAAAAGTAAATTATTTGGAAAAGCGAAATCATATTGCATGTTATATCTGCTTGATATGTTGATACATTTAAATAAGTTCTTCCGTGACCTTGATCCTTCAAATCTTGGACGTTTACTC
>CP092873.1:18737631-18769809 GCA_030710605.1 Cordylochernes scorpioides | reverse complement strand
GACCTCCGCTGACTTGGAGACCTAGGCGATCTATCGTGGAAGAGTGGAAAATCTCTGATTTATTGAATTCCCTCTTTGAAGAATTGGGTGGCCTCTGCTCCTGTTTGAGGCTTAGGCGGCTTCTATTCCTGTGGATATATGTCATAACATGATCGCCAAAAGTTACCCTGACTTTCACAAAAGCTTTAAATCTCCTATATTATAACGCCAATGAAATGAAGGCCCAAAGTAGCTCTAGCAGCCATTAAATTCTATAAAGCCCCCATCTTATTGCTCCAATGAAATGATGGCCCAAAGTTGCTCTAGCAGCCATTAAATGCTATAAAGCACCCACCTTATTGCTCCAATGAAATGATCACCCAAAGTTGATCTAGCAGTCAATAAATGCTATAAAGCCCCCACCTTATTACTCCAATGAAATGATCGCCCAAAGTTGTTCTGGCAGCCATTAAATGCTATAAAGCCTCCATCTTATTGCTCCAATTAAATGATCGCCAAAAGTTGCTCTGGCATCCATTAAATGCTATAAAGCCCCCACCTTATTACGCCAATGAAATGATCGCCCAAAGTTGCTCTTGCAGCCATTAAATGCTATAAAGCACTCATCTTATTGCTCCAATGAAATGATCGCCCAAAGTTGCTCTGGCATTCATTAAATGCTATAAAGCCCCCACCTTATTGCTCCAAGGAAATGATCGCTCAAAGTTGCTCTGGCATCCATTAAATGCTATAAAGCCCCCACCTTATTGCTCCAATGAAATGATCGCCCAAAGTTGCTCTGGCAGCCGATAAATGCTATAAAGCCCCCACCTTATTACGCCAATGAAATGATCGCCCGAAGTTGCTCTGGCATCCATTAAATGCTATAAAGCCCCCACCTTATTACGCCAATGAAATGATCGCCCAAAGTTGCTCTGGCAGCCAATAAATGCTATAAAGTCCCCAACCTATTACTCCAATGAAATTATCTCCCAAAGTTGCTCTAGCAGCCATTAAATGCTATAAAGCCCCCACCTTATTTCTCAAATGAAATTATCGCCCATAGTTGCTCTGGCAGCCATTAAATGCTATAAAGCACACATCTTATTACGTCATTGAAATGATCGCCCAAAGTTGCTCTGGCAGCCATTAAATTCTATAAAATCCTCACCTTATTACTCCAATGAAATGATCGCCCAAAGTTGCTCTGGCAGCCATTAAATGATATAAAGCCCCCACATTATTACTCCAATGAAATGATCGCTCAAAGTTGCTCTGGAAGCCATTAAATGCTATTAAGCCCCCACCTTATTTCTCCAATGAATTTATCGCCCAAAGTTGCTCTGGCAGCCATTAAATGCTATAAAGCCCCCACCTTATTACTCCAATGAAATCATCGTCCAAAGCTACTCTGGGAGCCTTTAAATGCTATAAAGCCCCCACCTTATTGCTCCAAGGAAATGATCGCTCAAAGTTGCTCTGGCATCCATTAAATGCTATAAAGCCCCCACCTTATTGCTCCAATGAAATGATCGCCCAAAGTTGCTCTGGCAGCCGATAAATGCTATAAAGCCCCCACCTTATTACGCCAATGAAATGATCGCCCGAAGTTGCTCTGGCATCCATTAAATGCTATAAAGCCCCCACCTTATTACGCCAATGAAATGATCGCCCAAAGTTGCTCTGGCAGCCAATAAATGCTATAAAGTCCCCAACCTATTACTCCAATGAAATTATCTCCCAAAGTTGCTCTAGCAGCCATTAAATGCTATAAAGCCCCCACCTTATTTCTCCAATGAAATTATCGCCCATAGTTGCTCTGGCAGCCATTAAATGCTATAAAGCACACATCTTATTACGTCATTGAAATGATCGCCCAAAGTTGCTCTGGCAGCCATTAAATTCTATAAAATCCTCACCTTATTACTCCAATGAAATGATCGCCCAAAGTTGCTCTGGCAGCCATTAAATGCTATAAAGCCCCCACATTATTACTCCAATGAAATGATCGCTCAAAGTTGCTCTGGAAGCCATTAAATGCTATTAAGCCCCCACCTTATTTCTCCAATGAATTTATCGCCCAAAGTTGCTCTGGCAGCCATTAAATGCTATAAAGCCCCCACCTTATTACTCCAATGAAATCATCGTCCAAAGCTACTCTGGGAGCCTTTAAATGCTATAAAGCCCCCACCTTATTGCTCCAATGAAATAACCACCCAAAGTTGCTCTGGCATCCATTAAATGCTATTAAGGCCCCACCTTATTACTCCAATGAAATGATCGCCCAAAGTTGCTCTAGCAGCCATTAAATGCTATAAAGCCCCCACATTATTACTCCAATGAAATGATCGCCCAAAGTTGCTCTGGCAGCCATTAAATGCTATAAAGCCCCCACCTTATTTCTCCAATGAATTTATCGCCCAAAGTTGCTCTGGCAGCCATTAAATGCTATAAAGCCCCCACCTTATTTCTCCAATGAATTTATCGCCCAAAGTTGCTCTGGCAGCCATTAAATGCTATAAACCCCCCACCTTATTACTCCAATGAAATCATCGTCCAAAGCTACTCTGGGAGCCTTTAAATGCTATAACGCCCCCACCTTATTGCTCCAATGAAATAATCACCCAAAGTTGCTCTGGCATCCATTAAATGCTATAAAGTCCCCACCTTATTACTCCAATGAAATGATCTCCCAAAGTTGCCCCGATTGCCATTAAATGCTATAAAGCCCCCACCTTATTACTCCAATGAAATGTTCGTCCAAAGTTGCTCTGGCAGCCATTAAATGTTATAAAGCCCCCACCTTATTACTCCAATGAAATATTCGTCCAAAGTTGCTCTGGCAGCCATTAAATGCTATAAAGCCCCCACCTTATTACTCCAATGAAATGTTCGTCCAAAGTTTCTCTGGCAGCCAATAAATGCTATAAAGCCCCAACCTTTTCGCTGATGAAAAGTTGGTACATAGATTCTATGAAAACTTTGAATATTTTTGCAATAAAAATGGAGGAAAAAATCAATCTCTTTCCTTTAACAATAAACCTATCACTTTTCCACCTTATCAGTAAAGAGTTATAAGTTTGTCCCAAAAGTTCGTAAACATATTATTATTTATATTTTGCACAAGTGTTTACGAACTTCGGGACAACCTTGTAATTCTGAAACTTGACCCATCTACTGATTGGCCACCCTTGATTTAGAACAGAGATTAAATCATTCTTCTATAAAAATTCTGTTAAAATTTTACAAAAGGTTACCAATATTACCAAGATTGTCTCAAAAGTTTGTAGACACTTGCAAAATATAAATCATAGTCATAATATGTTTACGAAATTTTGGGACAATTTATATTACACTAGGACCTCGAGACATATTATCCATTTACCTTCCACTGAGTGATAAGCTCGAGTATATATATAGTTATATATTATCATGAAAGTTATATTATATTGTATTATAAAACCTCAACTCTTTATACACAGATTATATAAAAGGGCGTACCTGGATCTGTAAAGAAAAAAAAACACAAAAAAAACAATTATTTTCTTAAAATATTTCGAGAGATTGCTCCCTCTTTATCAGTGCAATAAATTGATAATGAGGGAGAAATCTCTCGAAATATTTTAAGAGAAAAATTGTTTTTTTTTCTTTACAGATCCAGGTACGCCCTTCTTTATAATCTTAATTACTGGATCGCCTTTTGACTCAAACTCTTTATACACAGTTTTAAATATCATTTGAATTACATATTTAAGATTAAAACAAGTATGTTAACAATTAAAACGTGTAATTCAAGTACCAACATAAAACAATGCCATAAAGCACCTCAAATCTTCACAAACATACATTATTTTAAAATTGATTATAAGGTTAAACTTTATAAAGCTTAGGTGGTCTGGCTATCATTCTAGATTTACTCGTTGAAAGGGGGCCATTAATCTATATTTTAGAAATTTTTTGCATAGTATTTAAATGTAATTCTACTGTCCTAAAAGCTTATGTCCATAGTTTTCTTAAATTCCATTTCTAAGATTCCACCTTTTAGTGTTCTATATAAAAGCAGAATAATCCAATACAGTATTATAGCTCTAAAGTAGCGGTATAGTATATTAAATTGACGAAACCTCCCTAATGAACCAAGCACTCCCAATATTTTTTTCATCGCAGTAGGGACAGTAGAAGTTTAATTAATTTTGTGAAAAGAAACATTAGCGTCTAAATGTTTTCATTTGATAAATTACTGTGTTGTTTTGAGGTTTGATATCCCTCATTTTACTCCCTGAAAATATAGGGGACCGAAAAGCAGCTGATGTAGAAAAACGAAGAGAGAAACGAGTAAACGAAGTTGGAGAAGAAAGAGTTTAAAGATTTTACCATAAAATATTATATATATAAAAATGAATCTGTAAAATAAAGAACTATGCATGATTGCACCAAATATAAGAAACATAAAGATGGCTAATTGTTTTTGAGAATAAAGAACTGAGGTATTGCAGTTCAATTCATAAACTATATTTATTATTAGAGTTTTTATTTCCATAATTTGATTTCGTTAATTTATTTTACCAGACCGCTTCTTAGAGCTCTAATACTGTATTGGACGATTCTGCTTATATATATGCTACACTGAAAGGTGGAATCTTAGAAATGGTATTCAAGCAAAATATGGACAACACATTTAGGACAATAGAATTGACTATAAATATTTGCATTTAAATTGCTCAATGAAAATATTTATATGTAATTCTACTGTCATAAGTCCATAGTTTGATTGAATATCCTTTCTAAGATTCCAACCTTCGGTATAGTATATATAATCAGAATGATCCAATATAGTATTAGAGCTCTAAGAAGCAGTCTGGTAGATTAAATTGGCGAACCGCCTGGATGGTTCACCACTGATGAGCCAAGCTCTCCCAATATTTTTTCATTGCAGTAAGAACAGTAGAAGTCTGTTTTATGTTTAAAAAAACTTACGTACTTAAATGTTTTCCTTTCTTATATATATATATGACTCGTCATTATCCTATAATTAATTTATGCCTAACTGGATTTGTTCTTATTGTTTACCAAGAGCATTGCTCGATGTAAATATTTATATGTAATTCTACTTCCATAAAAGCATATGCCCATGGTTTGCTTAAATACCATTTCTTAGATTCTAACCTTCAGTGTAGCATATATAAGCAGAATCGTTCAATACAGTATTAGAACTCTAAAAAGAGCAGATTTAATTGGCAAAACCGCTGGGAGGGTTCACCACTAATGATCCAAGCCCTCCCAATATTTTTCATTTCAGTAAGGACAGTATAAGTTTGTTTTATGTATAAACTAGCCGAATGACCCGGGCAACGCCCGGGTTCTACCTGATTAAATGTTTTAATTCAAATACTATTAGTTACAATTATAAATTGGCGCCGTGGATGTCATTCTTGTGAAACTTCTCGCTCCAAACTTTACATGTACATTAGGTCAGCTGATATTACCTCCCATATTCACCGCTAGAGGCTCTTCTCGAGAGCGAAAGGACACATTTGCAACGAAAATTTTCAAATAACTCGACGAATATTCGGGATAGAGACCTGAAATTTTCCCTATACGTTTCTCCAGATTCTTCTCTATATACTGTTAAAACTTTAGTCAGATTAGTTACGTATTGTGCACGTGTATAGCCGACATACATACATACTGAAGCGATGCAGCAAAGAAGTAGAAAAGAAGACGTGGGAAAGCCAAGAGAAGAGGTATGCAGGGGCTCCTTCAGGGAAGTGTGGATTGACAAATTCCAGGGGAGGGGGTGGCAGACAGGCAGTCCAGCTGGTGCCGCGGTGGAAGGAAGCCGGCCGGCCTGCCGGGGTTTGTGTGCCGAGATGACCTGCCAGTCTGGGGAGAGAAGTCTGTCTGGGGACAACGGGACCTGCAGCGAGGAACGGTGGTGACAACAGACGCGGCAAGTTGGCTGGAGGAAGTTGGCTCCGGGACTGGATTAACAAGTGGAGTACGAGGAGGAACCTACCTGGAGCGGCATTGAAGGCAAGTCCATCTACTGTATAGTTACTTATCTACTCTTTAAAGCTCTTATAATAAATATACCGCACTAAGCTGTATCCTAGAGAATCCACATTGTCTTCTCAGAAACCTTGCACGCAAACATCGACGGCTGAGAAGAGTCGTAACATTTGGTGTCAGAAGTGGGATACAGCTTAGTTAATGTTAATTGAAGATTTTATTTTGCGCTAATATAAAAAGAAAAATGAAAAAACTAACCGACCTCGAAATTGAAAAATTCACGAAATTGCTCAGTTTGATAAGCCAGAAAGTAGATGTGCTCGGAGAAAACGTTAGATCGATTAAAGAAGAGATTACTCCATTGGAATCTCGATTGAGCCGACTCGAGTATATTCGGAATGTCAAACGTTCTGCCACACCCATGTCTTGCGAAGTTCAGTTCAATGTACTAGCGCCAGAAAATCCGGATGGCTTTTCAAAAACAATCACAGCAACCAATAGCCCACGTATTCAATGTCTGAGGGGACAAAAGACGATCCCAGGTGATGAAGATCCTGACAAGACCATCACAACAAAGATCATCACGTCAGGGGACGTTGTAAGTGAACTGTCAGAATCTACGCTAGAAGATTCTCCCGTGATCCAGAAGTCCGAAGAGTGTCGACAGCAGGAAATGATCCAGACTGGTTGTGTAGCGGAGGAGGGTGAGCTGATCGCCTCCGACAACGGCTGTGGCACAAGTGTTTTGTATAAAATCAAGCGGACGGAAGGAGAATGCCCTCAAGGTGATATACAGAGCAAAAATTCAACCCCTGGGATTCTTTCTGAAATACTCCATGAGAACAGCAACGATCTTGGCGAGCTGCAGTGCGACAGCGTGGCTGACTTCAGCGACAGTGTCAGACTGTCAGGGACTACAGTGGCGATCCAACTGGACGGGACGGAGCTGGATGCTCCGTGGAAGTGCGACAAGGCTAGATGGTCGAAGCACCCTGAAGTTGGAGCCGGCAACCCGACTGAACGGGATAGAGCATTGGACGCTCTGTGGAAGTCCGACGACAATGTCTGTGACGCGGAAGTCGCGCGCAATGTGTCAGCGCCGTCGTCTGCAATGCAAGCTGAAAAGATGTGCCAAGAATGTGTACCATTCATCTTCGTTCCTTCGCCCGACAAGGTGCAGATCAAGCAGCCACCGCCTAGGAAAAGTTCTACCGACCTTGAGACTGTCACGGGATCCGACACCTCCAGAAGGTTTAAGAAATTCACAGCCCTGTGCCTGGTCGGCACTAAGGAGCCCAGGTTTGAAGGGTTAGGAAAGAGAGAGCCTTTAGAGCAAGAGAATGGGAAACCTAAAGAAGAAAAGGAAGGGCACGATATGGACAGCGTGGATCAGGTGGACGAATCCACTGTAAAGATCGGCGATCTACAGCTCCGTCGTGGAAGGAAGCGGCGAAAGCGCAATACAAACGATCACAACCCTTTGTACATTGCGGCTACAGAGTGTTCACAAGGAGAATTCAAAATATCAGATGGAAGCATCGTAGGCAGTGAAATATGGCCGCCATCTTGTGGAGAACCACCGCCCTGTGCTAGACAGCGAGACCAATCAATGTCGTCGGCACTGGTTGAGAGTGGAAAGAAAGCGAGAGTTGAGATGTGGTTCTGCAAACAAGGGTTGGTGTTAACCCTGCCGTTACGCCTCCGGGAGGCTGACGACCCTTATGTGGCCAGAGACGTCAGGGAGATCAAAGGGCCGCCGATCAGCGCCTCTGGTGAAATCAGCCTTTTCGGGACGAAAAGGATTGAGAAGGGGGCAGTGAAGCGATGCAGCAAATAAGTAGAAAAGAAGACGTGGGAAGGCCAAGAGAAGAGGTATGCAGGGGCTCCTTCAGGGAAGTGTGGATTGACAAATTACAGGGGAGGGGGTGGCAGACAGGCAGTCCAGCTGGTGCCGCGGTGGAAGGAAGCCGGCCGGCCTGCCGGGGTTTGTGTGCCGAGATGACCTGCCAGTCTGGGGAGAGAAGTCTGTCTGGGGACAACGGGACCTGCAGCGAGGAACGGTGGTGACAACAGACGCGGCAAGTTGGCTGGAGGAAGTTGGCTCCGGGACTGGATTAACAAGTGGAGTACGAGGAGGAACCTACCTGGAGCGGCATTGAAGGCAAGTCCATCTACTGTATAGTTACTTATCTACTCTTTAAAGCTCTTATAATAAATATACCGCACTAAGCTGTATCCTAGAGAATCCACATTGTCTTCTCAGAAACCTTGCACGCAAACATCGACGGCTGAGAAGAGTCGTAACAATACATACATACATACACTGACTCTTATATATATAGGGAAGAAACATTCGTGCCTAAATACTTTTATTATACTTATATATAGATAGCATGTTATTTCCTATGAATAATATTTGTTGAATCATTCTTCATTGGGAAAACATTTATCTGCGATGGACAATATATGGCATTGAGTTTTAGCGTTTTTTTGACAGAAGAAGTGACATTTCTTGTTTATAAAATCTTATACTTGCTCCACTAATGTTACCCTAGATATGAACTAAGATCGATCTTCCCACATAAAATCAAGATAGTGAGGTTAATGGTGAGAATGAAATCCCTGAAGAGAATTCCCATAAGAGTGAAAGTCATTTGCATCTGCACCGAATATATTGTAGAACGACCATTTTAAAATTATCCCGCATGTGTTTCTTTTAAACGAAAAATTGAAATTTATTTTAAGGAGAAATAACGATTATTTCTAACATTAGGGATGAAGTATGAAAGGATGAATTGTGAAGAGTAATGATAAACGGAAAGATAAATTGTCCAGGGATGGGAAATTGTCGTTTTAAAATTGTCGTTCTACAATCATAAGCCGCATTATATTGTATTATAAATAACCGAATATATTGTATTAGCATCGAATGGTATATAGATTATAGAATTACAATTTTTACAAATTTCTTCAATATGCGTGTGTTTTGTGCTTGTTATTAAAGTTTAAAGCACATTTAAAATTTATATATTTTATTCAATGAAGATCAAAATCACATAACCATCACAATTAATTATATATCATAACTATATAACATTAAGCCATATCTTTTCAGTTTGTTTGGTCACCAGTCCAATATTTTTATTTTCACAGATTAAATAATGAGATTAATTTATAAATGAAATATCTTCAATATCTTCCCATCCCTGGGCACTTTTATTTTTCCATTTATCATTACTCTTCACAATTCATCCTTTCATATTTCATCCCTAAGGTTAGAAATAATCGTTATTTCTCCTTTAAATAAATTTAGATTTTTCGTTCAAAAGAAACACATGCGGGATAATTTTCAAATGTCGTTCTACAATGAAATATTATGCAAAACAATTAAACAACTATATACATTAGTGTGATATTATTCACATCAGTAAAAATCATTAGGTACAGGTTCAATCACATTAAAATATACAAGTATCAGAGTCATCAAGCAACAATTCTTAATCAATTCTGTCCCCGTTTGCTTTTGTGAATGGAATAAATACCCAAATATGGCCATTTCTCATAGCCATCGGTGGTTCAGTGGTAGAATGCTCGCCTGCCACGCGGGCGGCCCGGGTTCTATTCCCGGCCGATCCATTTTTTTTTACAATTTTTAAAACTCATTTATATATTATACAAGAATGACATCCACGGCGCCAATTTATAATTGTAATGAATAGTATTTGAATAAAAGCATTTAATCGGGTAAAACCCGGGCGTTGCCCAGGTCATTCAGCTAGTAGTATATATATATACAGTGATGTCTAAATGTTAATCTCTTAGCAATATTAAAAAAAAATGAAATCCTTCTATCTCTCTCTAATTGAAATATATTTCTAGAATATACATGGCTATATATAGATATGACTATACTTGTATGAACACAATAAATATATTTGTTCTGAAAATAGAGCAATCCATATTTAAATCATTAGATAGTAAAAAAGCATATATTGGATTGAATGAAAGATTTATTTGCCAGTATTTCGGCTGGCTGAACGCCAACCTTTATGTGATTTTTTATTTTTTATTTATTATCATTTACAAAGCACGCGATATCCGTCTTGGATATTTGCATGCATATACAAGTTTGGAAGCTTATTTACAATAATTATTAATATGATTTTAGTTATTATAAATAGAAATTATTAACGTATTTGTCAATTAGTTAACGATTTAATTACCCTATAATGAATATTAGTGAACATCACAAATAAGAACAGACATTTAGAGCTATTTACAACATATAACTATATGCCAGTTATTACAGCCCAGGCTATCTATTACTAAAAAACATTGTACAAAATCTATTAAAATTTATATACACATATCTATTATTAACTATTTGATTTAAACAATGTATATTTATTTGATTTTTAACTCTCAAGTCCTCTGCAAGTCGACAGTCCGTTAGAATATGTACAGGATTTTCTTCTTCTGTACCACATGAGCATTTAGGCGAATCCGTCTTTCTGACATTGTACAAATATGATCTAAAGTTACCGTGTCCAGTAAATAATTTTGAACATTGTAAAAATTTGGCTTTAAATATTTGGGTATTTGGGAATCAGTGAAAAAGGACTTGAAAATGGTATTAGTCTTCTCATAGTATTTCTGCAATTTTCCCTTATATAATTAGAAATTATATTCCTACTCGAAGAGTCAAATCGATTGTAATTTATTTCGGTTTTCAACATGTTAGATTCAATATATTCAGTAAGTTTGGGGAACCTTTATGTGATAGTGTTATAACACTATGCGGCGCTGAGTTTGTGTATACAAAAATGTAATGCCTCGATAAAGGTTGACGTTCAGCCAGCCGAAATATTGGCAAATAAATATTTCATTCAATCCAATATATGCCTTTTTACTATCTAACAATAAATATATGAACTAGTAATTTTCAACAAGAACTACCTTAGATATTTCCACCAGATTTTATTTTTCAGAATTTCTTATAATCGCCACTAAACATTCTCAAACACAGAGACTTGAATCTCCGTGGTAAAAAACAATTCCTTTAATCTCTCAACAAAGCTCCAGTTTGGCATCATTAATGACAGAATGGTGTAAGAACCTGAAAATTATCCAACTCACCGGAAGATAGTTCATCAGGGGAAACTTGAGTTAGAATATTGTAGCAAAAAAAAAGTATTTATTATTTTATTAACAGAGTATGTTTATATTTTGTTACTCTGTAAACTTCCCTCATTGTATATCTTTTGTTTATCATTCATAGTTTGTTCTTGCCTTGAATAAATTGCTGTGACAATTGACAATTAAAACATTTTTATTGTCATCTCGACAATATTACAAATTCAAAGAGAGTAGTGACAACAGTTTAAGAAATAATAAAAGATATATATATACAAAATTGAAATATATACATATTTATACGATGATGGAGGATGAAGGAAGGCATTACCGGCGCTGGAGTGTTCTGGTCCAGGCGATGAGCGGGTCCTCCACTCCACCGAGCCCAACCTGGACAAAGTGGTGATAGACGCGCAGCTTTGCCGACGCCAGGATGGTCAGGGCGTCGTCTTCAAGGCCGGACCCGCCGAAGATCCAAGCCTGCAGGTCAGGGGGCCGCATGATGATGTTGAAGGCCTCTCTGATGAGGGGCCTGATGGAACGGCAGCTCCAGTAGCGGTGGCCGAGGGAGCTGTCGACGGACCCGCAGGCAGGACACGAGGGGCCGGCCGAGGCAGGATGGGCCGGATGGGGTAGAGCGTGGAGGGCTAACTTGAGGGCGGCATCGGCCGATTAAGGTTTGTGTGTTTGTTTTACTTAGGTGTTCATAATAATTGCTGTGTCATCCTGAAGTTTGTCTTTCCTAATTTTCCATTTTGCAATATAGTTGATCTCCCTCATGATCATCTAGCTTCTCATTTAAACAACCAAAACATCTAATCCAGTAAATAATTGATTACTGTGTTTAGATTCATATGCTGATAGACTTCATTTTGATTTTAAGTTTCTTTTGCGGACTCTTAGAACTATTTTACACATCCTTGTTTGAGTTAGTTTCTAATAAGTATTTTGTTTTTTTAAATAAAAAGGCATATATTGGATCAAAATATCATTTATTTTACCAAAAGTATTTTGTAGAACGACATTTGAAAATTATCCCGCATGTGTTTCTTTTGAACAAAAAAATCGAAATTTAAGGAGAAATAACGATTATTTCTAACCTTAGGGATAAAGTATGAAAGGATGAATTGTGAAGTGTAATATTAAACGAAAAAATAATTCATCCTTTCATACTTCATCCCTAAGGTTAGAAATAATAATTATTTCTCCTTAAAATAAATTTCGATTTTTCGTTCAAAAGAAACACATGCGGGATAATTTTCAAATGTCGTTCTCCAATAATAAGCCGTATTATATTGTATTATAAAAGTATTTAGTGTGAAAAGTACTGAAACATCTCGTTGATAGATGTAAACAATAGTACAAAAGTAAATTTATACTTGGATCAGATGGATAAATTAAGAAAAAAAAAGGCATTTCCTGATCATGCAAAATAGGAATAAGGTTTGTGTGTTTGTTTTACTTAGATGTTCATAATAATTACCATATCTGAAGTTTTAAAAGGATATAGAATTATGACTGGAAGGAGTCACGATCATAGAATAAATATCTGAATTTGAAAACTGTTGACATTGTTTAGAATTTTAATGAAACTGATTCCAAGAATATTATTAATTAAACATTATATAATTATTGATTTACAAGAGAGATAACAAAATAAAAAGGGAAACTAATATTAAACAAAGGAACTTTTTTTTCTGTTTCGGTTAGCGCCTATTTACCTGTGAGCTTAAACACACTCTGTGGTAACAATTACTTAATATATACAACAAAATCTTTCCAAATAAAATATTTACCTAACATTGTTGGTATCATAAACTGATCATACAATTATATTAATCACGACATTGAAAATGTGTCCTTTTTAGAATAGAAACATTTTAAACTTAAATATCAATAATGACATTATCGAATTCAAAAAAGACAAAGAATTTTAAATGTAATTCTTATTATAGTGTTAAGTCTCAAATTATAATTTTTTTCTTAGTTATATTCATTCAATGTCTTGTATAAAAGTGGCTTACAATATTAAATGTATTATGTATAATCCGTTGTGTATATATTAATTAATTGTTACCACAGAGTGTGTGTAAGCTCACAGGTAAATAGACGCTAACTGAAAGAAAAAAAAGTTCCTTTGTTTAATATTAGTTTCCCTTTTATATTTTGTTTTCTCTCTTGTAAATCAATTAATATAATGTTTAAT
Organism: Cordylochernes scorpioides; assembly: GCA_030710605.1. Taxonomy (NCBI): domain Eukaryota; kingdom Metazoa; phylum Arthropoda; class Arachnida; order Pseudoscorpiones; family Chernetidae; genus Cordylochernes; species Cordylochernes scorpioides. Next base: position 18,756,482 of record CP092873.1, on the reverse strand, counting down.
TAATAATTATTGGAATCAGTTTCACATTAAAAATTCTAAGCAAAGTCAACAATTGGTGGCAGAGCGTGGTTGTTTGATATAAAGGTCAAAAGCGAAAATATTCAAACAGAAGATTAAGTAAGAAGTTTATTCTGATCGGTAAACTGAAGCACTTCTAAGAATATTAAAGGTATTTATATAGATTAAGTCAAATTATATCTTTATATTGCATGTTTAAAAGCTACCCAATATTTAAATAAATTTGAAATATATATTTGTATTTAAATTATATTGGTTTGTTTATCCCGAACAAAAATTGAACCATTAACAGGAACTAATTATCAAATTTGGGCGTTGAAAATCGGCGCAGTTCTGAGAGGAGGAAAATTATTTAAAAGAGTAATTTCCGATCCACAGAACCTGATATGGAAGACAAAAGTTCTTGAGAGATTTGGAGTGAGAAAAATGATGAAGCATTTGGGATAATCATTACTACGTTGACAAATTAACAAGCTGTAATGTTAATCAGAGAAACAAATGCGAAGAAAGTATGGGACTCACTAAGATAAACATACACAGGCAATTTGGAAGATAAAATTATTGATAAATATAAACATAATCCTTTCTTCTAAAATTTTTAAAAGCAGTGTATCATGTGAGTGTAAATAAAGACAAATTTAATTTTTACCTTTTATTTCTCATATTTGTTACAATTAAAATATATTCATCAAAATGATTGCTCTTTGAAATATTGTTGGGGTTGTAGGAGGCCTTTTCACACTTTTAAGAATCTTCCAATATAAATAATATATTTATTATAAATGATATACATTGATCTTGTGATTACAATATTATATTATGGATAAAATTCTTATTGAATAAAATTTGTACTTGATCCTTTACCATATGCAAATTTTGAAGCAAAGGTATATTTCAATATATGCAAATTTAATATCTGCCTCTGAATTCACGTGAAAGAGTGAACAACATTTTGGTGCTTAATAAATTCAATAAGATATATCAGGTATATTTGATTATATATTGATGTGCTTTTTTATTACTTCTTTATATTACCTAAAAATATCCGAAATATTTTCTCAATGAACTTGATAATAAATTCATTTTTTCTTTTATAGCCAATTCTGAATAAATATTGCCATGACAATTTGAGAAGAGTTGTGATAATGAAATTTTATTATATAGAGATTCCAAAGCATTCAATTTTGCCTATTCAATCCAGACATTTAAAACATAACTGGACACAAACTGTTCCTCTCTACTAGGTTTTACTAATAAGAATGTTGAAATTTATATTGAGATACATATTCAGAACAATTTTGCCTAAACACGTTAAATCGTTCATTTGCAAGATTATTCAACCATCTGTGTTAATGTTAACCTTCTTTCTATTCATATTTTCAATCGATATATTCAAATATGAAATGGGAAGGGCATTTCCCTCAGAATTGGCATGGCGCCATTGCACTGGTAACGTTCAACTGTACCATCTGGTACCATCTCATTGATCCCCTGGTACTGCTCGAGCGAGAGGGGCCTCCCCCCTCCCCTGGCAGGCTCCCACCCACGCCAGCCAGAGTAGAACCCTGGATCACCAGAACTGAGGTACTCTACCTCAAACACCAGAATTTACTGGTTCAGAAGAGCAGGTATATCTGCTAGTTCTCCCATCCTAACAGTACCAGCTGTTATTGGACAATGGGTTTAAAAATTCACGATTCACATTCGTATCATCTGCACTTTATCAATATTTGCTGCCAATCATTGACAGCTCGGTTTTGAACAAGCATATGCTATTTTCGGATCAAAATGTCATATCATAATACAGCTTCAGTTTTGCCAGTAATGCATCACTTTCTGTACCATCTGGTACACCTCTGAGCATCACGCTGGTAATGATAGAACTGGTCAGTTCCCTGAAACTCTAAAATGAGGTCAACAACCTCAAACACTAGATCAGATTTTCTTGGTCCTAAATGACCAGGAAAATCTGGGTTGTTCTCCCTGCCCAAACAGTACCAGAGATTGTTTAGGCAAAGGATCAAATATATTTTATAATGGTAATTTTACCTTATCTGCCTTTTTTTAACCAATAGTTGCGCGTATATATTGAGCGCCTTTTTGAATTTGGAAACTTAAAAAAGAAAAGGTTATATATGTTTAAATAATAAATAAAAAATAGAAAAATAAAAAGTAAAAATAAAAAAAAAATCAAAGAAGATCTTGGAGAGACCAGCCGTAGCCAAATGCCTGGACAACAAAACAACAAAGTTAAATTTCAAATTTGAAAAATAAAAGAGGAAATTTGAAAACAAAATAATAGAATTTTATTATCGTAAAGATAGAGGCTGCCTGGCCGGCATTCATAGTTCTTCAAATTAAAGTTATTTCGGCCAGTAAATCTTTTTATTGTTTTGACGTTTCGACAAAATTCTTATGTCCTCGTCAGGAGCGAACAAAATCAAAACATTTGGCAAAGCTCAAAGGAGATACATTTTTCATAATTTATGCACCTTATCCAAGTACAATATCACATTTGTACTATTTTTTTCACATTTGGCAAAGCGTTAAAAATTATTCTATTCTTAACGCTTTGCCAAATGTTTTGATATTGTTCGCTCCTGACGAGGACAAAATATTTTTGTCGAAACATCGAGACAATAAAAAAGATTTACTGGCCGAAGTATCTTTAATTTGTAGAAAATGTTATTAGACAAAATATAGAAGCAGTTTACATTCTGAAATAAATAATAAAAATCTCTTTTAAAGAAAAGTATAAATGTATCCTGTAAAACTATGATAAATGGAATAGAAATTTGAAAATAATTTTATTAGAAGGAAAACATTTGAAATATTGATATTTATATAAATAAAGAAGAGATGTGAGTATTTGATCTTTATGGAGGTTCTCACACACTATTTGACCTATTCGATGATGGTGGAACAAAGTATTAGGTCTGTAAGAAGCCCTTATCTTATAGATTTGCATAGTGAAACTATATATATATATATATATATATATATATATAGTGTAGAAACTATATAACAAAATTATAACAGTGATTCTAATTTTAAAACTTAAGGAGCAAACTGATAATAATGATAACTTATATCAGTTAGATTTGATTAGATTAGCAAGCTAAATCTAAATTAATTATAATAATAAATAGTTATTTAATTTCATAGTCCAGTTTTGTATTAAGATTATCTTCACTATTATGATCATTTAAATTCAAATTATAAAATTTGTAAAATGTTATTAATTTGTAGATAGAGAGAGAAAAAAAAAAAATCCTTTACTTCTACTACATCCTCAAGTTAATTATATATTTATAATTAATAACAATAAAAATTAACAAAGTAACGTCTATTACATCGGCTTTTACACGTCATTCAGACATACTCTAATCCTATATATAGAATAATCGAAGAGAGAATATATATAATAGTTAGAAAAAAGAGAGAAAGACAGAACCATGTACTTTTAATCAAACTAATAATAAGGAAAAAAAAAAGAGTTTTATAAAGAAGGTAGATAAGATTGTTAGTATATATATATATATTTTTTATGATTATATATTTTATCCTTTTTTTTTTTTTAAGATTTTTAAAGGTTTTTTTATTTTATAATATGATTATAAATAGTTGTATTTAGTAATATATCTATAGTATGAATTAACATTTGTTATAAGTTTGGATATTATGTTTTGAAACCCTAATGGTAGACCAGACATACACAAAATACTTTAAATTGAAATGAATTGGAAAAAGAGATCTGCTGGAACGGGGATCTTCAGATAAAAATTCCAGCGGGTGGAAGGGGTGAAATGTCGCTGGAATTTTTATCTGAAGATCCCCGTTCCAGCAGATCTCTTTTTCCAATTCATTTCAATTTAAAGTATTTTGTGTATGTCTGGTCTACCATTAGGGTTTCAAAACATAATATCCAAACTTATAACAAATGTTAATTCATACTATAGATATATTACTAAATACAACTATTTATAATCATATTATAAAATAAAAAAACCTTTAAAAATCTTTAAAAAAAAAAAGGATAAAATATAAAATCATAAAAAATATATATATATATACTAACAATCTTATCTACCTTCTTTATAAAACTCTTTTTTTTTTCCTTATTATTAGTTTGATTAAAAGTACATGGTTCTGTCTTTCTCTCTTTTTTCTAACTATTATATATATTCTCTCTTCGATTATTCTATATATAGGATTAGAGTATGTCTGAATGACGTGTAAAAGCCGATGTAATAGACGTTACTTTGTTAATTTTTATTGTTATTAATTATAAATATATAATTAACTTGAGGATGTAGTAGAAGTAAAGGATTTTTTTTTTCTCTCTCTATCTACAAATTAATAACATTTTACAAATTTTATAATTTGAATTTAAATGATCATAATAGTGAAGATAATCTTAATACAAAACTGGACTATAAAATTAAATAACTATTTATTATATATATATATATATATATATATATATATATATATATATAAATATATATATTGTTATATCAATTTTAATGCGCCTTACATTTATTCAAAATATTCTATGATATTTAATATTTATTTGAAACAGAATATTTAGATTATCATCATTCCTTTTTATAGTTTCATTCCTTTTGTAATATTTATTGTAAATATATCTTGATTGGTTATTAGAGCGAGAGAGGACCTAGACCAAGACTGCGGATCGCGACCTACGAGGAAGACAACGAATAAATAAACACAATAACTTTGAAAGGTAATTTATTTTTATTTACTTTTATTTATTTACTTTTACTTTTATTTATTTGCTTTGAATATGGAAACCCGCTCGGGAAACGTGTATAACACCAAGAAGGAAGAAACCAAGGTCGACGAACCTGCAAAGCTGCAACTTGGTGCAACAATATATATATTTTTTCTATGTTCTGCTTAAATGACGCGTAACTGCCGAGACAACAGCGTGAACTTGTTATAACCCTATGTTGTTACTTAAAAAAACCTTTTTGATACCTTAAAAGTAATATTTTTATAATTTGTTTTTAATTATCATTACTCATTCTCTATTACAACTATCTTCCTTATAACTTATATTTAATTCTATATATATAATTGAAAATAGAGCAATCCATAAATAAATCTTTAATTAAAAAGGCACATATTGCATCAAAATATCATTTCTTTTAAAATTATTTCAGTTTTGTTTTCAGTTGTATTTCAGTTATTCGCGTTTTGTGTGTTGAAATAAATAAATAAAATGATATAAAAATATTTTTCTCCAAATTATTCCTCATATTTAATCATAGATATATAATTTTCAACTTCTCTATTAAGCAACACACACGTAAGAGGCTTTATTACAGAAGGTCAAATAATTTCATCAAATAAAGACAGAAATAAGAGTTAAATATTATTCGCCAAAATGAAATAAATTGAATACCTTCATTTGCGGTCCTCTCGCAGTAACAGATGGAACAATTTCTTTTCCAATCTGCGCTGGTTGGCGACACAATGCGATCTGAAAAAAATAGATGAACAATTTTATTTGCAAAATAAATCGATACCATAGATTTTTACACAACGTTTTCAATTTTTATATACTTTAAATTATGAAGACGCACATTGTATCTAGACTAAGCATTCAATAGATAAATTTCGCAAAGTGACTTGCTGGTCGTTTTCAAAGATGTTTTGTTTTTAATCAGGTATTCATGAAGGCGATCATGTGTATGTGTGATACTTTACGAAATAAATATCAAAATAAATAATTATAAAAATATTTATATAGCTTTTTATGCATAATAAAAAGCAATATGAGTGGAAAAATTCAGGAGAAATGATATATCTTCTGTAAGAATATTACTGATTTAAAAATTGAATAGATTGTTGTCAAAAAACAATATCAAATTTATCTTATCAAACTACACGTAAGTTTTATCTCTATAAAATATTGTTTAAATTATACTGAACGTATTTAATATATGGGGACACACATAAGTAAGTAATATAGAGTTTTAACTTTTTCAATATAAAATCAACATACCGATAGATCTGCCATTAAAAATTCGGCAATCTTTAGCATTGAAGAATCGTCAGTTAAAAATTGGTGCTGCGCATCATTTATTCATTTCATACGTTCGTAGAACAAGATGTAGGCGTTCTTTGTGATCACTTTGTTAGAATTGGTGTTCTTCACTCTGTGGTCGTCCATGGTGAACCATTCGCCAGAGGTTGGATGTTTGCAGACCGATGTAAAATAACCAGTATGTGGGGTTCCATAGTGGTTGACAATGGCGTACAGTTTGTACTTTGCGTCTGATTCAAATTTTGCCAGATCCAGAATAGGCGGGATGTCAACCATTCTATTATTTTTGCCCCCTTCGAAATCAGGGAATCGAATTAATTGGGCAATTAGGATATTGGGCCAGTTCATTACATTGACTGTTCTTTCAGATCCTTTTTTGCTGCACTCAGAGCAGTTGTAGTCATTGATAATTTCTTTTTCGAATAGTTTGTCAAAACAGTCTAGCAATGAAACGCCTTTCTTTTCGACGATTGGTAAGGAAAGATGCCAGAAAGCCTCAAAATTCTGGGAGATTCTTGGGCAGCTTTGACAGTGGGTAGCATAGACTGTTTGTCCTGCAAACATATCGACTATTGGGCTATTTTCGTTTGCTCGATATTCTTGCCAGAATCTTTTGCCCTCATCGATGGTATTGTCGATGGGTTCAGTTTCAGGTCTCCGGTGAAGTTCATTGTGGAGATGTTCTAGGAGAAATTGCAAGAATTCCATTGAGTCTTGTTCTGAGTAGTCTCCGAACTTTCTCTCGAACATTCCAACTTGTTTGTGGAATTCAATCGGCCTGAATGAGCTTTCTTCTTTCCAGAGAGCGTCTAGAAGATTAGCAAACCTCCTTATTATTTGGCCGCCACTGATACTGTCCGGATTGGCGTTTTCAGGTTTCAAATTCCAGAGGCAATTCTCCAAGACAGCTTTGGTATGGGCCAAGGATTGGACTATGGCGTTGCTGTAGCAGGTGTTTCCGAGGTTATATAACCCTACAGCATGGGTTTTTAAACTTGGTGCCCCTGTAACATATACTCAATATATAAAAATATGATCGTTTTGATATTTTTTCAGTATTTCTATTTTAATATATATAAAACTATTAATTGATTGAACTATTTTTTGATAAATTTTATATTATTCATCTGAGGTTTTTGCAACTTGGACTCAATGTTATGAAGTATTTACGAGCGGTACATCTGTAAATTATTAATCACACAATTTATCTTCGCTCATTGATCAATTATTGATTGTCATTAAATTCCTTTGAAGCTTTATAACCCTTCCTAATAATAATAATAGGAAATATATTTAAAGCTCTCAAAATTATGGTTTGAAATCAAACATTTTATGGAAGGTTTGGAGCAGCGTGAGCCGCGCGATAAAAGTGAATCACGCGCTGACAAACAGTTGGGTTTGAAAACACGACTATTTCTCTATATCTCAATTAAACTGAGTTTGAATGGAAACTCTTATTGAGGATCGTCTTTTTTTCTTCTCAATCAGAGAATACGTGGCTGTTCTGAGGGTTGCATATCTCTTGGGCGAGATTCCATGCGTCGTTCCATCCTACCTATGTTTACTCCCCTTTTCAAAACCTTGCAACTAATCTCTTAATGTTATCGACTTAACACAACGAAAATAACATAATAGAGAATTTTAATTTGATTTTTTTTTGCATTATTATGGTTATTTTTTATTTTGCCGCAAAATCTTAGGAAGTATCCTTTGATTGACCGGCCATGGCCGTTGTACAGTGAAGTAAAAAGAGATTTTTCAGCCTCATTACTGTAATATCATCCAATATTTCTGTTTTCGTATAGAAAGTACAACACTATACATATAGGAATATTTTCGGCTACAAAAATATATTTAAATATAACTTACAGCATAAATTAAAGTTGATATATTTGTTTTCTGAGCATATAAGCATCATTGTAATAAGGTGCACAATGAAATCGAAATTCTAGTTTAATAAATTATCTAAACCAACCTTTAAGAATATTTTCTAACCACAGATTACGATTTGGAACATCCTATATGATTTTATCAGAGAATCTACAAAGCGTGATTAAGAGTCATGGCAATGAGTAAAAATCAGTAAATATAGTGAAAATCTATTTTAAAGAAAATTTCACATTTTAAATATTCAACAACAACAACAACAAAAGGCTTTTATTAGGGCCCATTGCCCTGTATGGATTTTCCACACAACAACAAAACAATGCAGATATTCTTCTCCCTTTCCCCATGTGCACGCGAGTCTTTGTTTGAAAAGGGATTTATTTACACATCTGTTCTAAAAATTTCCTCATTACCTCTTTTGTGTATGAATCCATTTACAATTGATCTGTAGAAATTATAGAGTTCTATTCCTATATTTTTCTTTTCTGAAATAGTTCTCAGCGTCTTCAGTGGGTTGCTAAATCTCCAGATTTTATCAGATATTTTAAATATTCATAACATCCCCTTCTGAATAAAACGTATCGATGGCAAAGAATTTTACCATCATTTGACAAGGAAGGAAATAAAATCAATCAAATCCACAATTCAAATAGATTAAAGTATATTGACAGTTGTTCACTTTATCTTATCCAATGTAGATAATCATCTGTCCTTTAACTCTGTTTTCAATTGTCTGAACAAGAATTCACTGGGCGAAAAATCAGGGGAGTAGGAACTGAGATAAATTTAAAGCCCATCTTTCCAAGAGTCCGGTAATGACAGTATAGAAGTCGAGCATTATCTTGGAGAAAAACCAAGTCTTTGAATGTCAAAGATAAGGACATTTCAAAATAATATTTTGAATAGCAGAGTTCAAGAATATCTTCATGAAGTAGTGAATAGGTCTGGTTTTATAGGAACGAATTAACAGTGAATGCAATGGACTACGCCACTACAAGCTCATTCTTTTGAATTTACTAGAAGCCATTGTACCCTCGCTCCTTTGAATAAAAATCACGTCTTACGAAATTTGAAAATTATCCTGCATGTGTTTCTTTTGAACGAAAAATCGAAATTTATTTTAAGGAGAAATAACGACTATTTCTAACCTTAGGGATGATGTATGAAAAGTGGAATTGTGAAGAGTAATGATAACCCATCCCTGTACACTTTATTTTTCCATTTATCATTACTCTTCACAATACATCTTTTCATACTTCATCCCTAAGGTTAGAAATAATCGTTATTTCTCCTCAAAATAAATTTCGATATTTCGTTCAAAAGAAACACATGCGGGATAATTTTCAAATGTCGTTTTATAATCATAAGCCGCATTATATTATATTATAAATCACGTCTTACCTTCATCTCTTTCAGGTTCCAAGTTGGCCGATGGTTCCTTGGAGCAACAATAAATTTTGCGAAGGTACGTCGCGATCTGATTGTTCTGCTTCGTTTGGGTACCTTCGATCACCCGGGATCTGGAACAGACATGTTGGTGCCATGTAGAAATGACACCATGAGTGGAATCTTGGAACAGACATGTTTGTGTCATGTAGAAATAATACCATGAGTGGAATCTTGGAACAGACATGTTCGTGTCATGTAGAAATAACACCATGAGTGGAATCTTGGAACAGACATGTTGGTGACATGTAGAAATAACACCATGAGTGGAATCTTGGAACAGACATGTTGGTGACATGTAGAAATAACACCATGAGTGGAATCTTGGAACAGACATATTGGTGACATATAGAAATAACACCATGAGTGGAATTTTGGAACAGACATGTTCGTGTCATGTAGAAATAATACCATGAGTGGAATCTTGGAACAGACATGTTGGTGACATGTAGAAATAACACAATGAGTGGAATCTTACCCTGTGGCTGTCTGACCGCAGCAGGTTGTGTCGGAAGGCGTTTCCACTTGTTCATCCTACACACAAAATATTTAGTTTGAAAAATATATTAATCTAAAACCTCTAAGCTCTATATATATGCTTATCATAATATAATTATTTTAAAACTTATCATTACAGTAGAACCTCCACGAGAACTAGAGAACACCTTTCTATAAAGGATACCTTTCATTTATTTAAAATTAAGGATTTAAAAAGCACGAAAATTTCTTTTATACACAATACAAACTTCTAGTGGCCTTAATGCGACGAGAAAAATATATTGGGAGGGCTTGGCTTATCAGTGGTGAACCCTCCCAGCTGTTTCGCTAATTTAATCCACCAACCTTCTCCTCAAAGCTCTAATACTGTATTGGACGATTTTCAGCAGAATCGTCCAATACAGTATTAGAGCTTTTTATTCACACACACATACAAATCAGATAATCATACATTTCTTTTAATAGTGGGCACAATATATGGTTCTTTTATTTTAATTTATAACCCTATTTAATTTATTTGGCTCACCCCCAGGGTTTCTTTGACACTTACAAAAAATATGATCTAATAAAAATAGTTCCAAATGATTGCATTGTCATCGCGAATGAGCATGTGTTAATAAATGCTAAATTAGTTAAATATAATTTTCTCGTCTCACACAAAGCCATATTATTCAGAATTATTGAGGTAAATCTTCAATACGGCTTAGTACCTGCTTCTTAGTTTGCTAGTTAGGATTCTTTTCGTATTCCACAGAGAAAATTATATTATAAACTTAAAATCAGAAGATATATATATTATACACTATGTAAAAGGATAACCGAGGCAGAACACTACATGTTGGAATGTTTACTTCTTGACTTAGAAAGAGACTTGCTTCTCCCGGGAATTGCTCAGACCTCATTATTTTATTTAATATCCAACCTGTCAGATAATAGGTCATTCACATTAAATGTATTTAAATTTTACATGAAGGCCTTGAAAATCAAAGACATGTCTAATTAACTGAATCTTTCTTGAATTTATTTTTTCTTCACTTATATCATACCCCTTCTCATATAATGAGGAATCTGTATGAGGCCAGAGAGTTTCAATAAAGGCTTTGTGTGTGTGTAGTTAGCTAGCTTATTTATAGACTGGTTCATTAAGCGACCATTCGTTTGTATAAGTTTGATATAAAATTTATTATTATCTTTGAGGGCAAAGAACTTTAATATAGATGTTCTTTGACTAAAATATACTCTTCGATTTAAAATAGCAAAATAAAACGGAGATTGAAGACACACACAATACACTCCTCTTCAATCTCCGTTTTATTTTGTTATAGATGTTCTTTATTTACAAATTTTGTGCCTCCATTATATGCAGGGATTGAAAGATTTTGAAGAAGCTGACACGCGAGGAGGCACCACAATGTTATACATGCCAACCCTAGCAACTTCAATGTTTGATTTAAAATGTTAAGTGTGAAGTAATTACTAATTATCATAACTATCTTACCATTGCCAATCAAGAAGATATTTAAGTAACTTTAATTGTAGATATTCTCATCGTTTAAAAAAGACAAATTCAAATGAATAAAGCATTTATTACATTCGACAAACAACATGGAAATGATATTTGTCCTGCTTAAACGCATTTGTGATTCTTTTTAGGAAATTAATTAGATAAGTAACTTCATTATATAAACCCAAATATCCCTCACAAAGCAGGAGCTCGTTTTGACCAGGACATTCTCATTCTATTTCACCAATAGAAAACGTATGGTCAAAGGTTGTCGAGCGACTGAGTCGTCACCACACGTTGTCACTTTTTTCGATGAACTTTGGAATCGAGGTGATGCTGCATGGCAAGCTGTACCTGTACAGGTCATCCAATCTCTGTTTCAATCAATGCTCAGACATATTAGTGCTGTTTTTGATGCCAAATATAGTATATACTTCTGGGAAATACTTTTTCAGGGCTCATACCTCAAATTTCTTGAAAATATGATCTCTTGTTATTCCTAGTATAATGTAATTTCCCAATAAATATAATATACAATTGAAAAGGCATATATTGGATCAAAATATCATTTATTTTACCAATATTTCAGTTTCCTGAATGCCAACCTTTTTGAAGGTACTATAACTTATTAACCTTGATAAAATACCTTGATAAAGGTTGGCGTTCAGCCAACTGAAAAATTGGTAAAATAAATGATATATTGTTCAAATATATGCCTTTTTAATTGAAGATGTATTTATGGAGAGAGAGAGAGAGAGATTGCTCTATTTTCAAATAAATATAATATTGTTATTTATATTTCTTATTTGTGTAACAGATATAGTGATAGGGTGGCCAGGAATGTTTTAAAAAGGTGATTATTTTATTATTATCTTATCTTCCTTTGTATATATAATGGTTAGAAAGCGTTAGGAAAATATTTTTTTTTACTTATCCTTTTAGTCTAAATTAAGACTATATCTTGGAGGCCGTGCTCATAAAGAAGTTCAAGAGCTCTTCTTGGTTCTCTGTACAGGGATCCTTTGTCCTTTCCAATACAATTTAGTATATGTTGGGGAGTGCCTCTTCGGTTTTGCACCTAGTGCACATGGGGAAGTTTTGGCTCCCTCTTTATAGACTAGAGGGCGTAGGTGACCAGATTATCACTTAGCCAACTGTTTTGACTTCCTTATGTTTAATTAGAGGGTCTGTTTTTTTGGGTTTTCTATTTGGTACCAAGAAAGATGGAAACTATCTCTATGGTTCCTTATCAGTCGGAGTTTTAGTTTGTTAATATGGTTCCTTGCTGAAAGGTTCACGAATCAGGGCAACAACATGAGTGAAATTTGAGAGAAATCTCTTGAGGAGATCGGCTTTCTCAATCACTGGGCTGATTACTTAATTGCCTGTTATGATTCCATGAACATGACGGGAAGAGTTAAAACCTGGTTAAACTTGCACAATTCCAGTTTCATTAATTGAGAGAAACCATTATTCGCCTAAGATTTATCTATATATGGATGCGAATAATAAAGAATTGAGAATGAAGATAAGAATGAATCAGCACTGGGATGAACCAGCAATCAGATTTTTGGAAGATATTTTTATGTTGTGCAACCAGGTCGACACCACTTCAATTGAATAAAATACCAAAACCAAATTTATTAAAGGGGTTCACAAAAGAGTATTCTTTATGAATCTACCTAAAACCTCCTAAAACCATCAACGATCTACTTGTCATTTGCAATAGGATGGACATCTTCAAGAAAGATTACCGGGAACGTGTTGAAAAATTTAAATTTCAACATAATTTTTCGAGCTATTCGTGACTACACCAATTTGAGTAAAATAAGAATATTCCCAACATTTACAAGTCATATTTCATTGTTCCCAGTCGAATATCCTAATCTAGAAACAAGCTTCACTCTGAAACTGAACTACCCAAAGAAATTCTACAGTAAGAGCCCAGATGTTATTGAAGAGTCAATTTTGTAAGAATAGTGGAACATTGTTTCATAATTACTCTAGAGAAGCTCCATGGATAGCACCAAATAGATGAAGGTATGGACAAACCTTGGCTCTACGCTGACATGTACAATGGCACCCATAGATACATTCCTATACGGATTCTCTGTGTTGGAAGATTTAAACTTACGCCAAGGCTGAATTTTATCCATCAGATCTTGTTGACCATACATGAATTTTAGAAGTTAAACTCTGAGTACAAATGAACTATTCTGATGGATTAAATAGTTCCTTGAAATTTCTCATTGATATAGGTGTGAAACTTTTCAGAGGTCGACCTTAAGACTGCCTTCGTTAGAAGCCTTGACAAAAAATGTTCTGTTAATACGTGTTCTAAACTATTTGAAAAAATCAGACATCGTAGAAAATATTGTTTAAATATAAATTTTATGGAATAGAATTGGAATTTTTAATAATGAGAACATATTTGCGGATATCAATAATTGGACGAAAATTTCTTAAGGTAAGGAACGCCAAAATATTTAGCTTAAAATAATAGAATATGATTTGACGAATAATCAAAATAAATAGTTATGAATAAAAACTGCTAAAGATACAATCATACCGGAATTTCTAACAAATTGATTAAGCCATGGATAGAGACTAAGGAACGTCTCTATATCATTGAGGAGAACAGCAAAATGTACCAAACAAATGGACTTCGGCTATCAAGATGTTTGATTAATGCTATGCGAATAAGGAAACATATCTGGAAGATGAATCTGTATTATCGATCATTAAAGATGTTGAACAACCAAACATTGATTTTAAAATTAGTCCGACAAAAAAAAGTTATAGAGGAAAGTGTGAACAATTTTAGAACGATGAGTCTCAATTCTAAATAAACATAAATATTTCATTAAAAGAACTGGAGTTAAAACAAGCTGTAAAATTATGAAATAAATTAAACCCAAGCCATACAGTGTGAGAACTAAAGAACGAGAAATATAAGAATAAGGAAACATATCTGAAAGATGAATCTATCATTAACCGTTAAAAATGATCAACAACCAAATATTGTTTTTGAAAGTAGTCCTGCAAAAATTAATGTTGTAGATGAAAGTGTGAACATCTTTAGAACGATGAATCTCAATTCCAAATAAACGTAAATATTTTATCAAATGAACCGGAGTTAAAACAAGTTTGGAAAATTATAAAGATTCATTTTCATCGGTGATTAGGGTCATCCAACTTGGCAAAACATTGGATTGATAAAGAATTTGAGAAACAAATTGAACACAAGCCATACAGTGTGAGAACAAAGGACGAGATATCAAAAAAGATAAAATGATGAAATGCTTAGAAGAGACATAATTAAACCAACTTCAAGTCCCTTATCGTTTCCCGTTATATTGGTCAAAAAACAATAGATGAATGAAGAATTTGTTTGGACTAAAGAAAACTGTATAATGTGATGGAAAAAAAGGATGTTTATCTACAATCTTTAAATAGAAGAAACAATGGATTCACTCCATAGATCCAAATGTCTTTGAGCAAAAATATCTTAGATCAAGATAATGACAAGTTTGTGTGTGTGGATGTTTAATGGAAAGAAAAAGAGAAGAAATACTCCACTACAGCTCACGGATTAAAAAGTTTTCAAGGTGATAAATGCTCTTTGAACTAAACAAATGTCAAGGTAAATTCGCAAATCTACCAAAGGCTTGTCTTAGACCCATTATTCGACAAGGTCTCATCTTTTATCCAAATGACTCAAGATCCTTGTGAGTGAACCAGGATAAAGAAACGAGCCATACCTCATGTTCAACAGGTCAATACCTGAGCAGAAAGAGGCATGAAACCTGAATTTCGTACATCCCTTTTAATTACTGCAAAATTCCCAAATTCGATCCTATAGATTTTTATGTTTCTGGTTTGCTGAAAACTGCTCTCAGATCTAGAAAACTTAAGACATTAGGTGGTTTTCGGAAAGATTCATTAAGGACTATTTGGAAATCTGGGAACGAACATTTTTCTCTCCTTTCCAGCACAGCTCAAAAGAATCGAGGATATATTCATATGTTTTTATGAATCTGATTTAAAGTTGAACGATGAAAAAACTTATTTTGCTTTTGAAGAATTGTAGATTTTCATATATATAACAAACAAACATTTCACAAAGCTCAAGAAACATGACCTCAAAACTCTCAAGAATGCAGCCAACAAAGGTCAAAGAAGTATAATCATATAGAAATATATGCTTCTATATTACATGAAATTAATCAAAGAAATTTCAAAATTGATGACGCTTTTTCACCAGCTTATATAAAAATTTACCATTCATCTGGGAAAAAAGGAAAAAAAAGGAAGAATTTCGAACTCTGGAAACAGCATTAATTAGTTAACCAATTTTGTGTCACTTTAACCCAAATGCGGCTATCCTCATTCTTACGTTTTTGATTGGTTCAGGTCCAACACTTGTCAAAAACATTAGCGGTAAAGAAGTTAGATCATATTTGAGTTCTAAGTAAATCTGGGCAAAATTATTCAACTACCGAAAAAGAAAGCATAGGCGCTTCCAATGCTAAAATGATGGCTCTACCTCTATAAAGAGGGTGTTCTATTTTTTTTTAAATAACGATTTTGGGATGCTATAGCTAGCGAAAGAAGTGCATGATTCGAGTGATGGTTTATTAATTCGAAAGAACAAGCATTGGTTTATATTTAATGAAAAACGATTTTCAAATATTCGAAATGTTTAAAATTCAAACTATTCACTCGTTTACCTAAAGTAATATAAATTATGAAAGAAAGGAATATTGAAAAAATAATATACTAAGTTAACAATCAGTCAAATAATGAAAGAAAACAAAAATGAAATTTTGATATCTATGAAATTAAGCGAAAATTTTCTTCCAAAAAAGTTCTTGAATAAGCCTTTGATTCCAACTGAAAGAAAAATAAAGGAAATGGTTATCAGAGAGAATCCACTTTCTCAAAGGAACATTTCCTCACTAACCAACGTACCAATTTCTATCATTATCTGTATTATAAAGAGAAAAATCAGTTTTCAAATACGTACAAAGTCCCAAGTTCATGTTCTCAAGCCCCACCATATAGAGGAACGCAAGACCTGCAGCAGACCCTTTATGAAAAGTACCTGGCAGGTGAAAAATGGAAGAATATTGTTACACTGGACGAGGCATGGGTTTACCTCAATGATAGCAACCAATGTCGTGCTATTTATTACGCTAACTATAAAAAAAAAACACCTTCAAAACTGGATAAAGCAATGCATGGAAAGTTTCTCGAAGAGCCTCATGATCGTTGCAGGTTTCTGCTACAATGGGAAGCTTCCTATAAAGAAGGCGGACTCAAATGTAAAGATAAATGGGCAAATCTACCAAAGAATTGTCTTATATTCATTATTCGACAATGGGGTCTCATTTTTGTATCCAAAGAACTCAAGATCCATGTGGATGCACCAGGATAAAGCCACGAGCCATACCTCACGTTCAACAGATCAATACCTGAACAGAAAGAGGTATGACACCTGAATTTCGTACATCCCTTTTAATCACTGCAAAAGCCCCCAAATTCGATCCTATATATTTTTTTTGTTTCTGGTTTGCTGAAAACTGCTTTTGAAATTAAAAAACCTGAGACGTTAGGGGTCTTTGGAAAGAGTCGTTAAGGACTCTTTGAATGTCTTTATAAAATATTTTAAGACGAAGCCTTATTTACTGGAAGCCTCTTTCCTGGGCTGCTGCTAGACTTCAAGGATTACAAATAGAAAACAATAAGTTTTACGAATATTCGTGAATTATTTTATTTAAAGCACTAAAATCTTTAAAAAATGGAACAATTTTTGTAGAAAACACTTTGATATATTAACCGATCATTACGCACTTTTCTGGATCAATTGTTTGGAATTTCCAACAGTTCGATTGGCAAGATAGTTCAGGATCAAGACTTCGACAGAATACATAAATCTAGAAAATATATTTCTGGGCGTTGATGACTTATTTCGAGAACCCTTTCTCCAGGAACCGATTTGGGATGAGGATAACGAAATAATCTTTCGAATCAAATAACTGACGAATTAAGAAAACCATAATGAAAGTAAACAATCGTTTACAGAGAAGTTTACACAGAGAGTTTACAATCGTTTGAGAAAAATCATAAACCTAAAGGCAGGACGTAGGCAGGACTCAATCATATATCGAATACCACCTAGGTGTCGCCAGAACCTCGCACCGAATAAAGAATAAATACTTCCATGTTAAAAGATATTTACGAATTTGTCAAGATCTTTGCCAAAGTAGAAAAAGCTTATATCAATTACCTTCTGGATTTCTACAGCCCATTTTCCTAGAAAACTTTCCTTTCGAGATAATCTAAATGAGCTTTTCTGCTCTCTCTTTTGTCATATACGAAAATCAAGGACAAATGTTTATAATTTCAACGTCACTGTTCTCCATTTACAACTAAATCAATGAAAGAGATGATGGAATTGTGCAATATTAAACACTGCTCCACAACCTGCAACCATTCCCAGACCAAAGGATTGACAGAGCGGCTGTATAGAACATTTATCAAAATGGTCAGCCTGTATTCAAACTCAGACCAAAGAATGAAAATGTATTTTTTTTTGCTTATCCCTAGTACACGTGGTACAAGCCATGGTAATCATGGCGGTAAGAAGTAGGCGACTGCTTTTACTGTAATGTACCATATGTCTACACATGTGAAAGGCAGTTCGACTTTGCACTTACAAATGTGCCAGAGCCACGTTTGGTTACTTGCACTCGCTTGTTGGGTTGGACTTTTGCAAGAATCGGGGGCCATTGAAGCATTTTTTAATCAGAAAAAAGTGCCCAATGCGGGAATCGAACCCGGGTGGTAGCGGTCGAAGACCAACGGTTTAGACCATCCTTCCACCGACACCCTAAAAAGAATGGAATGACACTATGAAATGACAAACTGAAAGAA
Source organism: Cordylochernes scorpioides (assembly GCA_030710605.1). Lineage (NCBI taxonomy): Eukaryota > Metazoa > Arthropoda > Arachnida > Pseudoscorpiones > Chernetidae > Cordylochernes > Cordylochernes scorpioides. The sequence continues at coordinate 18,738,120 of CP092873.1, read as the reverse complement.
TAAGATACGAAGTTGATAAATAGCATTATGGACCACTTCATAAAAACAGGAAAGAGTGAAAGTTCTTCAGGAACTCTTTAGATATATATCGTTTTTAAAAGAAATTGTAAAATGTAAACTACGTATTCGAACCACAAGACTGACCAAGACTCAGTACCGTACATGTCTGTCGACTAAGATATATTTTGAGAGAATTAGGGGGAGGTTATTTACGAGGATGTGAAAACCTCTAGAAAAGGGGAAGTGCTGCATCATGCTTGATTAGCATGAGACAGCAACATTAACCACATTTTTAATTTTGGTCATTGTAAATATTAGTTGTGTGTACATTAATTTCACTTTTTATATTTCAACAGATTATATTATTCTTGTTGTGTTCACGTTGTAAAACTCTTATTATTTTAAAGTCTTGAACATTCTGAAAGGAATCTGATATAAAGACTATATATCAGAGAAAGAGACAATTTTCTTGAAAGGGCTTTCTTGATC